>JAVXUO010002984.1:0-168577 GCA_033065855.1 Escallonia rubra
ACAATATATCCCACACAACCCTTATCAAGTAACTTCTGAGCACGTAAGGCAGAAATAATAGGGATAGCAATTGGACTTTTATCACCCACGTACATGAATACCGACTGATCAGGTAAAGTAAACGTAACAGTCTTGGCAAAACAGTCAACACTAGCATGATTGTGGGATAACCAATCCATACCCAAAATAACATCCAACTCCCGCATAGGCAATGCAATCAAATTAGCATGCAGTACATGGTTATTCATGTTAATCTCACAGGCTTTGTACACTCTATCTGTATATAAAGAATCACCCACAGGGGTACTGACTTTGACCACAAAAGGTAAAGACTCGGACATCATAGGCAAATGATGTAAGAAATGTGATGCAACATATGAATGTGTAGAGCCAGGATCAATCAATACTCTAGCCAAAGTACCAGAAATTAGAACAGTACCTCCAACAACTGTAGGCGATCCCTGTACTTCATCTTGTCCCAGTGCAAATGCTCTAGCCTTTATCGTCGGTTTATTCACCCTTCTACCGGTACCAATACCAGTACCAGATGCTTCCCCAGCAGTAATAGCCACAGATCCTTTATTCTTAGGAAAATCCCTCATATGATGCCCCTGTGTCCCACATGCAAAACATGTTCCCTTTCTCTTCCTACAAACCTCTTCTGTATGCCCATTCATACCACAAAATGTGCAATATCGACTAACTGCTTGTACAGGCTGCTGTTGAGGTGGTATATACTGAGTAGGCCTCACTCCAGGCCTAGGCTGAGGTCGTGGTCCAGTTATAAATGGTCGGGGCATAAATCCCTGTGTCTGGGGTCTAGGTGTATACGCCATACTCCTCATATCTGTTCTCAGAAATTTCCTATCACCAGATGTTGAAGGAAATCTTCCTGCCTGCCACTGTGGCACCGGGGGCCTAGATAAACTCATATGTGCCCTCTTTGCCCGTGTAAACTTCAAAGTCCTCTCAATATTAAGTGCCCGATCTACAATCTCGTGATAATCAGAGATATTAAGAGGTGCTATAGCTTCCTGTATGTCAGGATTCAAGCCAGTCTCAAACTTTCTAGCTTTCCTATCACCACCCTCAACCAAATAGGAAGCATGTCGAGCTAAAGCAGTAAATTCCTTTTCATATTCTTGTACAGTCTTGGTTTTCTGTTCAAGTTGTAGGAAAGCCAATTCCCTATCTCTTCTAACACTTGCCGGAATATACTTGTTATTAAACTCAGTAATAAACAAATCCCAAGTTCTTATCATATTACCGGCTGTCCACTTTGCATCAATCGTCTTCCACCAAAACCCCGCATCCTCACTCAAATAAAAAGTAGCCAAAGAAACTTTCTGTGAAGGAGTTAATTGCATTCTCTCAAATAGTTTCTCCTTATTGCTTATCCATTCCTCTGCCTCATCTGAATTAGCGCCACCCGCAAATACAGTAGGCTTAAGCTTAACAAATCTTTCAAGTAAGGTCAGATCATCAGTAGCTATAGCGTACCTCACCTGAGAACTCTCGCCAACCTGACTGTGCTGCTGATTATTTTGTGAAGATTCTAGGGCACTAGCTATACGTCCAACTAATCCAATTATCTCCCGCAAATTAGGATCAGTTCCTTGTGTACCCTGCCCCACAATACTTTCCTCTCTCTGGCCCGCCATATATAACACCTGAACAGGTGGAAAAAATATGTTTAGGCCATACCGAATTTCGAATCAAATAAACTAATCAATTCCGAAGATCTTAGCCTGGCTTCCAAGCAACTATAGCTCTGATACCATTAATTGTCACGCCCCCGGAAGGGGCGCAACGCTAAACAAGCTAGTTAACACATATACCTCAAGGATAAACAGAGCTTTACTACAAAACCTCAAAAGAGACAGCGGAAGTATGCTTAACATTTCAGTCGTCCATAAGTTGAAAGACTGGACATAACATTATATTACAGACCACCTCTCTTTTCTATACAAGTACTACACTCCAAAATAAACGAAGAACAACTAAACGTTGCTCACCCAGCGTAATACTCTTGAGTCTCCCCGAGGTAATCCTCTTCGTCCCTTGGCAAATACTCCGACTCCGAACCTAGAAAAAAAAAAGTATCGGGAATGGGGTCAGCCTAATGACTCGGTAGGGTATCCGGTGCTTTTAAGTCCAGCACATGACTTGATCATATTATGTATAGTTAGTATGAACATGCAAGTTACTTGAACAGATGATACCTACGTACTTAAGAATAATTTAACATATCGAGTAACACATGCAAGCATCTGCTCACACTTGCCTTCAAAAGAAACGAGAATAACATATCGAGCAAGATTTGAAATCTTGTAGAACATACACGAGAATGACAAGCAAGACCTAAATATTAACTTGATCTTGCCAAGAATAGCCAAACAGTACAAAAAGTTCAAGACAAATATAAGCCAAGTACGAGAATATCAATATGCAAATATGCCCCTCATGCACAAGCCAACCTTCCCTGAGTGCGAGAGACTTTTCGTATCGCAACCAACTGATGTAGCGGGTTCGATAGAAGAAGTCCAACGTCATCACAGGCACGCCAATAATTCCTTTCGAGAATTAGTACGCATAGCTAGTGCGCACTATCAAGACATGAACGAGAACGAGAACCCTGGCCGGATAACTTCCAACCCCGGCAAATAACACCCTCAACTCACTTTTTTCCTCCTCCTTCACGTGATATGCATAATCATGTACACACGTCAACATGAATGTCATCAAGTACCTCAAAAGAGGTTTAATCCCCTGTCGAGTTATATTTACCGTATTATCAACAATACATGCCAAACATGTAACCTAATCTGCCCAGTATTTCAAATGGCAGCAGGAGTAGTCTGTACTCCGAAAATCATAACAATTTAATTACAAGGCTTCTACAGTCAAACTATATATTTATGAAAACTAGACTTAAAGATCTACATCCCAGTATTTCACTTGACACGAAAATATTGTTTTAAGATCATATTAAGACCTTTAAAAAGACAACTTCAGAATCTGCCTAGCAACAGTTTCACAAGATAGGTTCCAAGCCACGAATTTTAAACCATAGCAATAGTACTTGAAATAATCTGAAATTTGGTATGTATACTCTATACATGTACTAGTGTAACATATAAAATAACCAAGTCCATATCTTAACTAAAAGTATACATTTCTAAGCAACAAACGTACTCTAATTCCATGACTGTACAGTTTCACAGAATAGGTTTCAATCCACGAATTTTAAACCATAGTAATACTACTTGAAATAATCTGGAATTTGGTATGTATACTCTATACATGTACTAGTGTAACATATAAAATAACCAGGTCCAAATATCAACTAAAAGTATACCTTTCTAAGCACCAAAAGGTACCCTAATTCCATGACTGTTTTGTAGTTTTCAGCATACATGAACACACATCTCCTTGAATCATTTCAGGAAAATATGTAAAAATATTTTACTACTACTCATAATACTTCTCTAACATGCTTTAAAACCTAAAAGAACAAGATAACCTACCAAGAAAATTAAGCTCAAGCCAATAGGAGAAAGTTGATGCAAATCCCCCTCCTTTACTCTTCCTTTTCTTCTTCTCTTCTTCCTTTCTCTCTTTTCTTTTCTTCCTTCTTCTTTCTCTCTTTTCTTTTCCCACTCTTTCCCTTCTCTTTGTTTCTCTTGGCCGAATGGTTCTCTTCCTTCCCACCTTCTCTTTTGTTTCTAAATTATCCACTTAACTTCTCTTCCCATTTTTTTATTCTTTCCTTTGATTACTCACCACCAAACATAGGTGGCACACCAACATGCTATTAATCCCACACCCCTTCACGTGACCCCTTATGGCTAACTTAGGATATTTTGAAATTGACCCCAAAGCTTTGCATAACTACTTTTTAACTCTAAAGTTTTACATAATTACATTTTGGACCCACAACTTAATTTCAATAGTTATTTTATGTAGACAACTAATATAACACAATTATATTAATTCAATCAAATTTAAATATGTTTAAACTTAATAGAATGATTAGAAGCTAATTAAGATCGGGGCCTCACAGAGACATTATTTCTTGGAATACTTTGGGGGTTATCAAAACGGGTGAGTAGTGGGTGTGTAAAGGTCGGATATTGAATACGGCGTTTGAATTGTTGAGGAGAAATCTAAAAGGAATATTGTGTTGATCGACATTGCTTTCGAGTAACTGAACGGGCGAGGATATGCAAAGGAAAGGAATGGCCCTACCGGTTCTTTTAGCTAAATATAGCAGTGTGATCGTTGCTCCAGAGATTGTGAGGTGGGAAACGCGTAGCATCAAGTAAGTGACCCTTGATTCAACTAGTATTTTTATATGCAACGTATATGTTTATCTACTATTAAAAATCTGTTGTTTATTAGTATTGACCGTTTTAAGTACGTTTAACTGCTCTGGCTTAAATTACCAAAAAGATTTTAGTGTTTTATTCTCGTCAAAGAAAAACCGGACCAGCATGTAAACGATGTTTTGTCTAGAAACTGAAATGGAACTCAGATTTGAAATGTTTTGTATTGACGTTATTGTGAATATTTTGATGATTATTGAAACGGGTGAGGAGGGTTGAGAATCAATTGATGAGTGATTTTGTTCGATGAACCCAAAGGGGGGTTTTTGGTTTACTCGATTGCTGTGCCCTATATCCACGGGGAAAGTTGGATTTCGGGCCCTGGTCAACGGGGCTCATACGTTGATGCATAGTACTATGGCTGGTGGTTCGCCCATGCGTCCACAAATTTTATCCCGGGTGTAGGAGGGATTTCGGGCCCTAGTCAGGGGGGCTCGGACGCTGACCGCAGCATATCGTTTGAACTGATGTTGAGATGGAACTGTTTATCTTGAGATTTTGTGCTATTGATTTTATACCTCAGTTTTGTTTCATGTACTATATTTCATTTATCGGATGATTACTTTATTATTTCAGATTCAAATGTTGCTATAATTTAAAGTGAATTATTTTCTGGCATGCCATGGTCCACCTGGTTGAATCATTGGTTACTTACTGAGCTTGCTGGAGCTCATCCCTTACTTATCATTTCAGGTTGAAAGTAAGGTGATGTTGAGGAGCATAAGATGGACAATATGGCACGGAGCTCCGGAGACTGCATAGAATAAGTCGCTAAGTTTTTAGATTGTTGGTTTAGTTTTAGTTATTGATAAATCAGAGTTATGAGGAATTGTAGCATGAGTGTTGTATTCAAATAAAGATATGAAAATGTAATTAAGGTTTGTAGAAGTTTTAAATTCCGCTGCAGATTGTATGTTGTTTTAGCGAGTAAGGCCTAGCAGAGCCCTTGGTTGGAGTCTACTGGGTCTGCGGCCGGTCACGTGCCAAGCTCGCGGGCCTACACGTGGGTTCGGGTCGTGACATAGTGTCCCAGAGGTGTCGCCTATCCCCGCGGGTGAGTCCTTGTGCCGGAGCACTCAGAGCAAGTCAAGGTAGCATCCCGGAGGAGCCGTCTACCCGACTGGCCGAGGTAGCATCCCGAAGGAGCCGTCTACCTGGCAGAAGGGGAGTTGAAGAGCTCCCTGGCAGAGATAGTGTCCCGGAGGAGTCGCCTATCCCCGCGGGTGAGTCCTTGTGCCGGAGCACTCGGAGCAAGTCAAGGTAGCATCCCGGAGGTGGCCGTCTACCCGACTGGCCGAGGTAGCATCCCGGAGGAGCCGTCTACCTGGCGGAAGGGGAGTTGAAGAGCTCCCTGGCGGTGATAGTGTCCCGGAGGAGTCGTCTATCCCCGCGGGTGATGTATACTCCAGAGAGTGGGTCGAAGCATGTTCCACGACCAAGGCAAGGTGCACATGGTGTGGTCTGGGCGACGGGTGAAGTGTGATAAGGCTTCGTGCAATGATGAGTTTGTTGGTGATGAAGTCGCGTAGAAGAAGTAAGAAGTGCACATAACTTGAGCGTGCACGCTTTGACCGGTTGTGAGCGTTGAAAATGACTGTTTCTTGTGCGGACGTGTCATGGAAAATGGGACCGCAGTGGGCCTTTGGGTACGACCAGAATAGGTTGGGAACATATACACATATATATATATATATATATATATATATATATATATATATGATTAATTTTCAAAAAAAGTGAGGATATATATATATAGGGAGACGATCTGTTGCTAGCGCTAGCAGCGCTAGCATCGTCCGCTGCATAATGTAGCGGACGGTAAATTATCGTCCGCTATATTATGTAGCGGACGGCAAAACAGCGCTAGCAACGTGCTAGCGCTAGCAATGGATCACGACCATATATATATATATATATATATATATATATATTGTAAATAACCACATTCTTATGTGCATTATTTACTTTAATTACACTTAATTTGTTTGAAAATAATTTATTCCAAAAATATGAGAAAATGAAATTACCTAATCATCTGTAAGATCTTCGACGCTCGAACCGTTGCTCCTCTTATCATCAATCGGTTTGTCTTGCTCGTGGTAATTTGTATCAAGATAATCCTTCCAACATATACATAAGTTGGAGTTAAGACGACTCCTACTGTCATCCAACACCCTCTCGCTCGCTAAAAATGCCGACTCTGAAGCAACCGCGGAGGCTTGTACCGGTAGTACATGTCAGGCAATTTGTAATAAAACTTTATAATTTTTTTTATTGATTAGTATTTGCATATAAACCAATTTCATTAAAAGAGGAAAAAATAGACGAACCTGCACAACTAGAAGTACCTTCCATTGGTAGTTGTCTTGGCATTAGATGTTCAAGGCCTTAAGATATGAGCCATAATATATTTCACCGCTCGACGACGTAGGTTGCCCGCACACGTCAGCTGAATTTCGATATTGGTTATACAGATCCTCAAATGTCGCGCTCACTTTTCTTTGTAAGATCGGGTGTGACCTGATTTGTGTAGCACACTAGTCTGGATAGTTCTACTATCAAGACATTCGTGCCGTGCAACTTTGACCTGAGATCCAAACAAGTGGTGACAACAAAAATAACAGGGAGTTCTGCATAATATTTATTAAACTTAATGTCCATTTGTTTTACTATTCCTTGAAAATGTCCTGTATATCTCCATTCCGTTAACATTATAGCAATTTTGAAAATTTTTACTATAGCGACATGGGATGTGAGATAGTACGAACCAGATAATAAATTGGTAGACGTGTAAAAGACCTCCAAAAATTTGGATAGATATACAACAACTGCTATTTTGCGTGACTTGGCAAGCCTTGTGGAAACAAGCTTAGTAGGCAGTTTCGTACACACTTCTTTGTATACCAAAAAAAATAAAAGTATATGATATGTGGAGTTACATCTGTGCACGACATCTGTAAGTGGTCTCGTACGAGGCAATTATATTGAACATGCAAAGTTTTAAATTATTGTACTATCGGACCTGAACTATTAATATACATTGTCATACCTCTCATTTTGTGAAAAATATCTCCTTCAGCAGCTAAACCATCATAAATAATTAAATTAATTATATGACAAATACGTAGAACATGAAATAATTTATCGTCAAGTACAGGTCGAAGGCTCTCATTTAAGACTTTAATACATTATAAGTATTATCAAAACTGATGCCCATAATCTTGTTCTTTATTTTAAACATGGTACATATATTGATTATAATTATAGCAATGTTAGTTGCATCATGCGGATAGTGAAAGAGTTCAAAACCGATGATTCTCTTGTTTATAGTCCAATCAGAATCAATCCAATGGTCCGTCACACAAGCATTACTAACTAGAGTAAAAGGAAATTTTCAAACATCAGAAGTAAAACTAAAACTCTACCATCAAAATAATCAATAAAGCGTGCTTTAGCAACATTATTCTGTTTAAGTGCATCAGATCTAGTTGTGTTTCTATGAACATTTGTGTATAAAGGTTGCACGTAAGTATTTGTATATCTAGAGTGTTTAACATTATCGGTAAAACTAAAAACTTGTTCATTGTGAACAATAAATTCAGCAAGACTGTATTTTGGTCTCGCTGATTATAAATAAATAACTTACAGTTAAAAGATAACTGCATTTGGCTAGATTCGACATGGCCTTTATTAGGTGCACACGTCGAGAAATGCCTATTAAGATGTCTATTATCACTACCACATGAAAATAATTTACCACAATACTGACATTGAGCTTTTCGAACGCCATCAACCATAATATCCTCAAAATGATTCCAACGCGGTGCCTTTTTTTTCCCCCGCTTTTGGACTTTTGGCAGACTAGTGGCAGGATTGCTTAGTCCTTCCCCATGATGACTGCTCATTAGGGTAAAATTCTATCCCGGAGTAGTAGCGTCGCCAATCGAGTTGCGTCCTTGATTAAAATATTGGTTATCTTCTGAATGTGTATATTCAAACTCTGGAATATTTTGGTTAAACTCCCAATTGGCTTGGGTATCTATACCTATTACTAGCAGATCTTGAAAACCGAATGGTTGTAGCGGTGCTTGTGGTGGTGGTGTTGCTGCTGAACATTTGCTACATGATTTAAATAATCAAGACATATTTGAGGTTGAAGTTATTTGACAAGAATGAAAAATAAAACTAGTAAGAGTAATTAAATGGAGAGGAATAAAAGTAATAAATAAATAAATAATACTTGTAATTGAAAATTGGAGAGGGTTAATACTTAGTAACAAATAAGAATGATAGCAAAGCTTGTAAATTTAGATAAGAGAGGTTGTGAAAAATGTAAAGAAGAGGGGGTGAATTTATAAATTTTTCAAAGTTCACAAACGACCAAAATACCCTGAAAACTAGCTGTTTATAGTTGTTGGGGAGGGTTAAAGTGTAAAAATGTACAAAAGAGTCAATAAAAACTTGTTGGACAAAAATACCCTACAAACTAGCCGTTATATAGCTGTTTAGGGGGGGGGATGGTAAAAGTGGAATTTTGTAAAAATATGGTCGTTAGAGGGAAAGAAAAAAATTAAAAAAAAGAGTCAGGGCCGGGCTGGGCCAGACACGGGCAGTGGCGGGTCTACGTTGGAACGAGGGGGGCTGATGTACCCCCTCAACTTCCGAGAATTGTTTTTTCCATTTCACCTCTATGATTCTCTCGCACTTTCCTCAATTTGCCCTACGCCATCGCTGCCCAAGTCTCTCACCCACTCACTAGCTAGACACAGGAGACGGGCAACGACCGACGACGAGTAGAGGCGATCTCAGATCTGGAATGAGTGGAAGTGCCGACTTCCGAGGAGATCGTCTTCACTCTTCATAGCTGGAGCTCAGAAGCAGATCTACGTCTCTCTCTCTCTGCAACTTGCCCTACACCAAGTCCTTCACCCAGTCCTAGACCGTAGACGGTGGACACCCACTCGGCCACTCACCGCGCGACGATTAAAGGCCGATGGCGACATGCCGACACGACAATCGACAGGGGCCCTGCTCACATCTGGAACGGGTGAAGCCGTGGAGGCACCGACTGCCGAGGCCTTTTTTTGTTCACATCTGGAAGTTTCAATGACCGACGAGTGGTGACGGCAAGGCGAGGACTCCACCGGGAAAGAACCCAATGCCGACAACGCTCGTGACCGGTTAATTAGTCAACTACGTTTCATCATTTTCGTACGCATTTTTAGATTTAGGGATTTTCAGATCTATCATTTGCTTTCCTAATGTGATTTTGATATATTGATGGATTTGATTCCCTGATTACATGTTGATTGAGATGCTATATTCATAATTCGTAAAAGCTTAGTTCATTATCAAGTTTAATGTATTAGAAATTCAGAAAACCTTTGATTCTTGTTGGAGTTGTTTGATGTGCAAATCACGGTTTCTTTATTACAACTGAGTTTGTAGTTTGAGCTTGTGAAACAAGTTGGGGGCCAAAAATTTATCCTTTTGCGGGTTTTATAGGATTTTTCAGGTTGAAGTTGAACCTGGCTGTATGGGGCATACTAAATACACACATGTATTTGGTATACGTAGCAAAAAAAAATTAACTTAGAGTGAACTATTGTCTAATAGAGGCTTAGGTTAGAATCCATGATGATTTTGATGTGTGTTCTAGTGGTGAAATTTTTCACTATAAAGTTTGCTGTTTATTTTGATGTGGATTTTGTTATGTTTAGGTACACGTTTTTTGAGTTTAATGTGAAATTTTTTGTTATGTGTCCTCAGAGATTTATTTGTATCGATATATTTTTAGCACCTCCTGGAGTGAAATCCTGGTTCTACCACTGGACGCGGGCCAGATTTGGGCCGAATCTGGGCCAGACCCGAGTCATTTGGGTCGGGCCTAAAAAATTGGCCGGTTGTGGGTCAGACCATTTTTTAGGGCCAGACCGGGGCAGGGCTTTTTCGGCCAATACTCCGGCCTGGCCCTATACCATAGGGCTTCCACTGTTAACCTTTAGGGCCGGGCTAGCCCGAGCCATTTTAGGGCTGAATCGGGCCAGCCCAGCCTTTTTGACATCTCTACCCACATTACTTGGGAAATGAAAAGGTTAAGGGTATTTAAGTGTCCATGTAATATACTTTATTGTTTTAGAAACACAAAGTATGCATGGCCATGCATTCACGCATGTGCGGTGAACCACACTACATGTATGCGCGTTTGGGCACCAGCGTAAAGGTGCTATTGGCCTATTTTAGGCTCACTTTGCACTTCGCATGTGCACATCATCGTTAGGAGCCCTCGGCCCGAGCCTAGCCTTAACTTTTTGCGATGAATTTAGCTTGGTGAACTAGAAAAGGTTTGATTTTGTGGATTGAAATAGTGTGACTGTTGTGTTGAATTTGAATAGGATTTTTTGTTCTGTTAAATTTCAAATGACACATGTTCTTGGTGCTATTAGTTCAAAAGGCACCTGCTCATGGTGTTTGTTAGACGGTGGCTGTTAAATGACATATGTAGAGTCATTTAACTGCCACAACGATTGGACATGTTCAGGACACTTGTTGATGCTTTATAAATAAAGGCTGATGGTAGTGCATTTCTCACTTATTTTTGTAGTATTCATCTCTCTCAATTTTTTGTTTGTTGATTGCTTCTGCTGTGATCAACAAAATTCTTTCTCCTATTTTATCCTGGGAGGCAGATTAGCTATAACCATAAGCATATTATATAGGGGGCAAATACTGTGTGAAGGACAGAGTGCCTAACATTCGACCCAAGATATCTTTCTTTTCTCCACTACTGCCTATTTTTTGACAAAAATCCTAAGAAAATATTTTGGCCTACAATGAAAAGTGCTACAAAGATGCCTGTCATCAATGACATTTCCAAACTGGCAGAGTTTGATGGCTCATTCGTTAGACATCGGAAGAGCAAGATGTACTTCTTTCTTGTAACTTTGAAGATAGCCTATGTCCTCGTATTTCTAAACCCTGTTGTACAAGAAGATGCAGATGAAGCAACCAAACATACTATTGTTAGTGAGAAATAAAAGTGGGAAAAGGATGACGTCTACTGTAAGGGCTACATTTTGGGAGGGCTGTTCGACACTCTATACGATGTGTACGAGATCAAGTATTGTGATAGTACTGCGAATGAACTGTGGGATGGTGTCGATAGCAAATACAAGATGGAGGATGCCGGGAATAAAAAGTTCCTAAATAGCAAGTTATTTGATTTCAACATGGTAGATAACAAGTATGTTATTACTCAAATACATGAGTAGCAAATGATTATGAATCTTATTATATCGGATATCCATTGTCTTGACAAGTCTTTCCAAGTGTCAACAATTATTTCTAAATTGCCTCACTTGGAAACAATATCGTAAAGAGTTAAAACAAAAAAGGGTGCCATGAACATGCAAGAGTTGGTCAAGTACATCCAACTTGAAGAGAATTCTCGCAACTTGGATAGACTTGAGTTGGATGATCAGACGTCTTTCAATCTCTTGTCCCATGATTCTTCTAGTGGCTTTATGGTCAAGGTTCTACTTCAAATAAAGGGCACGACAAGCCTAAGAAGGCTTGTTGGAAGTGTGCAAAAAGTGGACACTTCAAGAAGGATTGTCGAGTGGTTAAGATGTGGAAAAGAATGGCTTAAGCTTTTCCCAGATTAGGGAGGTGAATACCTCTCCTTTGATGATCTATTTGAAACTTGGGGTATCATTCACCAAGTTATTGCTCCTTATAGTCCCCAACCGAATAGTGTGGCAGAGAGGAAAAATAAGACCTTGCAAGAAATGATTAATACATTATTGCTCAGTTCTGATTTGCTAATAATTTATAGGGGGAAGCACTCATGACTTCTGCATATATACTTAGTCATATACTCCACAAAGTCACTATTATCACACCCCGTAAGATATGGAAAAAGAAAAAAACTTTTCTTGGACACCTTAAAGTGTGGGGTCGTAGGGCATTAGTAAGGCTAACTTATTCGAAAAGATCTAAATTGCGGGATAAAAACAATTGAATGTGTCTTTATAGGCTATGCTCAAGGCTTATAGACTTCTAACCATGGAATCAACAGAAATTGTTAACTACATATTATTGTGGAATCTAGAGATACATAATTCTTTGAGAATTCAGTCTCTAAAAAAATGAGAAAATGAAGACACAATCAATGAGGATCAAGTTCATCGTGCCCCAGAAATGGGGGAAGGTGGTGAACTAAGGAGAAGTAAAAGATAGGAATAGAAAAATCCTATGGTCCAGATTTTACCAATTTATAGTTGAGGGAGATAGAAATGGAGATGATTCCTTATATATGTATAACATAGAGCATGACCTTCTGACATATCGAGAAGCCATAACTTCTCGAGATTCTGCCCTATGGCAAGAAGCTATAAATGATGAAACAAATTCAATAATGCCAAACCAAATTGGGCTATTGACTGATTTGCCATCAGGGTTTGAACCAATAGGCTACAAATGGATCTTTAAGCAAAAGATTAAGCCTGGTGGATCTGTAGAAAAAATATAAAGTAAGACTTGTAACCCAGGATTTTAAACAAAAGGAAGGAATTGATTACTCCAACACCTATGCTTCGGCTGCTAGACTTAGCACTATAAGGTTATTATTTTCTTTATCACATATTAACAAACTGATTATACACCAAATGGATGTCAAGACTGCCTTATTAAATGGTGTTTTAGATGAGGAGGTGTACTTGGAATAACCGAAATGTTTTGTACTAAAGGGTCAAGAAACAAAGGTTTGTAAGCTTCTCAAATTTTTGTATGGCTCAAAATGAGCTCCTAAGTAGTGGCATGAATGATTTGACCAAGTTGCTATTTCATATAGATTTAAAATAAACAAATGTAATAATGCGTTTGTTCTAAATTTGAATATTGGACGATGTATTGATAATATGCTTGTATGTTTAGTACCGATTAGGATGTTGTGTTGGAAACCAATTCATTTTTATCTTCATCCTTTGATATGAAGGATATGGTGGAAGCCAATGTTATTTTGTGAATGAAAATAATTAGATCCTCAGATTCCATTTCTTTGTCACAGTCTCATTATATTGAGAAAATATTAAAGAAATTTAATCACGAGAACTATGCCCCTGTTAGTACCTCATATGACCCTTCTATCAAATTAAGGGCAAATGAAGGAAAATGTGTTTCAGAAAGTATTCTAGTGCTATTGGAAATTTGATGTATGTCATGTAGTGTACCTGATCAGACATAATCTTTGCGGTTGGTGTTTTGAGTAGGTTTACTCATAACCCCGGGCAAGTCCATTGGAATGCGGTATTTAGGGTGTTTAAGTACCTTAAGGGCATAATGGAATTTGCATTAACTTAGAAGGAATTAATTTCATGCCATATTGGAAGGTACACGGATGCAAACTGGATCATGGACTCAGATGAAACAAAGTCCACAAGTGTTTGGATTTGTACCATAGGCGGAGGTGCTATTTTCTGGGGTTCAAAGAAGTAAGCTTTGATTTCACATTCTACTATGTATTCCGAATTCATTGCTTTGGCAATGGCAGTTAATGAGGTGGATTGGCTTAGAGACCTGTTAAAAGAGATTCCTCTATGGCCTAAGCCAATGCCAACTTTTTTCGGTATTATGAAATAACGAGACAATGTTATAGTAAGGCTTATAATGGGAAGTCTAGATATATATATATATATATATATATATATATATATATATATATATATATATATATAAGTCTTAGACATAGCTATGTTAGAAAACAACTGAGCAAATGAATTGTTACTATTAGCTATGTGAAGCCCAAAGGGCATTTGGCGGATTCCTTTACAAAAGGCCTAGGCGGGGAGATAATGAGGAAGATTTCCAGGGAGATGGATTTGAAGATCATGAAATAAGAGAGGTAACATGCACGTGGGAACTAACTAGACACTAGAGTAACTTCTAGTCTTCTGTCAATGGAAAAACACGTTGTATTACAATCAAAGATGCATTAAAAGCTAAAGATTTTGATCTTCATGCCATCTCAAGGTAGTTCATATTTATATAGAGAACAAGAAGAGGGTGTAACTTATTCCCTTAATAATTTATATCCTTAAACGAGGGTGCAAGTTATACAAGTGTAAAGTGTACCTTACTAGGTTTACCTATAAAAGTGCTAGAAGTGGGGCTGCTTCTATAAGATTTGAGCTTGTCTCTTTGGCACTAATGGAAATCCTAAGATGTAGCACAAGGCCGTAAATGTGCAGGTATTTGAAAATTTGGTTGGGAGTTCTGCACATAGTAATGATGATCAATCACCAATGATTCTTAGTTCAAGGCTAAGGCTACTCTGAATTTTTATTAACTTCATTGCTATCTGGTAAATGTTCAAGTTGAAAGACACATTTACTTTAGTAGAACCTACCAAAGGATATAGAAAGGTACATTTTCTAAATAACGAATGTGATAAAATTTAATTTTGGAAAATTGTGAGAAATTATTGGAGATTTTCCAATAGTTGGACCTTGCACTTTCAAATCTTACACTAAAAGGTTTAATATCCAAAAAGAATCAATCAATTTCATTGATTGGTTATAGAAATATAATGTCTCAAAGTTGAACATTTAATAAGGTTTGGAAAGGGTTATAAATGTGGTTTTCAAATTGCTTGGGAAATGGAAATGTTAAGGGTATTTAAATAGCCATGTGACATACCTTATTGTTCAAGAAACACAATGTATGCATCGCCATGCATTCACAAATGTGCAATTTCATTGATTGGTTATAGACATATAATGTCTCAAAGTTGAACATTTAACAAGGTTTGGAAAGGGTTATAAATGTGGTTTTCAAATTGCTTGGGAAATGGAAAGGTTAAGGGTATTTAAATAGTCATGTGACATACCTTATTGTTCAAGAAACACAATGTATGCATGGCCATGCATTCACAAATGTGCAGTGCGCTGCACCGCACACGCGCACCGACGGCCGCATTGCTTGTTAGGGCGTAAAGGCATTATTGGTGCTTTTAGGCGCACTTTGTACTTTGCATGTGCGCATTGTCGCTAGGAGCCCTCGTCCCGAGCCCAACCTTAACTTTTTGCGACAAATTCAGCTTGGTGAACTAGAAAATGTGACTTTTGGATTGAAACAGTGTGATTGTTGTGTTGAATTTGAATAGAATTTTCTCGTGCTGTTTAAATTCAAATGATACATGTTCTTGGTGTCTATTTGTTCAGAAGAAATTTTTCATGGTGCATGTCAGATTGTTGCTGTTAAATGACACCTACAGAGTCGTTTAACTGCCACAACTGATTACACGTGTTAGTGCTTTATAAATATAGGCTGATGGTAGTGCATTTCTCACTTTGTATTGTAATTCCTCTTTCTTGAATTTCTGTTTGTTGATTGCTTCTGCTGTGCTCAACATAATTATTTTGCATGTCTTATCTTGGGAGACAGATTTTTTGGCAAACTTAAGCAAGTTATATAAGGGCAAATACTGTCTTAAGAACAAAGTGCGTAGCACTCGACTCAGGATACTCTTTTTTCTTATTTTTTACAACACATCCTCCAACCACTTAACTACTAATAGATTTTTTATACTCTACGGGCCTCTTCCACGTGAGCTGGTAATTTTAAAGGCCTACTCCATACAAGGCTATTAACCATAATTTCTTGCGCATCACTTTATTTACTAATTTGTCATTTTTATTGACTTGAGATTGAAACTAACCTTAAATGTGATTATAGAACTTATGGTATTATGTTTGTTTCCCTTTTGCTTCCAGAGATCTACATAGCCTACATTTAAAAAGATACTCAAAGGAAAGAATGACTAATGCCAAGGAAGTGGTTCGTAGTCGATGTGGAGGTGCCACAAGGAATGCAGTCCGTCAAATGCCAACTATGTTGATGTGGGACACAATAAGGATGGAGTAAGGGCAGAAACCAAGGGCTTCCCAGGCAGAGCCTGAGGGTGGTAGTGCTTCGAGAGCGATGGCGCATTATGAATACACGACGACATTCACAGTCCGATGCTTAGGTCCAGAGTCAAGGTCCTGTATATTTCTCTCTTTAGAATTCTAGAGTGAGAAAGTGAATGCGAGTTCTGAAAATGTTCAAGAACCTCCAAATGAATTCTCAAGACCCTTATTTATAGAGGTTAATATGATTATGTCATCAAGCGACACATGACGCTCCCAGGATTAACACGTCACCAGGGGTCCACATATGCCGGTGCTCAACGAACTGTTGAATTGCATATTCACCTGGAATTTCCTGTACATCGTCGTTATGTCTACCTGGAAAGACTGGCCCACACGTCGAGAGACATTGAGGACCTGGTAGCGGTGGGGAAGGCCTGACACCCAACTACCAAGCGGACTCGGTACGACGCCCTCCGGAGACCTGCTCCCATCTCGGAGTGACTGGGGGTCATAGTTCCTAGATGTGCCAATGAAAGCCCCTAGTGCCGGAGCATGTAGGCTAGTCTTGCAGACACCCTAGTGAAGATAGTGTCCCGGAGGTGTCACCTATCCCGCAGGGTGAGTCCTTGTGAGGGCGCACTCGGTACACGCCAAGGTAGTGTCCCGAAGGAGTCGACTAGTCGACGGGCCGAGGTAGCATCCCAGAGGAGTCGTCTACCTGTCAGAAGAAGAGTCTTCATGCCGGAGCACTTAGAGCTCCCTAGAGGAGTTAGTGTCTCGGGGGAGTCGCCTATCCCCGCGGGTGAGTTCTTGTGCCGGAGCACTCGGAGCGCGCCAAGGTAGTGTCCTGGAGGAGTTGCCTACCCGACGGGTGGAGGTAACATCCCGGGGAAGCTGTCTACCTAGCTGAAAGGGAGTCATCATGCTGGAGCACTCGGAGCTCCTTGGAAAAGATAATGTCCTGGATGAGTTGTCTATCCTCGCAGGTGAGTCCTTGTGCCAGAGCACTCGGAGCGCACCAAGGTAGTGTCCCGAAGGATTTGCTTTCTTGACGGGCTGAGATAGCATCCTAGAGGATCCGTCTACCTGGAGGAAGGGAGTCTTCATGCCGGAGCACTTAGAGCTCCCTGGAGAAGATAATGTCCCGAAGGAATTGCCTATCCTCGCGGGATGCTGCACACTCTGGGAAGTGGGTCGAAGCATGTTCCACGACCAAGGCGTGGTAGTGTGACAGAGTGTGGTGAAAGGATGGATCAACGCAGGGGCATGGTTGTGTGACAGAGTGCCGGGGGGCACGACTGTATAAGAGGAGTGGCGCATGGGCGCGACAGAGTGTGTACGGTGCTGGCGACATTGTAGTGCGACAGTATCAGCGGCACGTCGCATGGGTGCATTGTACTGTGTGAGGTACCGGGGGCACGATTGTGTGACAGAGAGCCAGGGAGTACGTCTGTATCAGAGGCACGGCGCATGGGCGCGACGGAGTGTGTGACCAACGACAGGCATTGCAGAGATGACGTGCGCTGCAAAGTCGGCGCACGGGCAACATCGGGCGTCATGTACGGCGCAAGGCCAACAGAAGCAAGCATGCGTTGGTGAATAAGGTGATCAACCCCTTTAAGGGAGAAAGCACACCGACCCCCTTAAGGGAAGGCGGCTGACCCCCTAAGGGGAAGGCGACCGACCCCCAAGGGGAAGGCACGCCATCTTCCAAGGAAGGAGGTGGGTGGCCGATCGATGTCAAAAGAGTTTGCATAAGTTGAGGGCCTTGAGGCGCGTTGATGTCGTTACGTTAGCGAACATAGTTGCGCAAAAATAATTTCTTAGCCACAGAAAAATGTAAAAAAAGCAAAAAATGCACTTGACTTGAGCATGCCCATTTTGACTGGTTGGGAGCGTTGAAAAATTGACCGTTGACTACGGTGACGTGTCGTGCAAAACGGGATCCACAGCGGGTCCATGGATGTAGCCAAGATAGATCAGGAACAATCATGAATGCTTGTGATAATGTCAAGATCGTGTCATGCTATGATTAGTTCTAGTGGATTATTATTCAGGCATTCCCTTTTGCTCATGAGTTGTTATTTAAATACCTAAACATTCGATATAGTTTCTTGTATACCTTATTAACTTGGAGAACATTCTATAAGTTGTACCCAAGAAAAAAGACGGTGCACCAGATAAGGAGTAGTTTTTAATGCTTCAAAAACATATTTGAAAGAACAAACTTTGGCTCCTACCCAGGTTGTAGGAATCTTCTTCCAACTCCGTGTATAGTGACAATTAATAGTCACTAAATATTTTTAGTGGCTTTTCTTCTAACACTTTCAGCGACAATTATTAGCAGCATTTTTTTAGCGTCACTAAAAAATAGCCACTAGAAACATGTAGAGACGATTAATTGTCGCTATATAAGGGACCGGAGGAAGATTCCTCCAACCAGGGTAGCAGCAAATTTTTTTCCTATTTGAAAAAGATACAATTAGGGTACTTTGGTAAAAGTGCAAAGCGCCAGATAATCCTGTGCGCTACATTTTGGTTTTAAATAATGTGATCTGAACCTCCACGTAGCCAGTGAGCTCCTCTAGATGGACTAAAAAAATGAAGCCCTTCCAAAACTAGGTTGGGGATGGGCTCCTTAACATTATTTGGTGCTTTTTTATAATGACATATTTAGGTTTTTCTTGCTATATAGATCTTTTCAGCGACGAACTGCAAGAGAGCAATTAAGGTCAAATACGTTATAGAACTACATTTAACGATGAAAAATCTAGCTATTTTTACCTGAACCTTACATGCCATACGATGTCATGGCTTATGTAAGGCAGGCATTGCAATATATGCTACGCCACATTGTTACAAAAAATCTTAAGCAAGTTTGTGACATATCACGCCAGAATATATTTTATAAAAGGAATTTTTTTACTACAACTCAGTAGTAAGCAAATGACTACAATTACTAATTTATCAACATTTAATGATTGTTAAATATCTTTCGTGATATTTATTAAGTGATACTATAAAATTGTTGCTACAAAATTTTGTTTAATGTACATGTTAGAAAAAATGCCACCAATTGTGTTTTACGAAGAGTTCCAACCATCTCATTACGACCTACGTTGCAGTCAAAATTTGCCTTTTTAAAATTCCTTTTAAGAATATAGACTTACTGAAGGCTAATTCTTTTAGTTTAGGGACAAATAGGAAACGAGCGATAGTTATTTGCCAAAAAGAAAAAAAAAGAAGAAGTCATAGCATGAGTTGGCAAAAATTGTGGGAAATCAAAGAATGACCGTCCAAGATTTTTCTGTGCAACCAATGGCTTATGCATGCATGGTTTACCAAGTCAAACCAACCAAAGCATCAGGTGTTGGTTTGTATGTATAAATTGAAGAACAAATCAGGGATAAGAATCCATAGGCCCTAATCCCTTCCAACATGTCTTGAAAACTGGAGGAGACAATCACCCACGAGGCCCTGACCCTTTCAGGCATTTCTTGAAACAGAAGAGAACAGCTATAACTCATCCATTATATTCATACATAAAAAAAGATTGAGTTTGTATTGTTTTCTGGAAACAAATAAACCATGTCTAAGATCTCTACGTTGTTTCGTTTCATCCTTGTTGCCTCTGTGGTGATTGTCAGCGGTTGTTTAGTGTGTGGGGAAGAGGTTGGGGTCTATGAGCTCAAGAAAGGAGATTTCTCTATCAGGTTAACCAACTGGGGGGCAAGCATCATCTCTGTTGTTCTCCCTGACAAAAATGGTATGTTCCTGTTGGTCTTATATATCCTTTTACTTTAATTGGATATATCTTCCAAAATGGACTTTGTATTGTCTTCCAGGAAAGTTGACAGATATTGCTCTTGGGTACGATTCAATTGAGACCTACAAGGTGAGACTTTTCATTCTTAGAGAGCAGTATTATTTTTCGGGAATTTATAATGTATACCGTGCAGCAAGTCTCTAGTTTTGTAAGATTTCAAGATGGATTTATGCGAGATTTTTTATTGGTTCTGATTCCGAGTTAGGGACAAAAACATGCATGATGGATTTTGATGACCTAATAGATAGCACAACAAAAGCTGAACAAATATTGTCATTTCCGACTAACTTGAACCATCAAACGCCATTGAGTGGTCCATATTTGAAAACTCATCATATGATCGATTTGATATGCAGCATGATTCGTCCTACCTCGGCTCTATTGTCGGACGGGTAGCAAACCTGATTGCTGGAGCTCAATTCACATTAGACGGAATCAAATATAAGCTAAACGCTAATGCTAAAAATGCCACTCTTCATGGTATCTAAGTTATTTCATTTCTTTTGTTTTGCGTGATGGCTGTTGAATGAAAATTTCTAAGGCTTTCTTTCGGTTCCGAAAATGTTAAGGTGGGCGGGGAGGGCTCAGCGAGGTTGCTTGGAAGGTGACAGAGCAAAGGGATGATGATACAGCTACATTCATTACCTTCACCTACCATAGCCCTGATGGCGAAGAGGGTATGCATGCTTTATGCTCCAAAATACATAGTAGTCAAAAACTTTGAATGCATGCCGTAATGTCTTTGTATCGGGTCTGCTAGACCTAAGGAGGATAACCAAAATTGGTCAAATGAATATCGTCTGTTGCTATTGTTCAGTTAAATCAAAACATTCTGATTTAAGAAGTACACTTTCGTACCCCAAAAGCCGTACATCTGATTTTTACTACGTGTTAGACTTTTTTAGCGAGGATCTGTTGGAAGTGTTGCTAAAGGTACAATTGGAAGCATCAACAACAATCACGATGAAAGCTGTTGCTAAAACTTGTATATATATACTGCTAGGAGAATAGATTTCAGGCCGTACTTAAGCATTGTGTTGGTGAACTAATTAGGGGTTGCAAAAAGCGAACTGTATAAATATTAATACAGTGTGAAACTGCAAAATGATTGATACAAGTCTTCCAAAAAAAGGTTAGACTTCCGCATGAAAATGATGATAACTTTTTAATTTTATGACTTTGAAACGTAAGTTACAATAACTCATCAGAAGTTGGCAACTCTGTAACACTATAGAGGGAAACATCACGAACACGTTTTTCCGTTTGTCAAACGCAGGATTTCCCGGTGAGCTTCTTGTCAGCGTGACCTATACCGTCACCGGATTGGGACCGTACCAGCTTAGTGTGAGCATGAGAGCCGAAGCATTAACCAAGGCCACTCCAGTCAGTCTAGCCCAACACACCTACTGGAACCTCGGCGGCCACAACAGCGGAAACATTCTGTCACACGAGGTCCAGATTTTCTCCTCGTGCATCACGCCTAAGGGCGAAAATAACATCCCCATTGGCAGGATTGAAACCGTTGTGGGTACACCTTATGATTTCCTTCAGCCACACATCGTAGGAAGCCAGATGAGCATGCTTAACAATTCAGGCTACGATATCAATTATGTTCTTGAGGGAAACAGGGCAGCCGTTGTGTACAATGGCAATACTGGAATCATGATGGAGCTATTGACAGACGCACCTGGTATGCAGTTCTATACTGCTAACTTTGGCAGGCCCGTGAAGGGCGGCAAAGGTGGAATCACTTACCAAGCTCATGCTGGTTTGTGTTTGGAGAGTCAAGGTTTTCCTGACTCGGTGAATCATCCATACTTCCCTTCACAGATTATTCCTTCTGGCGATACCTACCGCCATGACATGCTGTTTACATTCTCCATCAAGTCTGTGTAAAGGGCAGTACATTATTTCAGATGGAATAACTTGTATTTTTCAAAGTTGTGTGCAATCTTAACCCAAATTGAGTTGAACTTTCTTCTCTCTCTAGAAAGACCATGCACCAGCTCTTTATCGTAGCACTTAAAGCATTTGGATGTCAGCTTGTGTTATTATTTTGCTACATTTCTTGTAGTGTTTGTGTTTGCAGGAGACTTAGGTTGCACCATATCGACAACTTGCTGTTTATTTCTTCAAGTCTACTTGAAGGGTATGGCAATGTTATGTTTCAGATGGAATTGCTCACCATCTCGATATATCAAGGCCTTGTTGCTGATAATTTTAGTGTCACCTTTTTTGAAACTTCTGTCTAAGATTTACGCCAACACTTTTTTCTTTTCGTTTTGAACTAGAGTCGGGGTTCTTGCAGGATCACTACCTTTCAACACTCACGAACATCAAGGAGGCAACTGAGAGTATATTGAAAGAATATTTTCATTCTATTGTATCTCCTTACATTGTCACGTCTCATTAGCTTATACACTTCACCAAAATGACTGAAGAACAAACCTTTTATAATCTTCTAATGTGTCTTCAAGACGTAGTAATAAGTTCACAAGTTCACTAACTCAATATTTCACACGCGCACTAGCTACTACTTCCACTAACACATAACACTAATGCACCGCTAACACAATTATAAGTTGAGTCAGCAACTACAAGCCACTAACGCACCACTTAAAAACACAAAATAAAATAAATCAATTTATATTTTTCAACGCCCCCTTTTTTACTTGATTCATATCTTCAAGTAGACTTGACCACTGATGGGCTTGGTAAAAGTCTCAACCGTTACTTTTTCTCTTGTGTATACGACAACAACAATTTCCATAGCCATTGATATATAAAGAACGTGGATAAAATTTCTTCAACACTTATATATATTTGGGTATTGAACCTTGAACATTATCTTGAGACATTTCTTCCAACTTTTTCGGATCAAAGAACATCTTGTATCACTCAACAAATTTCCACGTCAAGTTAATAATAATTTTTTATTATTTTTTCCAAAATTATTTTCCTCGACAAGTATGACAAACTCGTCACAATAATCTTCATTGGCATAATTTGTCAAAATATCACCCGGAACAACTTTCTTTGTGGTACCACTTCTTCACTTTTGGCTATGGAAAAATAATAACCAAATTGTTCTTTGCATTTTGTGAGTCAGAATAACTGCAACGACTCAAAAGCACGTTTCGTCTCTTAAAGGAAAATTAAAAGCTACATATGAGTTATTCATCTCTTGACTTCCATGAACTTTTACCTCTTTGTTAATGCTCTTACCCTTTGTTTTTATTTCGCGCATTGTTGTCTGCATTTGTGTTCTCGCTCTTATCTCTTTCTTCAGCAATTGCACTTATTGCTTTACTCACAATTTCCTCCATATTTTCAAATTGCTCTTCATCATTTATCAACTCTTCGTCATCATTGGCTTCTAAAGCCTTGAACTCCTCTACAACCTTTGTCTCCTTTGTTCCCGTAGCTTTAAAAGTGTGAAACTTGTTTTCATCTTCCATTGGAGTTTCTTCGGCATAATTTTCACAATCTTTAGTTGTGAACCCATTTTCTTCCTAGCTTTGTACCCAATACTATGTGGGTAATAAGACACATCTACAGTTGGAAGCAATGACCTCGACCATATGCCAAACATAACTCGGAGATCTGGAATTTTTCGTGTGCATCCATATGTTTTGATAGGTGACTTCTACAACACTTGGAGTGCCTTTTTTTGTCCTTTCCTTTGTTGAACTCTTTTCCGCAGGCTACTATGTGGTCCTTCACTGCCGAAATCCCACAACTCACAATTTGAGATTCAATGAGAGGACATTCCTTACTCTTACATAACTTGAGAAAACCATTTCTCAAATCAAGTATCCATTTCGTAAATTTCTTTTGCTACCGTAGTGACTAAAAAGTTAACACCACAACATCCACATAGACCGTTGTGGCTGTGATACCACTTTAATGGAGACAAAAGGTGACCAATTTACTTTCTACTCTCACTAATTAGAAGGATAATACAGAGAGAAATTAGATTCAACACCCTCAGAATTTCATTCACTTAATTTCGTTACGACTTCATCACTCTACATCTTACTCTAAAATGACTAGAGTACATGAATTTTTGTAATTCTTCAAGGGACTCCTAGACATGGAATTAGACAAACACTCCCCTACAAATTCATATGACTTGTTATCTCACTACTACCACGACTACACACTCATTAAGTAACACACTAATACACTTGATACTTAGTTCACCATGCACCACTAACATTACAGTATTTGACCAACCAATGAATATGCAATTCGACTTAGTAACTACCTAATCAATTTTTATTTTTCAACAGTTGACCCTCCATTTAGTGGCAATAGTAGATGACCAGTGACATTTTTGGCAAGACAATATTTCCGACTGAAAAAGTGTTAGAGAGATACTAGTAACTCCAAGTGTACTAAAAGGCTTTGTTGCGAGATGGGCACAATATAAGGGAGCTATATTGCAGCGGAAATACTTTCGAGTATTATGGTAGAGGAGGAGGAAGTGGAGAGGAGAAAACACTCTTGGATATTTTTCTCTACGCAATCAACACTTCTTTCCTAAAACAACTTACTCACTCACTCTTTTTATTCAACTTTCTTTCACACTTACAAAATAACTAGGTGATACACTTTTTATACTAAGACATTTAAAGACTCATTTATCTCCTAAAGATAACTCCCCAACCTTTCACTTTTCATCTTCTTTTTAAATCATTCATATGTTATGAGTAACTCCCATAACTTTTCACTTTTCACCTTCTCTTCATTTATTCATGTCTTGATTCTTCCTCATCAATTGTCATAACTTTGTAGAATCAAGATTAATTCTCAACACGCTCCCTTAAGCTTGATTCTCTCAATCCAAGTCGACTCCGTAGCTTCTCGAAGACTTCTCTATTCAGAGGCTTTGTGAAGATATCTGCAACTTGATCTTCGGACTTCACAAACTTAACCTGGACTTCCTTCTTGGCAATGCTCTCACGGATGAAATGACACCGTGTAACGATGTGCTTGCTTCGATCATGAAAGGCTGGATTCTTTACAAGAGCTATGGCTGCCTTGTTATCGACATAAATCTGTGTCAATTCATCTTGAATAAAACTGAGCTCCTTAAGCAAACTTCTTAGCCATATCGCATGGCAAACAGTCGATGTTGCAGCCACATATTCAGCTTCACATGTCGATAGAGTTACTATCGGTTGCTTCTTTGATGTCCATGTGAATGCTGCTTCACCAAAATAAAAAATGAATCCAGTTGTACTTTTTCGATCATCCACGTCTCTGGCCCAATCATTGTCACTATATCACACTAATTTTATCACATGATGCATGATAAAATATGCCAAGATCAATTGTACCTTTAAGGTACCAAAGTATCATTTTTGCCACTTTGAAGTGATAAGTTGTCGGATTCTCCATATATCGACTGATATAACCAACTGCATATATGATATCAGGCACGTCAAATACTTCAAACTACCAACCAAGCTTCTAAACAAGGTCCGATCGATTGGACCTTCTTTGACGTGTCTCGACAACTTCTTTTCAACCTCGATAGGGATAGTGATTGGGTTGCAATTTTCCATATTGAACCTTTTCAACACTTCTTTTGCATATGCCTTTTGTGAGATGAGATTCCATCATTTCTTTGCTTTACCTCGATCCCAAGATAATATGACATCAAACCGATATCAATCATTTCAAACTCCTTGGCCAGTTCCTTCTTGAAATCATCAAACATCTTCACACAGTTGCCAGTAAAAAATAAATCATTGACATATAAACAGACTATCAAGATGTTACCTTTTCCATTCATCTTGACGTAGAGGGCATGCTCATGTGGGCATTTCTTAAAGCCTCTCTCTTCAAAATACTTGTTGATGCGACTATTCCACGCCCTTGGCGCTTGCTTCAACCCATACAGGGCCTTCTTCAACCTTAATACTTTGTCTTCATGGCCTTGAACAACATATCCTTTGGGTTGTTCGATATAGACTTCTTCATCAAGAAAACCATTAAAGAAGGTTGACTTCACGTCCATCTGATGGATCTTCCACTTATTTAGAGCTGCTAGCGATATCAATAGTCATATTGTTTCCAATCGAGCGACTGGGGCGAAGACTTCATCATAGTCGATTCCAACCCTTTGCTTGTATCCTTTGATAACAAGCCTTGCTTTGTATCTCTCAACTTCACCTTTGGAAATTTTCTTCACTTTATAAACCCATTTTACACCAATGGGCTTCTTTCCCGATTGAAGAGTCGTCAGCTCCCAAGTATCATTCTTCTCGATGTCACCAATCTCTTCATTCATGGCCTTCCTCCATTTCTCACTTCTTGATGCCTCATCAAAATCAATTGGCTCAGTATCGGCAAAAAAATAGAACATATTTTGGTTATGATTCAAGTCACCATAAATCTCCTCTAGAGATCTCTTGCCTTGTGGTCCTGTCTTGACAGGACTATCGACTGATGATGCTGATGATGTTGGGCTTGATTGAGTTGGAGATGCTGGACATGAGGGAGTCATATGTTCTAAACAAAGCCTACAATCTGGCAATTCTCAGTTTATAAGTACCTTTTATGGTTTCACTTTTATATGGTTTCACGTTCTTCTATTATTCAAATCTAGTAGTACTTCAGACTTGTGTTATGTTTGTTGTTTGAATAGTATTTTGTTACCATAATCCCAGTTGTCATAATCCCATAGCCCTTCGCAAATCAAAAATAACCCATCCCAGTAGATTGATTTACTTTCACCATGCATATGGTGTTTGTCAAGGACTGTTATTGTTACGACAATATTATCATCATTTCTAAAGAAAAAATTGAAATATGTAAGTCAGAAAGTCAAAAAATCAACGGTTCATAAAGTAAAAAAGTCAACGGGTCAAAAGTCAAAAATCAACTAGCCGGGTCAAAAAGCCAACAGGTCGTGCCAAAATTGGGTCGGGTGAGGAACTGTGTCAGTCCAGGGGCTGTGTTGGGTCAGAAACTGGGTCGAATGAGAAAATGTCAAATTGGTTTGGGTCTTGGTAAATGGGTCATGTTGGGATAATGCGTTAAACCAACCCATTTAACGATTGACCCAGTTAATCCATAAATAAATGGGTCTAAATGGGTTAGCCAACCATTTTACCCAAACCCATTTGACCCAAATCCAAACCCAACCCACTCACCCATTTTGCCAGGCCTAGTTTTTTTTTGGGCATTTTGGTCCCTATACATGAAATAAAAGCTTTATCAGCTTAATTAAACAGACCGTCCAATGAGATTAATTATTGGCACAAACAAGTTTATGCATCGGAGTTTTGCAAACTGTTAAAGCTGCGACAAACATGTCTTTAGCCCTTTTTTCCTTCCAAAACACATCGTTCTTTTTGGTCTTCTACACATTAACCATTAATACCATACAACATGGTTTTTTTATTTTTTCTTTGCTTCCATAAAAGCTGTAGCATCGATTCCTCTGGCTACATGGAAGACCCCTAGCAGGACCAGGAATCTTAATGGCTCGGCCTTGGGCCAGATCTGTAAGGATTATGTTAGGATCCTTAAGGATTACGCCAAGATCTAAGCAGGATCCTTTAAGAATCCTTGTCGTTCTGATATGGTAACCACCAAATCCATATCTGACTAGGCTGATCATGAGTCAGCCCTGCCACGTGTCACCTTTCAGTTGGGAGTGCAATTTTAGGTATATCATAAACCCCTTGCTTTTGACGGCAGCTACCAAGCGGGCCAAAGCATAATCGATTGTTGGGGTAGCTAGAGAAGCGACCTTAGCGGGCCAAGAAATTCTCCAGAGGCAGCTCAGTTAAAAGATGGACTCTGGAAGATGCCTGGCCTTATGCTCAGATCATCTACTCTGGCAAGGTCTGTCCGAGCATAAAAATTTTGAACCCATTCTGCTCGGATTGGCATACAATAGACGTTAAGCTTTGTTTGAGCAGAAGGGAAACAATCTTTGCGATCTGCTCGGGCAGATGCGTTGTCCCGTTATGCTTTATTCAAGCACAAAGAGTATGAAGTTAGCACTCTACTTGGGCAGAGTGCTTGGACGACGATGCTTGGGCAGATGCCTTGGTTTTTTATGCTTTTTCCAAGCAGAAAGGGCATTAAGTTGGCACTCTACTCGGGCAGAGTGCTCAGATGACAATCTGCTCGGGCAGATGCCTTGGTCCATTTGTGCTTCGTCCAAGAACAAAGGGCATGAAGTTGGCACTCTACTTGGGTAGAGTGCTTGGACGGTGATCTACTCGGGCAGATGCCTTGGTCCTTTTGTGCTTCATCCGAGCACAAACATTATGAATTTGGTGCTCTACTCGGGCAAATTGCTCGGAGTAATCTGCTCGGGCAGATGGCTTGGTACTTTTCTGCTTTGTCCGAGCATAAAGAGTATGAAATTGGCATGATGTTCGAGCAGAGTGCTCGGATTGGACGTCGATCTATTCGGGCAGATACCTTGGTCCCTTTGTGCTTCATCCGAGTACAAAGGGTATGAAGTTGGCACTCTGCTTGGGCAGAGTACTCGAATGATGATCTGCTTGGGCAGATGCCTTGGTCCCATTGTGCTTCGTCCGAGCACAAAAAGTATGATGTTTGTACTCTACTATGGCACAGTTTTTGGATGACGACCTCCTTAGGCAGATGCCTGGGTCCATTTGTGCTTCATCCGAGCAGAAATAACATGCAATTGACACTCTGCTCGAGCAAAGTGCTCAGACGGAGATTTGCTCGGGCAGATGCCTTGGTCCCTTTGTGCTTCGTTTGAGCACAACAGGTAAGGAGTTGGCACTCTACTTGGGTAGAGTGCTCAGGCGGCATTCTGCTCGGGTAGATGCCCTAGTCCCTTTGTGTTTTGTATGAGCATGAAGGTTATGGAGTTGGCACTCTGTTCGGGCAGAGTGCTTGGATGATATTTTGCGCGGGAAGATACCCCGTTCCCTTTGTGCTTTGTCCAAGCACAAAGGGCAAAAAGTTGGCACTCTGCTCGGGCAGATGCCTTAGTCCTTTGTGCTTCTTCTGAGCACAAATGGTTTGAAGTTAGCATTCTGCTCGAGGCAAAATGCTCGAACGGTGATCTTCTCGGGTAGATGCCTTGGTCCCTTTGTGCTTCACCTGAACACAAAGGGTATGGAGTTGGCACTCTGCTTGGGCAGAGTGCTCGAACGACATTCTGGTTGGGCAGCAGCCTTGGCATTTGGGGGCTTTGATGGTTCATACGTGTCCTATAGTCCCATCGCAATAAATTATCTTGGCGGGAAATTTGATTTTCCATGTTCTGAGATTGGGCCACATAAGAGTAAACGAACCGTCACGCCTTTCAAAGGGCGTCACTGAGAAGCTCTCTATAAAAGAACAAGTCCCTTTCATTTCTCCTTCCAAAATCCACCAACTATTTTCCGCTGCATCAAGTAAGTTCACCTTCCACTCTTTTTTAGTTTGGCATTTCGTTTTAGTAGCTTCAAGTCTTCTGAGTAGAAGAATGTATGATTCTTTCGATAGTGTAAGCTCTTGTAAAGAGCTAATTGAAAGTAGCTCATCATCGTCTAATGAACGAGCTCCGACGTCTCAAAGCTGGGCTGGTCCTTCTAACTCACAATCCTCTCAATCTTTACCCCGTAGAGATGAATTAAGGGAGGCTAAAGACAAGGCAAAGGATAAAGAAGACCCTCAGCCTTGGTTTACTGTCGATGAGAAACAGAATAAATGAATAAGGAAAATGTAGAAGCACTTCTTCAACGGTAGTGTGACAGAGAGGTAGGGGGAACAACTGTATCAGCGGCGCTGCGGGGCGCATGGGCGAGGCTGACTCTGTGCGGTGCTGGCAGCATGATAATGTGACAAAGAGTCGGGGAGGTACGACTGTATTATGAGCGCGACACATGGCCGCAGCAGAGTTAGTGGGCAGTCTTCTACTAGGGTTGACCCTTTAGGTAGATGTCAAGTGTGTTTTTGTATACTTGCCGTATTCTTCCAAAATTTCCAGTTGTACTCATAAGTCTTCATTCCTTTTATGCAAAGATGGCTAGCGGCAATGGAAAAGTACTCAAGTCTAGCTTCCCATGTGCTCTTTAAAAAGTGAAGGGGAAGAGGAAGGAGAAGGCACCATATGTTGAGTTGCCCCCGCCCCCCAAGATGACTAAATTTATTCTTGAATCTCCTCCCCAAGTCATTAATGGGGTCTCTATTGAGGAAGACCCCATCTTCCGTCCTAGGTGGACCATCTGGCAGCATGACATGGGGATGCTGAACAACCGTGCCTCCGAGTAGCATCTTATGCACGACGTCCTCCCCAAGGACTTAACGATCCTTATGAAACAAATGCACGAGTCTTTTGCATGTTTCTTCGCCCAATATGTGTATGAGGTAAGTGCTCAATTGCCTTTCCTTCCCTTTTAGCTTAAGGCTTCTTTCACTCATAGTTGGTCACCAATTTTTCTCTCTAGATTTATTCCTATGGCATATAGATGTTGTCTCGTATCGAGATGTCTAAAGAAGTGGCGGCCTAGGAGGAGTAAGAAAAGAGAGATGCTCTTGCCAAAGCCGAAGAGTCCATAAAGCGCGCGCATGAGTTGGCGACAGAGAAGACGGATCCTCTTCCCAAAGTCAACAGCCTTAAGAAGAGGCTAAAGAAGGCGAAGACAAAGGAGGCCGAGGCTAGGGAGAAGGGCATCCAGGACTATCTTGACTGGAATGCTGACGACGAGTGGCTCAAGAAACGCACTGAAGATGGCTTAGAAATCTATGAGATGCCTTTCCAAAAACACAATGATATGTTTGCCCAGCAGTTTCTAGACATTCCCCTTGAGGACTTTGTTGTGCCTGCATTCGGATCACCTTTTGGAGAGAAGGTCGCACCTTCCGAAACTGGTGATGCTACTTCTCAGGCAGAGAGGGATGACAGCCTGGCAATGCCCCCGAGTCTCAGAGCAGATATTATGTTTCTCTAGGCGCGTTTTGAAAGTAATGACATGGCTAAGTACTTTTGATGCCCCTCCCCTTGAGGGTTTTTAAGTACTTTATAATATTTGTCACCACTTTTTTAGTTTATGCAATCGTGTGTTCATGAGCTTGTACTATTGACATCTTACTTTGCATTTTGTGTTTACTTTGACGCGAACTTTTATCGTCAGTTAAGAGATGGCAAAGAAGCCCCGAACGCTCTCTTGGCTAGGTTTTGAAGTAGCAAAGTGTGGTGGGGTAACGACGTCCCACCAAAAACTGTTGTTTCACGGATTAGAGCTCTAGCTAAACCGTTTAGATAATACTTGGGTTCTATCTTAACACCTCTAGTGCTCTGCTTTGAAGAATTGGACATGTTGGGGGTAGTTTGCCCCCGAGCCCTTGTAAGGTGGGGGCAAAGTATTGGGTTCTTGAGCACATTGAAGCCGTTAAAAAGGTGTTTTTCTCAGGCACTCTGCTAGAGTGAGAGTGTACAATTAAACATCATGCTCCAAAATTGCTTGGGCAAAAACTTGAAAGTACATAAGGGATTGATGTAATTCTATTTATTTATCTAGTTGCTCAACAAATCTGAGTACTAGTCTAAGAAGCCAAAAAAAAACTTAAATCTTACTTTAGAGTGGACAAGGTATGAGCCCCTACCCCCAGCGAAAAAAGAACAAGCATTTTGCCTTGGGGCAAGATGCTACTGATGATAGCAACGAAGGTTCCCTACATTCCAAGTACGAGGGATTGGATCTCTAGAGAGTGTTTCCAATGCATAAGTGCTCAGCTTAAGCACCTTTGATACACGATAGGGCTCTTCCCAGCTTGGAGATAATTTTCGCGCAGCGGACCTCGGATCAGATGCTTCCAATTTGCAAAGAACTAAGTCCCCGACTCAAAGAAGCTTCGAACGAACCTGTTGATTATAATGACGAACGATTTTTTGCTTGATAGATAGGGAACACTCGTGGGATTGAGCTTGAACCTCGTCCAAATGGTCGAGATTTCCTCAGAGACTGGTTTCATTGTCTTATTTGTTCAAGTATAGAATCCATACTATGGAATCTGACTTCAACTGGCAATAAGGCTTCTATCCCAAAGCAAAAGAGGAAAGGTGTTTCTCCCGTGACAGAATACAGAGTGGTGCTATAGGCCCATAATACTTTGGGGAGCTCGTCTACCCATTCTCCCTTAGCATCATCTAACTTCTTTAGGCCTTGTAAGAGATGTCGTTCATGTTCTCAGTTTGGCCGTTTGATTGAGGATGGACCAAAAAGTGAAGCAGAGGTCGACTGAATGATTTTAAAAAATGCTCCGAAAGTTGGTGTTGTAAAACTGCTTCCCATTATCGGTGATAAGGGTCTTTGGTACTCCAAAGTGGCATAAAACATTCTTCCAAAAGAAGTCTTTGCACTTAGCTGACGTGATGGTGCTAGTGCTTCAGCTTTGGTCCAATTTGTAAAATAGTCATGGTGAGTATCATGAACCGCTATTATTTCGAAGCCATAGGAAATGGTCCCAGAATGTCCATTCCCCACATAACAAATGGAATTTGAGAGACCACTGAGCTAAGAGGGGCCACCGGTGTCTGAGTCAGAGGCGTAAAATTTTGGCACTTGTCGCACCTCTGTGTGAACTTAATGGAATCCCTTTGCATCCCTGGCTAATAATATCCTTGCCTTAGTATTTTTCGTACCAAGTTCCTTCCTCCAAGATGTTGTCTTCATATCCCTTTGTGTACTTCTTGTAAATTATATATGGACTCTGTTGGGTGCAAACACTTGAGTTAAGGAAGGCTAAAAGATTTCTTGTACAAGACCCTTTCTACTAAGGCATATCGAGAGGCCTTGGTACGAAGGTTTCCTGCCTCACTTCTTTCATCGGGTAGCTTTCTCGTGGATATGTATTGGATGATAAGGTCCATCCAACATGGTTCTCGATCAACCACCTCGATGTCAGCCTTATGGCTGATACTTTGCTCCTTGAGGAGCTCAATATAGATTGTGTAGGAATTCAGAAATATCCATGGAGGCAAGTCTTGACAATGAGTCCGCCAGGGTGTTCTTGTCTCGGGGAATCTGGCATATCATGAAGTTCTTAAATTTCACGGCCAAAGTCTTGACTAACTGAAGACATTGGACCATTATTTCGTCTCTGGCCTCATAATCTCCCAATACATGATTGACCACCAGTTGAGAGTCACTATACACTGGTAACAAATCCACCTTCAATGCATGAGCTAGCCTTATCCCTTCCAGGAGGGCTTTTATGCTCAGCTTCGTTGTTCGACACTTGAAAGTTGAAGCAAATAGCGTATTCGATAATGAATTTTTTTTGTGCTGATGTGGATGAGCTCTGCGCCGCTGCTGCTATGTACCGAAAATCCATCCACGTAAAAGACCCAAAGATTTTGGACTTCAGAGATGATCAACTGTGGGGGGTCTTTAGGCACTGTGCAATCAACTATAAAGTTAGCCAAGGCTTGAGCCTTGATCGTTGTACGAGGTTTATACTGAACATCAAACTCTACCGACCAGTTCACCAATCTTTCTGAAGCTTTAGGGTTTTTCATGATCTTCCTCAGGGCTTGGTCTGTTAAGACTACTATTATGTGAGCATGGATGAAGGCGTCTTGTTGATATAATGAGCGCTAGGGCCATCTTATCGATCTTCAGGTACGTCTCTGGATTGAAATCAGGCTCCACATACAACAATCTCCCATTTGGAGACTGATACAACTCCAATGCTGAAACTCCACACAAATGTTGGTCATACCATCCAAGAAGCATCAACGAAGACTAATCAAAGTTGAGCATAGGCTCCACTTTTGCTTGTCAACCACCTTCGTTAACATGTCCATGGGATTCTTGTTGCCTTCAATCTTCTCCAAGTTCAGTTGTCCATCCTCTAACAGAGACCGTATAAAGTGATACCTCAACTGAATATGCTTGGTCCTCGAATGAAATGCTAAGTTCTTGGCAAGATGTATCGCACTCTGACTATCAATCCATAACTTACAATTTACTTGCCCATATCCCAACTCTGTCAACAACCTCTAAAGCCAAATTATTTCCTTGGTTGCTTCTGTCACAACAACATATTCTGCTTCTGTTGTAGACAATGCAACAATCTTCTGTAACTTAGAGATCCAGCTTACCGCAGTCCCTCCTACAGAAAAAACATATCACGTGGTGCTTATCCCGCTGTCTCTATCACCGCCATGGTCTGCATCTACATAGCCTCGCACATCTATGTTATTACCCTAAAAACATAAGCAGAACCTGGATGTTCCTCTCAAATACCTGAGAATCCACTTCACTGCTTGCCAATGTTCCTTTCCTGGGTTTGTCATTTATAAAAGAAACAAAGTAGAAATTACCTCCAAGAGACTTTACCGCAGTAGGTCCGTAAACATCCGTATGAACTAACTCCAGTCTTTCAGTCTTCCTCTCTTTACCATCCTTCCGAAAATTGACCCGCTTTTGCTTTCCATAGACATAACCCTCGCAGAAATCCAACTGAATGTTCTTCATCCCTGGCAATAGATTCTTTGAGTGTAGAATTCTCATACCACTCTCACTTAAATGTCCCAACCGGAGAAAGACAATTGGTGATATACCATCACCAATTGTCTTTCTCCGCATTTCATCATTCATCACAGAACTCACAATATCATTAAGTGTTAGCGTTCTAGAGATAGTAGAATTACTCACTGTCGTCACCAAGTTATTCCAACTATCAGGCAGTGAACGCAGAAACAACAAAGCCCTAATTTCATCATCAAAATTAATGCCGACAGATTCCAATTGATTTGTAACACCGTTAAAATCATTTATATGATTAACAACAGAACCATTTTCAGACATTCTCATATTAAACAGTTTTTTCATGAGAAATACCTTATTCGAAGCAGAAGGTTTTTCATACAATTTCTCCAATGCTTTCATCACAGCCGCATTAGTTTTTTCTTTGGAGATATTGAATGCTACTTGTGGGATTAGGCTAAGTCTTACTGTAGCCGTAGCCTTTCTGTCCAAAATCGCCCACTCACTCGCATTCATCGCTTCAGGTTTCTCTCCCACCAGCGGTAGATACAGATCCTTCTGATACAAGTAGTCTTCAACTTGCATCTTTCATCACTGGAAATTCATACCATTAAACTTTTCGATCTTTCCTTTACCTTCTTCGGCCATTGCTCCCACTCAAACGTAGAACCTACGTGAGTAAAACTCGAACCCAAGCTCTGGTACCAGTTGTTACGAAACGCAGCAACTACGAAGCAATATATTTGAAGAAAAAAGAAACGAGAAATTTAAATAAAAATAAAGCAAACGCACAACACAAGAAATACGAGGTTCACCAATATGGCTACGTCTCCGGAGTATGACCAGATTTCGATTTCACTATTCAGCAGCATTACAACCAAAATCTTAACCCCCACTTTATATTGTGGTTTTCTCTCTTGACCCAAAACAATACAAGACCATGTATATTTATTTAGAGCTATAAGAGGTGATTTTTCTCTAAATAACCAATGTGGGACAAGACACTTATATACTTGGGCTAAGTTGTGACCTATTTCAATAAGCAATATGGGACAACCTCACAAAAACTTGCTTTCGGGTCACTACCTCATTGTAATAGTGTCTCTGGATTGAAATCAGGCTTCACATACAACAAAGAGAATCTTATACTATTGTAAGCTTTACAATGAATTAAAGGTTTGCAAGTAGTTTCATATACCAATCTTCTAAGTCTAACATGTTATACTGAATTTGGAACTAATCCTTTTCAAGTTAACTAACTAAAGGGAATTGGAAATGATTGAAAAATAAAAGGAAATAAAAGGTAGATAGTGAGGTTTAAGACTAGCATTACTTTTGTGATAAAGGTGGTCGTTGTGTTTGACATGCGGTAGTTTTATATGTAAATGCTTATGGAGATACGTTAGAAATCCTGATGTAGTGGTAGTAATGACAGGATTACAGATATGGTGACATTAGCAGAGGTTATGTAAAGAAAATAGTAGCACTAAAGTGTTCGGTTTTAGTATTATAATGGTGGATAATTGTTACTTAATTAGAACCTGAATTGGACAAAAGGTAACTCTGATTAAAATTGGTGTGATTCTAGGTTTAGTTCCTTGAGGAAAGTTGGATGTTTCCGAAATTCTATCTTAGGATTAAGAACTCTAAAAGTTTTAACTAGAAGGGCTTCTCTCCCGTTCGTGTTATATGCTACTCATGTACAACAATCAGAAAGTTCCCTTTAGTCAAAGTCAAAGTCATTTTCGAGATTTAACCAATTTATATATCGGACTTTTATGGTCTGAACAACTTCTCGGATGGTACTTTCAACATGCCATTTACGTAAAATTCTAATCATTTAAACGTAGATAAAAACACATTTTGTAAGGCGATCCAAAAAGCACATAAGTCTCATAAAGAAAGATATAAGGCGACTACACGACACTTATGAGTTTGATATATTCTAACAAAAAGATTGTGTGATACTAAATTCGCACCTTTGTATGCTAAGCCAGCATCCTTTTTTATTAAAAGAGAACGCATTAGACATATCACAATACAAATATGCAAACATTCTATACTGGATTTTGACACGCAAAAATCAAAGAGGATAGAAATGACTACAAAAACCACATATTGGTGAAATTTTTTTTGTCACTTTTTCTTTTCTTAATAGTTGTTATAGATGATAGAATGGTAGAACCTAAATTTGAGCTAATACGATGTCTTCGTTTTAGACCAATATCATCAATATGATTGTTATGTCATCAATACTACTGTTTTTAAGATGCATACATGTATTGGCTCATATATTGTCTTCGAAACTCATTATCTTTGTTTCTCCTATGAAATTAGATTATGTTTTGGTTTTCCGAAGTATATGATTTACAATACAGCTACATTACATCGTGGTCCCGTGCATTTGCACGGGTCCATTGCCTAGTGTTACTAACAAGCTAAGGAGTGTTCTCCTATATACTACTTAAAGTTCCTTTCAAGAGTCAATGTCACACAAGTGTTTTTCAAAGGTTTAAGTATGTGAGAAAATTTCAACTTCTCGCTTACAAGCAATGGTGGGACTAAAACACCAACGAGGAAAATTTGGTGGATTGATTTTGACATACAAGAAGAATCACATTTGCAAAATCCTAAAGTAAATAATACATGAATTCTTGGAAATGTATTGCAAAAGTGTAAACTTTATGGACGAAGAATGATTGATGAAACTTGATAACACTCGCGCGCACACATCAAGTGGTGGTTGTCTTTTTGCAATTGAGAAAGTCGATGCCTTTTATGTGGTGAAGGTGTCCCATAAGTCAGTTTTAGTTTGTGGTGGTGATGCCATTTGCTCACCGGGTAAGGTTGTGATTGGTAATGTGGTCTCTGTTATTTAACCAAGGGAGTGGCATAAGTTTAACACCATATATGCTCTTCTAGGCTTCAACTAAAGTAGAACATACACACACACAAAAAGAGAGAGAGAGACGTTAATAACGAGAGACGGTGCACACCCTAGAGTAGAGGTGCAAGAAGCGTGTTAATTCTGAGCTACAAGGTGAGCTGTTGAAGGAACACATTTAGGTGAGCTGCAGAGGGAACACATTTTGGTATGATAATAATTTATGCCCTATAGCAATGCAGGAATTACTTTCTAGAAGTAATAGATCTCTTTCTCAATATTACTAGCCCAGAATCCCGTGCCAAGCACGGGACTGTTTATTAACAGTAATTTATTTTAGTAGTTATGAAATGCATGGTAAAATATATTGCATAATTTTATAATTTTATGATTATTTTATCAAAGATAGTTACTTTAATTTTTGGCTTGAACTTTGTTGTAATAAAATAAATTCACCCTTCTCGTGAAACATCAATAAGCAACGTCCTTGTGCATATTTACTAATTCTGATTTGGTACTATATAGATAAACACAAATTAAAACTTTATTTAGTACACAAAAAAAAGAAAAAGTAAAGAATTCTTATACAAGGAACATATTGAGATCAATTTGCTATAGCATAAGACATTTTGTTATTCTCTGAGTATCTTATAAAAATAATTTGTATTTTTGAATTGGTTGCCCATAATGTTAATTACATATTAGTTTAATTTTGATAGAGAAACTTTTGGTCCATATATTTGTTTATAGCATGTGATTTATAAAGTTAGTCAATACGACTAATTAAGTAAGTATGATGTGTAATTTTTAGAAGTAAATATAATACACCAACAACGTATACAGAGAAAATAGTAATTAGTGTATGAGGTAATTATATAAAGTTTAAAAAAGTTTAACCAACATGACTCTTAAGATAGCTCAAAAGCTCATAGTAAAGAAATTGTTGAACAAAAGTTAACCAAGATTTTCCAAAGTATACAATAATCATGCTTACTAAGTAAGATTTATCTTCATATATAATAAGGTTTTCAATCTAAGTTTTAGTTTACATTCATCACAACATAACTAATATCTTTTTAGACTTTATATGCAATTATAATCAAAATTATAAAAATTAACATAAAAACATAAATCGTATATTGCTGATGCAAAATTTAGAGTTTAATTACTCACAAAAAAAAACCATAAAATATTAGTTCAAAACTTTTCTAACATAAAATTAGTTGAATTTAAGAAATACTCACATAATTAAGGTTTTAAATTTACATTATTTTTTAATATATCTCATATAGAATCTGCATATTATGGTATTTCTACATTTAACCAATGCGAGTAAATAAAATAGCACAAAACCTTAGAGTAAAAAAATTATTGACCAAAATTTTTAACTAACATATTTATCAAGTCAGATTTATATTTGAATTTACAGAAAACTTAATTATGAATTTGAAATAGTACCTAATTTTTCTTATTAAATCTCTTCAGTAGTTTTTGTTTTACATGTTAATATTTATGTTAGAGAGCTTTTTCGATATATAATATTCAAATAAACTCATAATAGGTTAGAAATTTTTGAATGTTTCGAATTGTTTTTCGAATTGCATAAGGCTATTATTTGAATGTTTACTATATTTGCGGATTTAATTAATAACAAATTTAAGGACCTCGTTCAAAATAATGTTTGGAGATCTTTAGCAACATTAATATGTTTAAAATTCATTTTTGTAACTCTTATTATATTAGAAACACAATGCAAAGAGGTGTCATGAGTTATCATTACATTTCTCGCCTCAGTTATTATATATTCCCGAGTCAAACTCAAGTACGTTAATTTAATATTTTAAAAGTTACAAAAGGTGTATCAATGAATACCACATTTCAAGAAAGAAAAAGAGATTAACATCTTATAGAAAAAAGAAATCTACTTTTACTAAAACTATAATTGTTGGTAAGAAATTTTTAATACTTTATTTGTAACAATTTCAAGTAACTTATCAATACTATATTATTATTTAGTTCTTTAAGTAGTCCAACCTATAACCTTTCAAAATCAAGTCCCCTAGATTGAAAAGTTAGGTTAAGAGTTATTTATCTTTGAAATCATAAATGTCATAGTCCATTCATATCTTCTTCAAAATCACTGTTTCAAGAAATCACCAACTTATTAAGATACGAACATGATATCCAATAGAATATCTTTTCGTCTCATACACATTTAAAATTGCAGTATTGATTAGATAGTTATGCAATTGTTGCATAATATTTGCATATGTATTTATGTTTACTTTAGTTCCTCTAAACTGTAAGTTTAAAGAACAATTACTAGATTGTGTTATAGTACCGTCGCTAGATTTTTTGCGTTCTTTAAGCTTTTCTTTTATATCGTCAAGCGGTACTGTAACACAATTTACTCATTGTTCTTTCAACTTACCCTTCAAATGAACTAAAGCAAACATATATGCGTATGCAAATATTACGCGAGAATTGCATGACAATCTAATCAAGGTTTTAATAGTCAAAATCAAAGCCTAGTGCTTAAATATATGTTTGTCGCGTAAAGTTTAAACGTTGTACACTTGATTTTCTAGATTTATAAGATTTACAAATATCGCGACAATTATACCTTATGTTTTTCAACAGTAAAGAGTTTGATTTGTTTTCTAAATCCTTATACATGGAATATAATCAGTTTGGTGGTCCTGAAGTCTTATTTAAAAATGTTGACTCATAATTCGATTAGTAAATTTATATATCACATTATTCATTTTTAACAATGACTATCTTATGTATATTACATATATGTCAATATATATGAATAATGATAATACATTTAACATAATTAGAACGTTATTTTTTCTTCTAAATATAAAAAGTTATTTTTGATTTGTCGATATATAAATTTTTATATTCACATTAAAGAGTGATTTTAAGAATATATATAGTCAAAATTAAGTCATAATTATGTGTATTGATTAGGTTGAGTTCTAAAATATTTAAAATTAATTTTTAAATTATACAACCTTCATTATTCTTGCAAAAATAATCAAACTTAAAAATAAGGTACCTAACAAAATTCAAATCAATTGTTAGATTATTTTTTTTCTAAGTCTCGTAAGTTGTTTAATCTTAATTGTAACAACAAATTTTTTTCCCTAAATCGAATGTACTATTTTTGCTTTGTGTGTGTGTGTCTATATATATATATATAAGTTTTAATAGTCATGTTAGAGTAGTTTTGAAGATATAATAATAGTCAATACTAAGTCCTAATAAGTTAGTGCAATGATTATGTTGAGTTTTAGAATGATTAGAATCAGTTTTCAAATTATAGGGCTTACAAGAAACCCTCATTACTTCTGCAAAATTAATTAAATATAAAAGTATGGATCCTACCAAAATTTAAATTAACTATTAGATCACGTTTTTATTCTAAATCTCATATGTTATTTTGGGTCTATGAATTTTAATTTTCATATTAGAAAATACTTTTAAGGGCATAATTGTCAAAATAAAGTCTTAATAAATTAGTATATTGATTAGGTAGAATCTTAGAATGATTATAATTAATTTTTAAATTAATTTTTTTCTTCTAAATCGAAAGCATTATTTTTGTTATATATATATATATATATATATATATATATATATATATATATATATATATATATGAGTTTTTATATTAATATTAGAGAATAGTTTTGAAGATACAATAGTCAACATTTAGTCCTAATAAGTTAGTATGATGATAAGGTAGAGTTTTAGAATGATTAGAATTAGTTTTTTAATTTTAATGACATAATTGTCAAAAAGAAGTCTTAATAGATTAGTATATTGATAAGGTAGAGTTTTCGAATGATTAGAATTAGTTTTTAAATTAAATAATACTCAGAGGTTAATTAATCTTAAGATAAGGATCTGACAACGTGTCATATAAAGCAGCGATGATGTGTCCCGCAAAGAAGTTATCAATGTCTTTCTCGCTTCGCTTATTATATACTCTCTCCGTTCTTAAAAGATTGATCTATTTGTTTTTGCACGTATATTAAGGATTTATGTTATATATTGCGTGTCTTTCCCATTTTACCCTTTAGAGAGATGGGGGAAGAGAGTGAGCCATGAGAGAGAAAATTGATTGGTAGAGTGTTAAATGTGGCGAGAGAAATAGAATAAAAATGTGTAAAGTGACAAGGTAGGGTTCTGTTTTTTGTTGATTAGGTATCAGTTGATTTACTTAGCGACAATACTTGAAATGGGAAAATCACTGAGAATGTCACTTAAAGAAAAAGCAAACTTATGGAATGATCATTCAAAAAAATCCATCCTTTTAACTTAAGTTGACGGGATTGTTTGCATTGCTACATGCCATGCGCACTAAGCAAATTGCATTCGTGCGCATAATCATGGACTTGAAATAAGCTTGTTTGAACTTTGAAGGTCTAAGACTCTCATTCCAGTAACTAAAAAGTAAACCTTGTTCCTCTAGAAATTGGAGTCGTCGATCAGATTGGCATACTCCTAGATTCAAAATGGAAAGGTATGAGCAACTTTGAAGTGGTTTGTTGAAAAATAAGGCAGCTGTTTGAATGCAAGATATTTTTTACATTGTTTTGGTAACATCTCAAATACGTTTTTAGTTGGCTTGATTACTTTATCTGATGCGTTCTTTGTTTAGGTTATACGTACATATTTTTTAATCTTTGTTGATGTTTGACGATGACAAGTAAGAGCATTATTGTTTTTGAAGTGAGCTATTATGAAGAAAAGATCTTCATGTAGTTGTTGTTGAAGATATGTTCATTGTTATGACACTAGATGTTGTTTGCGTGCAGATTTTTGTTCTCGAATTGCCCAGTTGAGTTCATTTGCACAGCCCCTTTTAAAAGACATGGGTTTGGTACAAATTTTATGCTGAACTCTAAGAACATATTTGCTAAATAGATTTTTCAATATGGTTTATAGTCTCCAATGTGCAAAGTAAAAGGTTGATCCCTAGAAGTAGACTAATTCCTAGGTGCTTTTGAGGCGATTTGTCTCAAATGGAGTTTGGCAAGATAAATCCTATTGATTATACTGTTGAGGCAAATTGATAAAAGACAATTTACTAATGACGTTTGTGGCTTTTTCTTTCTTTATCTTGATAAGTTGTTGAATCTGCTTTATAGTTCATGTGTATTAGATGATGCCGGATTTCATTTTTGAAGGAGCCTGACGGGGAAGGGAAAGTGATTTGAAGCACTCCCTTTAAAGATTGAAAATTCGAGGAGCAATTGCCACGTCAAAAGAGTTTAATTTTGGACTATGGTGTTAAACAACCTACTCTTGAGGACCATTTTCCTTTTTCGCTTCTGCTAGCCTTATGATTGGTTAGGTTCTTAAATGTTCGCTCCCATTCCTTAAGTAGGACGATAATTATTCTTTTTCTATTTCCTTCTAGGTGACCTTAAGGATGAAGCATCGTTCCTTTATATCTTTTTGAACATAAAACATAAACCTAGATCGAGTTCACCTTATGTTGGTTGCCTGCTACCACTCCAATGCCTTCTGATACAAGATAACGAATTCATGAGAATATAGACAATCTATATGTACTGAAAAGCGGTTTGCTAACTTTCACGAGACGCACGAGCTCTTATTAATGTTTGGTGAATTAAAAGAGAATACTAATTGACGAATCACTTTTGCTAACACGCCACGTGCAATGCACGTGAGGAGAAACTAGTAGAATAAAAAAGTGTAAAGTGGTGGGACATGAGAGAGAAAATGAGTTGGTAGATAATTAAATGTGGTGGGAGAAATAGAATAAAAAAAGTATAAAAATGGTAAATATGTAAACATACCTACAAAATATTTCCTAATTTGAAAGTGATCAATTTTTGTGGGACGTCCAAAAAAGAAAATATTATCAGTTTTTTAGGGACGGAAGGAGTATTATATAGATAACGGGCCGGGCGGTCATTTGCCCTTCATGGCTTGCTGGCTGTAGGCTGCAGCCTTGCCCATATAAACATGACCACTTCGTGCAAACAAACTATCTAGCTCAGGGACATCTGATATCGTCAGTTGAACTATCTTCTATCGCGCGTGTATATCATGGCCCCAAATTATTTGAGACATTCTTACACCGGCTTCATGGTATAAAATAGCATATATCTAGCTCGCTCTGCTCTGCGCTGCTCTGCTCTGCTCTGCTCTAGTATACTGATAAATCAGTACATGGTACTCTTTAACTAAACTTCATGCCGCATATAAAAACGCCACTTGCAAATAAGCTTGTTACAGAAAGCTAGTCGTACAAAAACATGCGACATGCCAATTAATGGAAAACCACCTAAACCTTAGCTTACCGATCAATGGATTCTTCACAGCGTTGAATTAACTTGTCGGTTAAATGATATACAAATAGCAACTTGGATGCTGGCACTGTTGAGGAGTAATGTGGCCGTTCCCTTTCATGAGTGGCACCAAATATTCAACACTTCCCATCAGCCACCCAACTTAAAAAAGAGTATAAGCGCTCTTAATTTCCCAGTAGCCCAACTCCTTGGTATTCATTTATGTTGTAGCTTTAGATTTGGAATCTAAGCTTTATATGACAAAGCAAACCCATTCATCCACGTGTCAACTCCTCAGGAGAATATCCACCAGGCAGCCATTTAAGCCTCTCCATGCAGCAAATGATCTTGAGACGAGAGAAGATGATGTCTTTTAGGGTTTTTTTTATTCAATGTGTGCGATTTGACAAGATTCTTGCTTCAACATTAAGATGGGGAACGGAGTGGAGGAATGAAGCTGATCTGACCTCTCAGGAATTCGTTTCAAAGCTTAAAAAAAGGCACACTCTAAAGCAAGAAAGGCTAAAGATACAAGTTAATGGGTTGCTGCATATTATATACAAAAACATACGGGCAACACCCCGAAGGCTATAGCATGAGGAAAAGTGTGAAAAAGCAAAAGAACCAACATGGGCAGCTCACTGGTTCGAAAGAGTTGGCTGCACATGCAAAAGCGATTCACTGTTGACTAGGCTCTTGAAATTCCTACAAAATGACCTTTTTCCTGTGTTATGGATGGCCTCTCAGGTTCTATGGCCAAAGTAGGATTAGGAATCAGGTGATAGACATAAAGCGGGTAAGAAAAGTACGCCTCTCCTGAACCCCCGTAAAGGAAACTACACCCTAAGCCTTCCCAGGAAATTTATCTTCCACGCTGGATACAGGACATCACATATTATGTTCCCCTTGGGTTGTACTCCGCAAGGCCTTCTACAGATTAGCTGAACACCCATGCTGCCTTCACCAAATACACTCAGAGGAACTGCAAACACTCACAATGTCTATAAGTAATGCTTGAACTTGAGCACTGGAATTGGCCAAGTCATCTTATCTATGCTGTAGCAATCCTCTAGGTTCTAATGGCGCCCGATTTGATAACCTCACCAAGGAAATCATAGCTAACATCAATGTTCTTCCTTTATAACGTTTTAGCTATCACAAGATACAACATTTAGATCACGTTGTATGCCGAAGTAGATAATCAAGCATCATTACCAGATAACTTCATTTGCCTCTTGCCTCTATTTTAATTTATCACAGATAAGTTTACCAGAAACAGCTTTATCACAATGAGCAAGTATGTTACCAACAGCATCTAGAAAACCTTTCACATTTTCACAGTCCAAACTTCCGTCTGGTAATCATCAGCTATAGAGTTTCTCGTATAACTCAAGCTCAACCGATTAGCTCGTTCCTATCTAGCAAAACGTGCCTTGTCAGCTTTGGAACTAGCTAGTTTCCTTCGGAGCAGGTGGTTTAAGCTCTCTAATAACTATGACAATGTCCATAAAGCCTAAAGCAGATTCAATGCTTCGCTTCCACCTCTTGTAGTTTGTTCCATTGAGTGGCTCAACAGCACGCAGATTAGCAGCTGTGATGGAGTTATTATAAATTGTAAATACATATACATCAATTTACACAGCCGATTCAGGAAGTCACATCGAGGGAGCCAAAAGTTGCATGCAAAATCTTAGTTGCGAGTGTAATAAAGTTGATCTTAATGACCATAGTTGACGCAGCAAGCGACGTCAAATAAGTTTGAAACAATTATAGTCTTCACTTTCATGACATGTGCGTTAGAACTAGTATCACATCCAATTTGAGGTTATATAATAAGCGTACATTTACACATTATTTTTTACTGATTTTTTATTTGTATCTCTCGTTCGTCCTTTGATATAGGGAGTCTCTTGCTTCTAATAGACTAGATTGGAAAATGTAAAAAATTGCTGCTATTTTTGAAGGAGGTACCCGTGTAGAGAAATGCAACAGAAGAAAACGGAAAAGAGCCCATGGTGGTCTTAATTAGCTCTTCTATGGGTTGTGAAATCCAGGTGGTGGGTTGGTTGTTTGTTGCTTTGTATCTTAAACAAGCATCCATTTGTCTCATGCATTATTATGCTGTTCAGAATCCAAAACCTCCAACCTCGCTCTCGTTTCCCATCTCTCTGACATGCACAATTGTTTAGAAATAATTGGACTAAATGCTACTCATATATAGTACTCGTGAGTATATCGGTTATACACATATGAAAGATGCAAATTTCAGATTGAATAGAGAGACAAAGTGTTAGTCAAAAGTTTGAGTTTGTCAATACAAAAAAAATAAAATTAATAATTAGAATTTTTTTTTGTGAATTGAGACTAAAATAACATAACATAGAGAACTGATAAATTCACTCCAAACTTAAGCTCTCCCAAACTCCAATTAAAGACAAAAATGAAGTGGAAGAGTTCAAATTCCAGAATATATATTAGAAAATTTTAGCCTTTTAACTTTGATGCTTGAACTAAATGTAATGTTGGCCGGTAATACAAAAGTTTGTTAGTGAAAAATATATGGGATGACCATGGTCCCCCCCCCCCCCCCCCCCGTCCTATTGTATGTCCGCCCCTACCGGTGTATGTTTGATTTGTAAGAGAGTCAAGGCATGTCATTACAGTCCTTCCTTCATTTCCAAGCTGCATCAGATAGTTTGTTCACATGGCATTGCAAAATTTCATTTATTTCCAAGAATGCAACACATAATTAGTCCTCTCTTTGACCTAATTGACCACCTTTTATTTAGAGCCTTCATTCAAGATTGCTATGATTCTTAAAAACTATATTATCTACTTCAGGCCAAAATAAAAACCCTTCTTTGTTTCCAGATTATTGCTCGGCAGTTGATACTAAATATATTTGTGCAACCATTAATTAGAACATAGAAATAGATTTTTGCAATTAAGGGTTTTAGTATCAACTTAATTGCAAGAATTACAAGTCAAAATTTGAATTAAGATTTAGATTGAGTGTAGGTTTTATGTCCAAAGTAAGAGAGAAAGCATTGTTCATTTTCCTTATTCAGCAGAAAAGAAAAGACACCTAGTTACGTACATACCCCTAAATTATATTCTTATAATTCTAACAAAGATTATGATGTATGATCCTAAAAAAAATATAAGTTTGACGGGAAAAATTCATCAATGAAATCATACAAAAGTTTATACCATATTAATGTAATAAGCCTTACATTACTGGTTATTGTCACTGTAGAAAAAACAAAAATTAGCTATAAGTTCACTACAAACATCCCAAGATCTAAATTTAATTAATGTCATGCCAAAAGTAAAACAATCAGTCATGAGTCAACTTTAACATCTAAAACAATAATATGTTTGGAAGTAAAATAGTAAGCGCTCGTAAGGAACCCTAAAAGTTATTAAAAATTTAGTCTTCATTATTGCAATGTTAATATGAGCATTATCAAAATATTACTTATGAGAGTTTTCTTTCTCTCCATTTCTTCCCAATTTTGGGAGAAAAGATTTAGAGACAAAAAACACCCAAACTTTCCTCCATTTTCTTTTATTTTCTCTCCTTAAAAAACTCACAAACTAGAGAAAAGGGAGGAAAACAGTCACTTGCTTTTCTTTTCTCTCCTAATGAAGACTAAAATTTTAATTACTTTTATGTCCTAGGGTTTCTTACAAAAACTTACCATTTCACATACAAACAAGTTGAATCACGGCTAATTGTTTCACTTTTGGTGTGACATCAATTAGATTTAGATTTTAGGATGTTTGTAGCCAACTCATGGCTCGTTTATGTTTTTCTACTGTAACATGAACAAATGATGTAAGACTTATAATGTTAATATGGTATGAAATTTGTATAATGTCCTTGATGCCTAATTTGTTTCCCCTTCATATTTATGTTCTTTTAGGGTCATACTTTATAGTACTTGTTAGATTTATCACCATATTGCGGTGCAAGAGTGTATTTATACTCCGGTATTTTTATTTTCTTTCTTTTTTGCTGAACTCATGAGTAATAAGAGCAAGGGAAACTGTCATCCCTTCTCTTCCTTTCTCTTCACTTCACTTCACTTCCCTTCCCTTCTTTTCCTTTTCTTCTTTCTCTTCTCAAAACTCCAAAAGAGGCTATTAACTCGTGGGCAAATGTGTGTGTGGGTGGGGGTGGGGAAGTTAAATGTTTCCCTTAAGTCATAAATTAGAGTTTCTGGAAAGAAAACAAAAAGGAGAAAAGTAAAGAACTTGTTTCACCCCACACTGCTTTTTCTTTTTTCCATCGTGTGTTTCTTTTCTTTTGTCTTGAAAAAGTGGTGCACCCTACCAAACTGTGGCCGGAGGGTCTTCTCTCAAACCCTACACGATTGCAATATCTCTACTGATACTTTTTGGGCGGTGACAGCAAAGTTTTAGATTGGCCATTAAAGGGGCTGTACGTTAAACTAGGTGTTGCTAAACATATTTTATAGTTATAGAATATCAATATATATATATATACACACACACATATATATACATACCCCCCTCCTAATTGTCTTGGAAAACGACTACTCCAATGAAAATAAATGTTGCTTCGCTGCCACGTGGGCTGTAATTTGCCACAAAGATTGGGCAAAAGTGCAAAAGATCGAGTAAAATCTAGTAAAGGTGGTGAGCTGAGTGATGTGTAAAGGTAGGCTTCCAACTAAATATTGTTTTTGCTCGAGCTGTGCAGGGAAAGAATAATGGGTTGCCATGGATGTATATATATAAGGTTGGAGGCTCTCACGCAGGGAGAGGTAAGTTGTAGGGAGAGCCTGAGCAGTGAGTGATTGCAACAGCCTCGAAGCTAGTTCAAACTAGTGGGAGGTTGTCTGCAGGGAAAGCAGACTTTGCGAACACCATCAAACACAGACGTCATATACAGACGAGAGGAAATTTGGTCCTAACAAACTAATGGCCCGTGGAAAGGTTCAGATGAAGCGGATCGAGAACCCGGTGCACAGGCAGGTCACCTTCTGCAAGCGCCGTGCAGGGCTCCTGAAGAAGGCCAAGGAGCTGTCTGTGTTGTGCGATGCTGAAATTGGTCTTTTCATTTTCTCCGCCCACGGCAAGCTCTATGAACTGGCTACTAAAGGGTATTTTTCTCCCACCCTGTGTCAATGTATACTCACTTCCTCAATCAATTTGAACCTTTGTTGTTCTAAGAGATTACATACCATTGCTGTACTCGAGTCGTCAAGTCATTATTAAGCTTCATGGACTGAAACTGCTGATTCTCTAATACTTTTCTGATGCGTTTTTGTTTAATCATGGAGAAGAAACATGCATGGGCTTGTTGAGAGGTACATGAAGTCTACCCGGCCCGTGGCTCCTGCTGAACCAGCCAAGGGAAAGCAAGTTCTGGTACGTGATCTATCCACATTCGATACCTCTTTCCTCTCTATTCTACTCAGCCTCAGCTCGCTCGTACATAATTTTCGTTACGTTCTTAATCTTCTTTCGTTTCCTACAAACCGCTTTAAGTTCATATTTATTTAATTAATGGGTTCCAAATTAAAGAATCTGATGCTGTTCCCGGTATTAACTAATTTATCCATCTATACCGGAACAATAAGGAACAGTGACAATTGCAACATGTGTATGAATTCGTATCACTACTTTTTTGAGACAAACCTGTGTGGATTGCATCATTCTGATTCGGGTTCTCGCCATAATACGGTTGAGTGGGACTCCGTTTTGCAATGCGCAAATGTTCTGACCCCACGTACTTTCCCGAGGAAGTTTACAGTTTCGCTGTAGTAATTATTTTCAGTATTTGCATGAGTCGTCAATCGAAAACCCGTGCCAAGCACGAAACAGTCTTATTAAAAGCCATATACTGTGCAAAATATGTTGAGAACATATTTTGAGAACATATTGAGATACAATTTGTTATCTAAAAATATGTTGAGAACATATTGAGATACAATTTGTTATTGGATGAGACATTCTTATTGTGCTTGTGTAAATATATTCTGATAGAGAAAATTTTCTTCTCTATAATAATAATAATAATAATATAATATGGCTTACGAAACTTATAAAGGAAGAAAGACTAATAAATACTAATGAGGTGGTGCCTTTAGAAGCAAATAAAACCCATCAAGAAAAGTATTCTGATAAAATAGTAACATCAATATATAAACTTAAAATAGAAGTCATAATATGTTGGTATTTGTCAAGGCAGAATTTAGAACTCAAAAGAGTTTAATTACTCCCAACGTAAGAACACCATACAATAAGATTAATATAGAACTTTTTCAACGTAACATTAGTTAACTTATACGTTATCCATTATACTGTATGTGCACTTTTGTTTAAGCTAAAAATAACGTGACAAAACATAGTGTAAGAATAAACTTCCTACAATATCTCATATGGAATATACGTAATGTATTGTTTCCATGGTTAAGCAACATATGAGACTAAATATACAAGATAGTAGTGCAAAACCTTAGAGTAAGCAAATCGTTGACCAAATTTAACCAAAATTCTTAACCAACATGTTTACCAAGTTAGATTCATTTTTTAAAAATACCAAGGTTATAGGTCAATCTAAAATTTTATTTAGGGATATTATCACTTCTATCCCTGAGTTTAGGGGTAAATTACAGTCAAAGACACAAATTTAAAAAATTTGCACTCTTATCCAAAATGTAAAAAAATTTGTATCAGATATGACTGTTGTTAGGGTTCTGTGACCCTAACGAACTTTTTTTTTCCTGATGTGATAATATCGTATTCTGAAAATGACAATACTACCCCTTATACTATTCCTCCTGTTCTCTTTCCATTTCCCCTATCCTCTCTCTCGTAATCTTGATTCTCTCTTCCCCTCTCTGTCTAATTCCAAACCAAAAGGTCACCACCTCCAACACCAAAACCACACCCATACCCACCCACTTTACCACTACCTATCCAACCATACACCACCACCACCGTTTCAGCCATACAACAGCCAGTCAACAAGACACCACCAGTCATCAAACCCACAACAAACCCATCACAGATTTGATCCACCACCACCACAACACCTTACTCGGGTCTCCATCCCTATCTGCTGCCATCATATCCAGATCTCCATCTCGATCCACCATCTGGGTATGGTGCCAATGCTGAGATCGAGCACACAAAATGAAATTAAAAAAAAAAGAGGTTCATTCGGAAATCGAAGCCGCAACCGTCTTTGCTAACACATTGCAAGAGGAAACAAAACTCCAATCCAATACAAAGAATCCGAATTATATTTTCGCTATATCAATTAAACAGAGATGTAAAAGATGTCCTAGATGGGTATTCTTCAGAATTACCAAATGACGGGGAAGCAGAATCCTTATTAATTACTGAAAGCTATGAAAAATAGCAAAATCTTAGGGGTCGAAATATTGCAAAAACACATGATCCTGGCACCTTGTTGTTTGTTAGGAAACGGCAAAGACTTTTTTGTACACACACATCCTCTAGGGCAGCATTCTAGGAAGAGATGAGCCAATCATGGCTTTTTGCTCTTGGTTTTTTTAGTATTTAATAAACGTCAAGTGCCTCTTTTCCCCAGGAGAGAATCTCCATCTGCTCTAAGCGGGCACTCGATCCAAAACTTGAGTTGGGAGCACAAGGATCGAACACCAGGGCAATCATGTCATTTTTACACAAAATTATAACACCACTTGTATTTTGTCTGCTCAAAGGACATAAGTGATATAAACGCTAACTTGTGTCCTCGACTATAATTTACCCCTAAACTCATGGATATGATATATATATATATATATATATATATATATCAATTATGAATTAAATAAAAGGGATAATATCACACACACACACACACACATAATAAACGTATATATAGTGTTTTCCTGTCATGTGACATAGTGTTTTTATCAATATAATAAATAACATAAAGTCCAAATATGTTGGTATGTTGCTGATGTACAACTTTAAAATGCTTAAACCTAAATTAGCAGTAAAGTAATAACACCATAGAAGAAAATTTGGTTTTTTTCTTTTCTTACAAATAAAGTTTATTTAATTAAGTTCATGCTCTATCTACTACAATGTACAGAAACTTTGTGAATCAATCATAGATTCGTGGGAGCGTCTATTGATCTCTACGCCTATGTGTGCATACTACCCTGCACCCCTTATTTCTTGGCTAAACGATAAAGAGATTCCACTATTGCCCTTTTTATGACAAAGCACGGTGTATGAAAAAATGCTTGTTTTTAAATGTTGTAAGGTTTTAATTCTACTTGATATTCTTAAAAAATATTACAACATTTGTTCTTCTTTTTAAAATCTCAAATGTGGTATTTTTTATTCAAGATGTTGGTTCTTGTTCAAGTTTTTAGCGTTAGTATATCGATTAAGCTGTCTTTTGAAATGTTAAGAAATAATCAAATAAGAACCTTATCAAGATAATAGTATGTGCGTAATTTATACCATAAGGTTATAAAAGTTAAATTTGAATTCAAAATAGTATCAAAATTTTCTATTAAGTCTCTTATTATAGGTAATTATTTCATGTTAGAGAGTTTGGTTTTATATATTATAGATGAAATAAAGTCATAACAAGTTACTATATTGGTTGGATACAAACTTTGAATGTTAAAATTGGTTTCGAATTAAATAAGGTTACTAATTTAGAAAAAAACAAATTAGTGAAAGATTAAGGACCCCATCTAAAAGAACTTTGGATATCGTTAACGATACTACTAAATTTATATTACATTGAAAACATAATCCGACGATGTATCTCGTAAAGAAGTTATCATTGTGTTTTATTTTGTTCCTGCTTTGGTTATTACATATATAGCTCAGGAACCTGAGCCAAACGCCAATCATTTAATAAAAGCATATTACAAAGCTCTAGAAAGTATACCAATGCATACCGCATAACAATAAGCAAAAATGAGATAACATCTTATGAGAAACACGTGTTTTTGCCTATAAAAACTTTGTCTAAAGTTAAGAAAAATAAGATGAGTACCGAATTAATCACAACTAACGCAAGTAAAACATAAAAAAATAGATTGTGATAGCACCTTTGTACAATATCAAGTAAGTAAACAAAGCTATACTACTGGTTCCTTTAGTGATCCAACATTGCACCCCTTCAAAAGCAAGCGGTCTCTTAGTTTAAGAATTAATTTAAGACTTCTTCATATTTGGAATCATAATCGTCAAATAACCTTCTTATCTTCGTCACGAATCACTATTTCAAGGATTCACTAACTTATCAAGATGCAAACATGATATGAAGCTGAACATCTTATCGTTTCATATACTATTAACATTGTAGGCTTGATTGGAATGTCAAGCAATAGATATATAACACTTGCATATGTAAGTTTTCTTTAATTCTTTTGAACTGTAAGTTCAAAGAATAATGAGTAGATTGCGTTATAGTGGTGTACCTGGATATTGCTTTTATTAAGATTTTGTTTTACCTCATCAAATAACATTTCAAATGAATATTTACTTAATATTTAGAATAATGCTGGTAATATGTAACCCTAAACAAAAATATATTTACACTTGTGATTAAAAAGGGATGCACTATTATATATGTTCCAGAATATTTAGTAATGGCACCTAAACCCTAAGCCTTCCCAGGAAATTTATCTTCCATGCTGGATACAAGATCACGTATTATGTTCGCCTTGGGTTGTACCCCCCAAGGCCATCTACAAATTACCTGAACTCCCTTGCTGCCTTCACTAAATACACCCAGGAACTGGATACACTGACAATGTCTAAGTAATGCTTGAACTTAAGCATTGGAATTGGCTTAGTCATCATGTTTGCTGGATTATATGCTGTAGCAATCCTCTTGGTTCTAATGGCACCTGATTTAATAACCTCACCTAGCTACTGAATGATAGCTAACACCAATGTTCCTTCCTTTATAACGTTGTTCTAGCAATCACAAAATATATACAACAGTCAGATCATGTTGTATGAGCAAGTGGATGATCAAGCTCTTAACCAGATTAACTTCATTTGCCTCTTCTGCTGTCTTATATTTAGCTTTAGTATGGAAAAATAGTTACTATAGACTGTAGTCACTCCCCAACTAGTTGCACAACCAAAAGAGTATAGGCACAGCCTGTCAAGGATCTTTTCTTCTTTAGATCTCCAACATAATTGGAGTATACATAAGCAAAAAGCACGAGCCTGTGCCACTGCGTCCATGTCAAAAGCTAGGCCAACGTGAAAAGTGCCTCGCAAGTAATGTTGACTCCATCTCAGAATGTTCTAATCTTCCTTATACCGATAGGTTATGTAACAGCTGACGAAATTGAATGCCTGTAAATTTTCTGGATGAGTGAAGCAAAAAAGTAGATTCATAAACTATGGTACTACTCCTTGGATAAATGCTTCATAATATAAATGTGTCAAACAATTGGTGTCATTGCCTTTAGGATGCTTCAAGCCATACAATGACTTGTTCAATTTTCCAAACGTTGTCCGCTTTAGCTTCAAAACCTAATAGATTCCTCTGTTCGACACATTTTACATAGTTTCTCCAAGCACGCAGTGTATGACTCGGTTCTGACATCAAGATACTCAAGCTATAAGTCGTATTAGCCAATAGTAGCAAGTAACATGCAGATGAGCTAGGGAGAAGACTTCGTGAAACTTAACTCCTTTCTGAATGTAGTCCTTCTAAATTGGTTCTCTGGATATAGCCCTTCATTGGCATGAAAATATACAAGAAATTTATATATGTAGCACTAGAAATAATCAATATGGTTACCAGACCATACCTTATCTGGAGCTTTACTCCAGTTGCGGTTGAAGGAGAGCGGTTCACCACCTCAGCCCTAAACTGTTTACATAATCCCGTATTAGAGTGCAAGAAACGTGCTCACTGTAGCAAATCAACTTAGGTTTGTATGTATGAGACGCTTGATACCGACACCAGAAATTACCTTTCACACAGTCTTAAGTAGTTGTATGTATGAGACGCTTGACTTAATCTCCTTCTCAATCAAAGCCTTTCCCTTCGTATGCTTCAACCACACCCTCCTTGAAAAGCCTTCAACGGAAGTCCTCAATTTGTTATTTCAATTTGTTCTTTGTCCTACGAATGGCAGAAAAGACCATACTTTGCGTCGCCCCAATCATTAAACGCTCTCAAAATTAAAACTACTCAATTTTTTTGCCCCCAAAGCACACCCTCTGTGTTCAATACGTTTATCCCTTTTTCCCTCACGTATACCACAAACAACTAATTTCTCAATCACTGTTACCAAAAGACAAAAACCTAAGTCTGAAGATTCACTGCGTTTCAGAATGTAGAGACCTTTGACCTTACTTCCCTATCACATCTAAAAAGCCATTGCAGATTCTCAAAAGCCTAACAAATCAGCTTCTTGATTTACTCTCGAATATCGTAAGTATCTGCCAAAGTTGTAATTCTGTCATGCATCTTGATGCAAACCGTTCAATTGAACACTATACCACCAACCAAACCCATAATCCTCTCATCAGTTTAGCATTATAGGAAGTAACTAATGGAACATAATCTGAATTGTCAAATTTAGATCTTCAACAAAATAATGGCATGTGAATTAACTACACGATTTTTGTTTTTCATTAGTCTAGAAAATTCTGTCTCCAATTTACCTAACCGATGACAATAACAACACACTCTTACTTGGAATTCTCAAAATCTGGCCTAGAATACGCTTGGATTTTGCTTCTCTCCCTTTTCCCAAGCCCTTTTTCAGTGGAACGAACTACATTTTAAGAGAAATTCTGGCCATAAACATGTAAAAAGTTTAATGATGCTTTAACATCCCCCAAAGAGATCGAATCTCAGCAGCAAAATATCCAATTAACGAATTTTTGTAGATAACAAGCAAGTAATATATCACGTATTACGGGTAGATCTCCGTATCTCATATAATATGTGTTCATCATGCATTGTTTCGTGCTTAGGGCATACAAGCATTATTCCAGATACAACCGCCTAGTGAGAGACCTCGTCATGTGAGGAATCTCCACTTTTAGCCACGGCTTTGCTGTTGTACCTTCACGACGGATTTTTTGCAAAAACTTACTTTCCAGAGAAAGCTATAGCTCGTTATGTGCTTATCTAATATCTCAGCCTTTCCTGGACCAGTGACAGAATCCGCATGCTTCCCATATGTAAGGGAAAAACTGTATCCTAGTGTTGCAGCAAAGCACACATCTTGATTTTTCATATACTGAAACTTGAGTGGACCTACTCTTAATTTGGACAAGCCATTGGGACCTAGCTACTGAAAGTCTCATAACCACAATGACTTATATTCTAATTGTGATTTTGAATAATTAAGTACCTTCAAGAAACATCTAATACATGTCATTTTGATATATTTGTTTCCAGGACTCGATAGAAGAGATTAACATGCTTAAACATGAGATTGAAGTACTCCAAAAGGGGCTGGGGTAAGTTTCCTTTTCATGTAAAATTCATATGCCTACCTTTCTATGTGACACATAATTAAAAGAATGATTGAACTATGAAACATAATTAAATTGGTTTGGGTCACGTATGGCTTGGGTCACAAGATGTATTCATGGAAACAAAAAGGAAACAAAAAGGGTTGTCCTTGGACAAAGGATAGAGATATATGAGTGCAAAAAAGATACCGTGAAGGATCTCAACAATACCATTCGAGTATGTCTTTCGTTTTCCAAGGTGCCTTGGGTTTGGCTTCCGTTCTGGGTTATTACGGGAGCTCAGAACGGGTTAGGTTGCTTGTGATTGTGGTTAGGAAGGCAAATGTGCTAGTTTACAGATGGTACCACTGGTATCAGTGAGCTAGAAATAATGGGCGGTAGTGGCTACATTCGACGTTGGCAAATGTGGAACTTTACAGATGGTTGACTATCGGTTGACTTCATGAATATTTTTCTTCTATTCTTCCCTCTTTGAGTGCAGTTCCTCTAGCAAATTCCTACTAATTAAGCAAGGCTTTTCTTACTATTTGTCCCTACGCTTTCTTGATCCATCCTCACCTCGTCTTACTCGCATCAACTAGGGGGATACTTGGTCCTTTAAGGTTTTACTCTATCCCTTTTGGCGAGTTCGCTTATCCACATGAGCCACTGCATTGAATTGCTAGCCTGACCATGTTGGGCATGAAAACCACGAAGAACTTCAAAGGAAGATGATGGAACCAAATACTTGGCACATTGCCTCTGATATTATCTCAAACTCAACAGCATAGATCCACCAGTCGCCTGTTTCATGTGTATATCATCCATTAGTAAAATCATGTATACACAGAAATAAAGCATTTCAAAGAACCTGAAGATTGAATTGACTGTAAGCCTTTATTCAGGTACATGTCTGGGAGAGGAACAGGAACAATGACTTTGGATGAATTGCATGTTCTTGAACAAACTCTAGAAGTTTCGATTTTTCACATCCGCTCTGCTAAGGTAGCTTATGTAATACCTTAGTTTCGGTTCTTTTTTTCTTGTAGTACATTATCATGTGCAAGGAGCTTATTCATTTCATGAACTGCCAAAGGTTTACATTATTAATTTATTGTAGATGGATATTATGTCTCAAGAGATTGAGTCGTTGAAGAACGAGGTTAGTTCGAATTATCGCTTCTACTATGTCATCCATATTCTGCTTCTTCGGATCAATAATGTGAAATTTACGTTTAGCTTGTCCCTGTGTAAGCTGACTACTCATGAGAGGCTATAAGCAAACAACCATCTCATTAGTTGATATGTCAAATTGTCATGTGATCTTGGAAAGAACATGAATCTTGTTTAAATAGTGGAAAAGTGATACGTGAAAGTAAACAACTGAGCAACGTATTCATGCGCTTCGACCGCTTGCTTACATCCACCCGTCACTTTCTTGCGTTTCGACCGCTTGCTAACCTAACAATTTATTGGTTTGGATTTGAATACAATCATCAAAATGAAGATTTACAATTGAAAGCTCTGTCATGGAGGTAAATGTGAACCGTGAAGTATTCTATTAGATCTTGCATTTCAGAAAAGGTAAAGCGACCATGAAGTGTTCTAGTTCTGCATACTAAAAAAGCTTTAAGGATTCGAAATACGGTGAAAAGATATAAGGCATTCATGTAGTTTTTCCTCCAAGACAAGGTTTACAATTGTAGGTCACAAACTGCGACCTTGATCTTGGAGGGGGTGGCAGTGTATTAGCTAGTTCCATCTAACCAAGTCCACCACTGCATCAAAATTCTTTTTCAACTAGACCTGATGAACGGAAACCCTTGGGGCACTCGTTTTTGCTTCTGGTCCGTAAAGGCAATACATTGTCAAATGCAATTTTTTTCCTTTCATGTGATAAGTAGTAAGCAAACTTCAAAGCCTTATTCTCTCTGTTCATAAATTGAAGGTGGGGATGTTAGATTCGGCTAACCAGTACCTCCAAGAGAAGGTAAACAGTTATTTGGAAATTTGTTTGCAAAATTAAATATGTACTTTAAGCTAATGGTGCTCATTGGCAAGATAATTAAATTAGTTTGATCCTCTGATGCAGGTGGGCGAGCATTATGGGATTACTAACATGACACCAATGGTTACTAATGTACCATACCCGCTGACAAAACTGAATGAAATATATCAGTTCTAGGATATGTAGACTATAGAAGGTCTAGTGATGCTTGTAGAATGTCGAAAATTCTAAATAATTTACAGGTCTCAGCAACGGATGTCGTGAGGCACAAACCTGTTGTGAACATTTATGTCTGCGATAAACTAGATTTGCCACGCTACGTTGTATAAGTGGTTGATACCATTCGGATTGTGTTTGGATTAATTCTCATGGTAGTTTGGAATCTGGCATTTATATATGTTATAATGTAATTGTAGATATATTGCTATTGTAGATCTAACGCGGATATAAAACGTGACTATCAAATCTAAAGGAACCACTTTCAGCCATGAGAAGATAATTCGGTGGTATTAAACTACTCCGCTACTTATATATTTTGCCAACTAAGCAATGTTACCAAATTGTGGGGCTGTCTAGATGGATATAGACCTTAATTGAAGTTTATCATGGTTAATGAAAGCTTAAAATTAAAAAAATTTAAATTTTGAACAGCCCGCCTGCTACTTTTCTACTATCATCATTAGATTACCACCATAAAGATCAAGATCAAGATCAAGATCAAGATCAAGACAGAGATATGGATAGTAGTAAGCGTAAAGATCCATTTCCTAATCTTGAATAGCTGTAGGTCCTGAAAACGAAGAAGGTTTCGAAAATAAAAAGAAAAGTGGCAAATCACATTGATACCAAGGAAAGTGGGTTCTTACTTACGTGGAGGTGCCACAAAGGCTGCAGTCCGTGTCAGCTTCCAAGTATGCAAAGTGGGAGACAGCAAAGACGGAGTAAGGGCTGAGGGCAAGGCTTCTCAGACGGGCCGTGAGGAATGGCAGTACTGCGAAGGCAAAGCTAAGACGAACAGGGCCGGCAGTCGATAGTCCAAGTCAGGGTCCAATGCTACGGTCCGAAGTTACGGTCCAAAGTTACAGTCCAAAGTTACGTTTCTCTCACTAGAATCCAAGAGCTCCCAAATTCTAGAGTGAGAAAGTGATTTTTGTAAGAAAAGCTAAAAGTCCCTTTTTGAGTTGTAAAGTTCACTATTTATAGGAAACAGGGTGCTTATGTCATAAAGTGCCACATGTCGTCTCCTGGGAGTGACACGTCACCAGGGGGTCCCAAAATACCGGTTCTCCGTTGGACTGCCGGTTCCTAAATTCGCGTTGCTTGCCCCACACAGCGTCGCTCTACCTGTCTGAGAAGACTGACCCTACCGCGGTAGCATGATCAGAGTAAGCCCGTTGCCCCAGCCACCAATCCAAGCCCTTACTGAATCCCATGAGGCGCGTCAAGAGACGCGCAGAGAACCTGACAGCGGTGAGGGTTACCCCTGTAGCCAACTGCTAGGCGGACTAGGCGCGATGCCCTCCGAGGACCTGCTCCAGTCCTGGAGTGACCCGTGGGTCATTGTCTTGGTGATGTCGACGATCGACAGTAACGTGAGTGAACATAGTCACAGCTTCGTGCTCAGAGTCCGCTGCGAGGGATCCTCGTGCTGGAACCCCCCCGTGATTGAGACAGCGATGGCTATAAGTTTGTGAGCCCATCCCGGTACGAGGGCCGAGGCCCCTCCTGTTGATTAAGACGGCGATGGCTATAAGGTTGTGAGCCCATCCCGGTACGAGGGCCGAAGCCCCCCCCTGTGATTGAGAGGGCGATGGCTATAAGGTTGTGAGCCCATCCTGGTACGAGGGCCGAAGCCCCCCCTGTGATTGAGACGGCGATGGCTATAAGGTTGTGAGCCCATCCCGGTACGAGGGCCGAAGCCCCCCCTGTGATTGAGACGGCGATGGCTATAAGGTTGTGAGCCCATCCCGGTACGAGGGCCGAAGCCCCCCCTGTGATTGAGACGGCGATGGCTATAAGGTTGTGAGCCCATCCCGGTACGAGGGCCGAAGCCCCCCTGTGATTGAGACGGCGATGGCTATAAAGTTGTGAGCCCATCCCGGTACGAGGGCCGAAGCCCCCCTGTGATTGAGACGGCGATGGCTATAAGGTTGTGAGCCCATCCCGGAAGCATGTAACATGATTGTGGCGCATGGGCGCGGTGCCTACAGCACGAGACAATACCTGGCGCCGGGGCACATGTTATGAAAGTGGCGCACGGGTGCGGCGACGAACGTCGCGGAGCAATAGTTGGTGCCGGGGGCACGTATCATGACGATGGCGCAAGGGCACGGCGACGAACGTCGCGGAGCAATAGTTGGTGCCGGGGGCACGTATCATGACGATGGCGCAAGGGCGCGGCGACGAACGTCACGGAGCAATAGTTGGTGCCGGGGGCACGTATCATGACGATGGCGCAAGGGCGCGGCGACGAACGTCGCGGAGCAATACTTGGTGCCGGGGGCACGTATCATGACGATGGCGCAAGGGCGTGGCGACGAACGTCGTAGAGACAATACTTGGTGTCGTGGGCATATATCATGGAAGTGGCGCACGAGGGCGGCGACGAACGTCACGGAGACAATATCTGGTGCCATGGGCACATATTATGAAAGTGGCGCACGAGCGCGGCGACGAACGTCGCGGAGACGGAGTACGGGCGCGCGTCGGGTGTCCCAAAGACGGGATGTGAGCTGAGTGTACCTGTCATAACAAGATAATGAATGCAACATGTAGTAATGACAAAGTTGGGAGTGATGGTATGTGGTTGTCGGCGACGGGTCATTCGGCGGTAGCGCGCGACTTCGGACGATGGGAATCGCGGGAGCGGTGTGCGGTCACAGACGACAGACGTCGCGAGGTTGATAGACGACGGACGTTGCGAAGTTGATGGACGACGGACGTCGTGAAGTTGATGTACGAACGGACGTCGGGAGGTTGATGGACGACGGACGTCGCGAGGTTGAGGTACGAACGTCCGTAAGGTGATACACAACGGACGTCGCGAGGTTGATGTACAAACGTCCGTAAGGTGATGCACGACGGACGTCGCGAGGTTGATGTACGAACGTCCGTAAACATCGCGGAGGTGCAAAGACTCGGGAAAACAAGTGCGCGCAGGAGGGAAGGCCATAGGCCAAACATTGGGGGGAAGGCCAAGGCCACCACCCCTGGGGAGGCCGAGGCCGACCCCTTGGTGAGGCCGAGGCCGACCCTAGGGGGTGGCCAAGGTAAAAGGCCAACTCCCATGAAGGGAGGCCAAGGCCACTCCCCCCTTCGATGAACTTCAGGTGCGCCGACGGTAGGGGTTTTGATAAGCAATGATGAATCCAAAAGTTGTGTTGCTATGAGCATGCTACCAAGAATCGTACCCACATGATGAACAAGGTGCCAGAGTCATGCGTAAAGCGTACGAAGCGAAAAGAGTGCGAAAAAGGGGTTTGCGCGGAGGGGTGAACCACCGGGGGAAAATGGCCGAGGCCAACCCCTCCTGGAGGCCGAGGCCGACCCCCTAGGCCTGGGGAAGGCCGAGGCCGACCCCCTGGGGTTGGCCAAGGCCAAATGGCCAACTTCCATTTTCGGAGCCCAAGGTAATTTCTCCTTTTGCGAACTTCAGGCGCACCGTCGGTAGGTGTTTTGATAAGCAATGACGAATCCAAAAGTTGTGTTGCGACGAGCATGCTACCAAGAATCGTACCCACATGATGAACAAGGTGCCAGAGTCATGTACGAAACGTACGAAGCGAAAAAAGTGCAAAAAGGACTTTGCGCGAAGAGTGAAGAACCGGGGGGGGAAGGCCAAGGCCATACCCCCCATGGGAGGCCGAGGCCGACCCCATGGCCTTGGGTGAGGCCGAGGCCAAGCCCATGGTCTTGGGTGAGGCCGAGGCCGACCCCATGGGGTTGGCCAAGGCCTTTGTCCGTTGACCCTGTTGCTCCGGTTGCGTCGTCGGTCGACATTTTTGGTAAGGTGTTTGGGCGATCTTGGTGTGACGATTGTGCTAGCGTGAGTGACGTCAATGCGAAATAAAAATGTCTAAGTCGCACACGAAGCACGTGAAGCGAGAAAAACACGTGTCTTGGGTGCGCGGGCACTGACCGGTTTGATGCGCTGGAAAATTGACCGTTGACAATGTTGACGTGTTCGCGCGTAGTGGGACCCCTAGCGGGCCATTGGGTCTGACCAAGATGGGTTGGGAACACACATATATTGCAAACTGGATTATGTGAGTAACCTGATTTTCACAATCAACATGAACAGACATACACAGCTGCCTTACCTGAATAAAGGAACCCACAGAGGATGAGGACGCAAGTAAATTATTATACAAAGATCTTATTAACAATAGGAAAAATTGTAGTACAGAAGTGCAGAAATCACAACAAAAACTCGGATATGAAAATTACAAACCGCATGGATGAATCCGGTACATATGGGGTTTCGTCAAAAATAAATTCCGTTCAGAAAGTTAAAAGTTTCATATACAAATCTAATAATCTGAAATCATAGCGGATCGATTCCTCTTGCTATGTTTCGTCTACGAGAGGAACACGCCTTTTCTGATTTTGCGTGCTTGAAAACTGATGGGAGACAGCAGATCCGGATCTGGACCGAAAATCCTTCGTCTTGAATCATTGTTCGCGATGCGACTACCCAGTAAAACGACCGGAGTTATGACGGTGACGATGGTAGCATCAAGGCGGTGATCATGGCTTCCATCCGAAATAGTAACATATTTAGCCAGAATGATACTCTGGTTGGGTGTGAGAGAGAGGGAGGGAAGTATGGGACGGCTGAAAAGCTTAGGGTTGGAGATGTGGGTTTTACACTTTTATTTGTTAATTAGTACATATTTTAATCATTTAAACCATGGTTAAGGTAACTAATCACCCGGATAATGTCCCACTTACCTCACAATTTACTTAGTTGGCACAATATAAGTGGTAGTCTAACACCACCTAAGCTGGTGACGTGGTGTTAGACAATCACTGAATATTTTTTCCTAAACCAGGGCTTCTACTCCCTACAAAGCGCCGAATGCTCTCGTTGATGAAATGAAAAAGCTGGTAGAGTATGAGTAGGGATCTATCCCTGCTTCTATAGCACCATATTATACAATTCGATCCCATTACGAAGTTCTTAAAAATAAACTATGTCACTTTCTTCCTTATTTATCTTGCACTACGACATATCTAAGGTGTACCACTATATGCATTTACCAACCACAAGATTTTTGATCAGTGGCGGAGCCAGAATATTTTTTTTAAGGTGGGCACAAAAATCTCAATTTAAAATTAACAATCCCACTAGCAATATTGTCAAATTCTACCAATTTCTAATTGCATATTGTAAGTTCCAAAACTCAATTGTCATAGACTGATACAAAATTAGTTAACTACTCGGTTGACCACTGTAATATTAGGCAAATTCAACTTTGGTCACTGAACATTAATTTCTGTCAAAGTGACCACTAAATTTTGAAATTCATTTCAATCAGGTCACTCCGTTAATCTCTGTCAATCTCAATCGGTTAAATTAGGGTTAAAACCGTCATTTCTCTGTTCCCCTTCTTCCTTCTTCTTTAAAAAAAAACACACACACACACAGCACTCTCTCTTTCTCTCTCTTCTGACTGCACACTTCTGCACCTTCACCTGCAAATTCCGGTAAGCCCAAGTTTCACACTCCTATTTCGACTCAATCCCTCACTCAAAATCATGCAATACCCCAAAACAAACCCCTAATCACCAATCCCCACATAAATCCATCTGGGTTTTGCACCCATTCCTCCAAAACTCAACAAAGAACCCATGGCTTCATCTATAGTAAACGGAGATGAAACCCTGAAGCTAATCAACACCATATCCAAATCTGGGTTATCTTTCCATGGGTCAGAATTCACTGGCAACTGCTTGCCCAACAAGGGTTTAGTCTCATATGCTAGAAAAATAACTCACACAACCAAAATCATAGCACCTAAAAGCAGAATACCCTCTTCCAAGTCTGCTTCACAACCAAGTAGTACAGTGTGTACGTGTTTGTGTGAAAGCTACCAACTAGTAATTACATAAAAAAAATGTACTATGACCGATACGACACAAGCTGCAGAGGGGAAGGGAGGGGATTGAAGGGTAGTGAAATGAGGGGAGCTCCCTCTTTGCTGTGTGGGGGTTAATGAAATGGTTCAATTTCTAGTCTTCGTCTTCTCTTTTGTTGCGTCAAAGCAATTGCTGTTAGTAAGGGCACAACTTTATTTCCTTATAGTCCTGGCACAGCAGCCAGCGCACACAGTCGAGTACACAAGGGAGTAGACGCGGCCAACCTCCGATCTGCCAACAAGTGATAAAAAAATCAACTGGATCTTTTCTGAGTAACTGTACAATACATATTTGATGTATGTGTGAGCGTGACTCTGTGTGTGTGTGGGGGGGGAGGGGTGGGGGTCGTGGGGTGGTGGAGTTTGTGTGCGATAGTGTGAGACGGAGAGGGAAAGAAAAGAGAGAGCGGGAAAGAGAGAAAGAAGAGATAAATTGAGAAAGAATAGAATAAAAAGACAGATAGATAAACCCTTAAGCAAATGGATGGCGTCAAGGATAATTTGACGGAGTGACCTGGTTGAAACGATTTTCAGACTTTATTGATCACTTTGACAAAAATCGATGTCTAGTGACCAAAGTAAAATTTGTCTAATAATATAGTGGTCAACCGAGTAGTTAACTCATACAAAAAAGGTAGGTTTCCTAGAAGTAGAATATTGAAGAATCAATCTTTCCCTGCTTTCACAGACTGTCGTGACCATTAGTGTCATCGTATAGAAATTGACCTACCAACTGCCGTCCGTGAGCGCCGTCGCCTGTGAGCCTGTGAATCGCCCCGGAGGCCATGCCTAAGCACGTGAGGGCGTGCCCTTTGAGCTCAGGGTGCTGTGACTCGCAAGCCCGTGACCTGTCGGACGTGGACCGACCAGTGGAGGCGATGGCTTTGGAGGTTGAGCGCGTGCCGGCGGGAGGTAGGATCGATGGGCAGTGAGAGAACTGACGAGGAGGCGGTGCTCTCCTGGCCGCATATGTGCCTTTAAGGTTTTGAAAGTATTGAGGCTTTGAAAACTGTAAGAATGAGAGTAAAAATCATATATATATATTTTTGACTTTATGCTAAGACTAAGTTTTTATTTCTATTTTTTGGTTTAGTTATTCAACTTTAACATTTTAAATGACTGAAAGGATATTTTTTTTAACCATCTTTGGAACTTTTATGTATGTGACCACAAATACATCTCCTTTAAGCATTTTTTTTTCAAATTTTTAGGTGAGCACTTTCACCATTGGGGATAAATTAAAATATACCATCTAAAGAGGAAAAATTCTGGAGAAGCAGGTGGGCATCGGCCCACCGGTGCCCCCGCTCCCTCCGCCATTGCGTTTGATAGGATTAAAGGTAGCCCTACTTATATCTAACACCAAGCAATTCAATTTTTAGCAAAATAACATGTGTCGATATATGGGCTACATAGTAAAGTACTTACATCCTCCCAACTTCACCGAACATGACAAAACAAACTTGTTAAAAATAAGCCTCTAGGTTGAATAAAAGTTGACTTGGCCATTCTTGAACGTTGCTTTAAGGCTTATATCTAGTCTAACCAGCTTATTAACACCAATCATGGGGATCAATACGTCTTTGTTAACAATATATATATGACCTTCCATGGTTATAACACTAACAGTGATCCAGAGGTAATCGACTGCTATAAGAGAAACTAGTAGAGTAGATAATGAAAATAGGGTAAAATACACTAAACACCCCTGAGGTTTTACGTAATTACACTCCACTACCGCTATCTTTAAAAATTACACTCAGCTCAAAAAGTAACTTTTTCTCTTACAGTGTTAATGGTGCAATGCAAAAAGACATGAATGCCCCTCGGACAGTTTTCTTGGAATTTTGGAGGGAAAACTTGTTTTTGGGAATTATTGGAGGGAATACCCTAATTCAAATTGAACCCTACTTTAACGCCCTAATTCACTTAGACACATAATTGAACCCTAAATTGAAGTAATTAAATCCTAAATTGAATGCCCTAATCGAATCGAATCCTAAATTAAACTAATTGAACCATAAATTGAATGCCCTAATCCAACCAAATCCTAAATTAAACTAATTGAACCCCCTAATTGAACCCTAAATTGAATGCCCTAATTCAACCGAACCCTAAATTTAAGTAATTGAACCCTAAATTAAAGTAATTGAACACTAATTAAACCCTAAATTGAATGACTTAATCGAATCGAATCCTAAATTAAACTAATTGAACCCTAAATTGAATGCCCTAATCCAACCGTACCCTAAATTGAACTTATTGAATCCCCTAATTGAACCCTAAATTGAATGCCCAAATTCAACCGATCCCTAAATTGAACTAATTGAACCATAAATTGAAGTAATTGAACCCTAATCAAACCCTAAATTGAATGCCCTAATCGAATCAAACCATAAATTAAACTAATTGAACCCTTAATTGAACCATAAATTGGATGCCCTAATCCAATCGAACCCTAAATTAAATGCCACAATTCAACCGAACCCTAAATTGAACTAATAGAACCTCCTAATTGAACCCTAAATTGAAGTAATTGAATCATAATTAAACCCTAAATTAAATGCCTTAATCGAATTGAACCATAAATTAAACTAATTGAACTCTTAATTGGCTAAATTGAACCCCCTAATTCACTTAGAGTTTGTGGAGTTGACTGAAATTTTGGAAAACCCATTACTACAAGAAGACCACACATGTGAGTAAAGGACAAAGATGGGGTATTTTGGGTATGAAAATTGCATAAAGTAATGTGTCAGGGAATCTTTTCACTGAGTTGGGCCTGCCGTTAAATGTGTATAGTTGTGTGTAATGCGGGTACAAACCTCGGGGGGTGGAGTGTAATTTTTAAAGATAGCGGTAGTGAAGTGTAATTACGCAAAACCTCAGGGGTGTTTAGTGTAGTTTACCCATGAAAATAATATGCAACAGTGATCCTCTTGCTTATTTTCAAATTGGTCTGCAAATGCTTCCGTGCAAAACTTTCCAAGTCTAGGAAGGCTTCTAATCTGCCCCTCAAAACGCATGAGGCTTTGCACTTGCCAAAAAGAACGCATACACATACCGTGTATATTTAGTGGGTCGCGATGCACTGCCAGCATCGGCAACTTAATTAGTTTGTTTGTCAACACGATCTGGCTGTCTATTGGTGATTTATGGACGGTCTAGATTATGTCTTCTCCCTCAATAGTGCTAGATAATCCTAACACTTTATTATAACTGCAATCTAACCCCTAAACTTTAGAAGAATATATTTTACGCACCATAATACTTTATCACATAAAATATAATCAGACAAGGTTATTTTAGGATATAATGTTACTTTCAGAGACGCAGTTCTTGACCCTTGAATGTACGTCCACCGTGCTTCTCCTGTTGCTTTTCGATATTCAAGTTTTTCACTAAGTGGACACACAAGTCGATACCTTAAATTGGCTAATGACTATAATCAAACACTTTTAAGCTTCCAAGATATTGGTTTGAAAAGTGTAGTAGGAAAACGTCGTACTAAAACTAATATTTATTTATTTATACTGGAAATGAAATTTTATATAAGAGCAATAGAAAGGGATGTTTCCTTCTATTGTTGCACCCACTAATTTTTAGCACACTTCACATTTCACACTCTTACACACTTCACACTCTCTCAAACTTTATCTACCTTCTAGCTTTTAGTTCGACTTCGTTCATAGATGAAATGATCAAGCCTAAAGGATTCTTCAACAGTGAAAATTCTCTATTATTTTTTGTAGGATAATTTTTTTTCTTTTATTACGACATACATCTTTATTATGTTCCCCACTTGGCTTTGTCATTTTTCGCTGGCAATTATGTCCATTTCAATCATACTTATCACGTGGTCCCAAACCCTCTTGTATAGCTCAATAGTTTGGTTAGGCAGATTAGGTTCTTCTTATCTTTGGCTATTGAACTGTTCATAGAGTTTAATTACCTGATCTTGATCCTGTTTGGAGGGTTCTATAAATGCTCAACACCCCTTCAGGATTACTATCCTACGTCCATCGCAGTAACATGCTTCTATGAGCTCAGCTACCATGTTTTCAATGGTCGCATGGACAAACTGATTCTTTCAATCTTTTCTTTCTCCACATTATGTGTTCCATAGTTCATCCTGGTATGCCCTGTAGAAATTCATTAACTTTCTATTAGTGAATCGATAAATGAACCAAATCTAGTATGGCTGGTAGAACTTGGTTTAGCTTTTCTCTGCGAAGGTTGATAACTGGACTGTGATAATCTGTCAATTGAATCCATAACTCCAAAAGCATATCGAATTATAGCTAGAAGATTATCGATGAGTTGCCAATCATCTTGGTCTATTTCGAATGTGTCTATGAGTCCATGTTCATAAGATCAACCTTAGCTGAAGGTAATGTGAGGCTTGATCATCCATAATCCCAATTCAGGAATGCTTTTTGGTTTCCAAAGGATTTCTTCGTGTTCATTTTCCTTTTTGGCTAGCTCTTTTATTTTAGTAGTGATATCAGCTGGGAGCAATGATTCTAGTTCTTTTAGCAATTGGATTCTTTCTTCCTTTTCTTGTAGGATTATATCATTCCTTCTTCATCGTTTATATCAAGCCTTTTTTCTAAGTGCTTAATATAATCAGTTAATTGGCTGAGGATTCTTCGTAACTCTTTTCGGTAATTTTCCCTCAGGTAGTGCCAGACATTTTCAAAGAGATTTTTGCTATCTTCACATAACTCTGGAACATAAAATGATTTTGTTTTATTATCATTGGTTTGTGTTACGGTAACATTTTTCTTTCGAAGATTTTTCATTCGTCAATTACCACTTTTTCTTTCAAATCCTCGTTGTCAGAATAGTAATTTTTTATTTTCTTGCCCGTTTGTTTAAGGCGCCTTGCTATCGTGATTTCAGCCTTACTCTCTTTATTCCAAAACTTATGCATTGATTTTGAACGCTTAGTTTTGTATGGTCCTGTTTTAGGGCTTTCGAGTGGGTAGTTCCTACCATCTTTAAAGTAATGTCCTCTTTCTCTTTAAGGTAAATGATGCAGTAATTTTCCTGATGGTTCTCCCAATAGATTGACTTTAGGATCTCTTGCTTCATACCTTTCTTTCAAGGACTTTTGAGTTGTCTTTTTTGAGGTTACAACTCCCTGCATCATAAAGCATAATTTCTTGGTTACGCAATATGCAAGTGCATTTTTTGGCTGATGAGATGTATTATGTATCAAAAGTATAATAGATGAACCATTGTTGCCATTGATAAAGTCTTGTTTGACTAACATCTCTTAGATCTCTCTTAAGGAAAGCTTTAAAACACCAATTATCTGTTCTGATAAGAAAGTGATCCGAAACTATAAATACGTAAACATATTTTATGTGTGATACCGAGTTTCTGCATCTTTGAAGCGTCCACTCCAATAACCACATATTTGTTCTTCATTTTGATCAGGGCGTATTGCTTTTAATACTGCACTCCAATAATTTTCAGAAGCATCGATTTCTATAACTAGTTTATCTCCTTGTTTAGTTAAGCTTAGTTTTGGTAAGGATTTAACTTGGGGTTAATTACAAAACTGTCCCCTGAGGTTTACACGTTTTTGCACTTTGCCCCCTGTGTTTACAACTTTTGCAATAATGTCCCTCGAGGTTGACAAAACTGTTGCAAACGACTCCAAAAACCAACGTCCGTCCAAATTCGACAGTTAAGTGGTCATGTGCGGTGCACATGCCATTTTGGCATGGGCAAATCAGTCCATTCCTTACAAAACCCTCTGAAACCCCTAAATATCTATCTTCTCTATCTTCCTCTCCTACCGAATCCACGCCGCATCCACGCCGTACCCCGCCGGTCCAGCATCTACGACTCCGGCTCTGACCGGAGCTGCTCGTTCACCGCTTCGCTGCCACCTGAAGCGTCGCCTGGGTACATAACGGAGAACTTGTCGGATTCTGTGGTGGACATCCGCCTCGACGAGCTTGCTTCCAAGACGAGCAAATCGGCGAAGTCTTCGTCGACAGAGGCCGATTTCCTCGATCTCTCTCAGGCGTTCAGTGACTTTTCGGCGTACAGCTCCGATATTTCCGGTGAGCTACAACGGCTCGCGAGCGTTCCGAATGTGTTGGAGAATGTTAATGACCCGAACCCGAGCTCGAGCCCGGGGCCCGAACCTGAACCGTGCTTAGGGTTTCTACAGAGGGATAGCTTTTCTACTGAGATAATCGAGAGTATTTCGCCAGGCAATTTGCTGCCGACGGTCAAGATCTGCATCGACGGGCTGCAGTCGCCGTCGGTGGCCATCAAGCGTTCGGCGGCGGCGAAGCTGAGGTTACTCGCTAAGAACCGGTCCGACAATCGCGCTTTGATCGGCGAGTCCGGCGCGATTCCGGCGTTGACTCCTCTACTCCGGTGCAGCGATCCGCTGACTCAAGAGCATGTTGTCACAGCGTTGTTGAACCTTTCGCTACACGAGGTAAACAAGCCTCTCATCGCCAATGCCAGGGCCATAAAATCGCTGATATACGTTCTCAAAACCGGCACCGAAACGTCTAAACAAAACGATGCTTGTGCATTGCTGAGCTTAGCACTGATTGACGAAAACAAGGCTTCGATTGGGGCCTGTGGAGCGATACCGCCGTTGGTTGCTTTGATGATCAGTGGGTCGGTGAGAGGCAAGAAGGATGCCTTGACAACGCTTTACAAGCTTTGTTCGGCGAGAGTGAACAAGGAGATGGTGGTGACCGCCGGTGCGGTGAGGCCGCTGGTGGCGATGGTGGCGGAGCGGGGGACCGGGCTGGCAGAGAAGGCGATGGTGGTGCTGGAGCCGAAGCTCGTCCATGTTCATGGAGCCGAAGCTCTTGCTCTGATCGGCCTGGAGCCCGGAGGCAGCGATGGAATGTATAGAGGAGTCGCGCGGCAGATCCAGATTGGCCGGTGACGTACTGTCTCCTCAAATCCTCCGGGCAGCCACTTCTCTTCTTCTTCCTCCTTTCTTCTCCTCACAACCCAAATGAATTGTTGTTCCGAAGCTTCAAGCCCCATATGAGTACATTGAGCAGAAAGGCATACCTGTAAGCATCTATCTGCATCCCATGTGGCAGTAGAGCAACTTTCATCAGTTCCAATGCCCTCAACAACACCAACACAACGACTCCAAAAACCAACGTCCATCCAAAATATATGTGGGTGAGTGCATGAAAAGAGGAGGAAGAAGGAGTCACGGCAGTGGGCATGGCTGGTGAACCTGTGTGCACATATGGGTATGGAACAAAGAAAGAAAAAGAAATGAAGAGAGCAGAGATCGGAGATTGTCCGAGAGGTGTGAAGTTGAAGTCAAGAAGTTGGGTGTAATGTGAGAGAGAGAGAGAGGAGAGAGAGAGAGAGAGATAGGGGAGAGAGAGAGAGAGAGAGAGAGATGAACAGAGAAAGAGAAGAGTGGGGAAGATGGGTAGGAAAATTACGAATTTGCCCATGCCAAAATGGCATGTGCACCGCACATGACCACTTAACTGCCGAATTTGGACGGACGTTGGTTTTTGGAGTCGTTTGCAACGGTTTTGTCAACCTCGAGGGACATTATTGCAAAAGTTGTAAACACAGGGGGCAAAGTGCAAAAACGTGTAAACCTCAGGGGACAGTTTTGTAATTAACCCTTTAACTTGACATTATATCCAAAGAATATTTTGGGTATTTTCATCTTCCCATATCCACATTCCTTTTCTAAGCTTTTTACTTAGCGCTTCTGTTAGGTTTGATAAATGTGGGATGAATTTTCTCTCATAATTTGACAACCTAATAAATCTTTGTAGTCGTTTTACATCATTGATTTGTTCGGGAAATAACTTTATTTTTTCAACTATGTGATCTTGAAAGACAATTATTCTATTGTCTTATATTATCAATGCTAGAAAGTTAATGGTGGTTTGTTCCAATTCATATTTCTTTTGTGATAGTACTAATACATGATCAATGAATTCTTGTGCTATCTTTTTTAGATGATTTCTATATTTTTCTCGGATTTTTGAGAATACTATTATATCATCTATATATACTACAAAGTAGTCTTCGTGCTTTCTAAAAATGTTATCCATCCTTCGTTGGAATAGAGGTGGAGCATTTTTTTTAATCTGAATGATAATACCGTCCATTCATAGTGTTCTTGTGGTGGGATAAAGGCAGTTAATAGAATTGATGGTTCTTCCATTTTGATTTGCCAATTTAAATTAAACTTTGAAAAAAAGTTGGCCAACTAGATTTTGTTTATCTGCATATTCTTATTTGGAATTTTATAGCCATCTTCGACTGTTGCTGCATTTAAAGCTCTATAGTCTATGACCAATTTGGCTTTCCTCTAACTTGTTCTGCATGATTTTTTACCATGAAAGCCGGACTTGAACGAGACTCTTACTAGGTCTTATTAACTCTTGTTTTAGTATTTTAAGAATCTGTCATTCAAATTTCTGGACCATCTCAAGACTATTACTAATATTCATCAAGCATTAAAGTTGGAAGAAATGGTTACTCAATACAAGGAAATACACCTTCAGTGACGAATTTTTGGTCGTAAATCCGTTTTACTTATTAAGCAAGATTGGTTTTTAGAACACCTAATCAAGGTTGTGTACTTGAAGAATTGCAACAGGGAGGTGCTATATAGTATTAGCGGTGATCTTGTCGGTCGAGCGAAGTTGAATGAAAATGGAGGTTATGATGATTTTGAAAATCGCGTTGGTGAATTCTTCGAGTTTGCTTATGTTCATCCTAGCTTGGTATATAAAGGATACTTCTTTTATCAACATAACAAATCCTTTATATACGAAGTTTTGTCTCGCTATAACTATTAAGAACAAATGAGCATGTAAAGTTCATAAAATATTCCTAATAAAGAACTTATACATGGCGTGAGGTTTAACCCACACATTTGTTTTTTGGGTAATAGGTCCTTTTATTACCAATGAAAAGCATCACAGTCCGTATACAATCCTATTTGCAACTATCAAAATACTGAAGATAGCAAGCTATATACAATTATCAATTTTGTAACACCATTAGAGGTAGTTCCCAGTTTTGGCAGAGTTGCAAGCTTGTGGTAGATTTTGCTGTCTTGTTCCAACTTAAGACTCTGTGTAGGATTCATTTCTGAATATTTGTTATAATCTCAGCCCTCCCCTTATGACTCCCAGTGAAAATCCTTTGATTCCTTTCTTCCCATAGAGAGTAAACTGTGACAGCCAAGGTTAATTTGCTTAACTTGGCTCTAAAACTCTTCCCCCTAAAATTACTGCATGCATATTGTAGGAGTTGAGACCATGTATTGAACTGCCTAGTAACTTGCAGTTTATTTAGAACCTACTTCCAAATCTCCTTGGTCATATTGCATTCCATAAGAAGATGCTCCATTGTTTCCTGTTATTGCTCACACAAGCTGCATTGGTCCTCAGCTATTATGTTCCATGCTTTTAGCTTGTCTTTAGTCTTCAGTCTTCTTTTGCACACCAGCCACAATATAAAAGCACACTTTGGGATGTATCCAGAAAACCATACTATCCTCCACCAACTCACAACTGGATTATGATTTCGGATAGCATGCCAGGCCGAATTGGTGTTGAAATTTCCACTAGGGTGAGGTAGCCACTTTATTTTATCCTCATTCTCTGTATTAGTAGATAAGTCTGGGAGTTGGCTATTTAGCAGTCTCAATTTTGGTGATCTTCTAGGTAGATTCCACATGCCATGCACCAACATTTCACTCACCTTTAGTTCCAAAGAACTAGCAGCATCATACATTAGCCTCATTCCGTATTGATTGACAATAGGGCCATTAGGTAGCCAATTATCAAGCCAAAAACAAGTCTTGTTACCATTCCCAATTTGATATGCTATGAGTGGCTGTATCTTACCTCTAAGCTGCATAAGCTTTCTCCATGTCCAGGATAGATTAACTGGTGGTTTGAAAAACCAGAGATTTTGATCTTTGATTATATAGGTGTGGCACCATTTAATCCAAAGAGTGTCCTTTTTGGTAGCCAGATCCCATATGTATTTGGCCATTGCTGCTTTGTTCCACTCATGGAGTTTCCGAATGCCCAGCCCACCTTCTTTCTTTGGCATGCACACATCATGCCAAGCTACTTTCACACCATAGCATTTTATGTCACTGCCATGCCAAATAAAACTCCTGATTTTTGCTTCAATATCATTAATTATCTTTTTTGGAAGCAAGAAGAGTGGACACCAATAGACTTGCATGCTAGTTAGAACAGAGGTTGCTAGCTACAATCTGCCTGCATATGACAACTGTTTGACAGTCCAACTATTAATTCTTTTAGTGATCCTTTCAATCAATACTTGGCAATCAGAGACCTTGAGCTTGGTAGTTATTAATGGTACCCCCGAGTAAGTTACAGGAAATTTGCCTAGAGGAATTCCCAGTAGATGACTTAGAGCATGCTTGTCTTCTTCATTGATCCCTGCTGCAAAAAGTGAGCTTTTATCCAAGTTGGGCTTGAGGCCTGACATGTGCCCAAACTCTTGAACAACTTGTTTGATGAGAGTCAAAGATTGTGTATTTGCCGCAGCCAATATAAACAAATCATCAGCAAAATACACATGTGTAATCTTTAGGTCCTTGCACTTAGGATGGAAGGTAAACTCAGGTTTCATGGAGTAATTATCCAGAAGGCTTGAGAAAGCTTCCATCACTATGAGAAATAAGTAGGGTGAGATTGGATCACCCTGCCTCAATCCCCTTCTGCTTCCAAAAAGCCCCTCCATAGAACCATTTAAGTTGATTGAGAACTTTGCAGTTGTTACACAATGCATGATCCATTGAGTATATTTGATAGGAAAATGCATAGTTTGCATAACCATTTGAAGAAAATCCCATTCCACAGTATCATATGCCTTTTGGATGTCAATCTTCATGGCACATCTAGGCATTCCCCCTTCTTTGTGGTAATTCCTCACTAATTCTTGCATGAGGAGTATGTTGTCCCCAATGGACCTCCCTTGAACAAAAGATGCTTGTCTGTTGCTTATTAGATGAGCAAGCACTTTTTGCATTCTCTTGCTTAACATCTTAGTGATGCATTTATAGATCACATTGCAACAAGCAATGGGTCTAAAGTCCTTCATAGTCTTAGGCACAGGTATTTTGGGGATTAATGTAAGTGCAGTGCTATTGAAGATTTTGATTGGCTTACCTTTATTGAAGAAGGATAAGACAGCCTTAGTGACATCTGCCCCCAGCACTTCCCAGTTCTTTTGGAAAAATTCAGCATTGTAGCCATTTGGTCTAGGTGCTTTATTCTTTTTCATGCTGTAAATTGTGCTCTTTACCTCAGCCTCATCAAAAGGGGCTATTAGCTCAGCTTGTTGTTCTTCATTCAACTGCTTGTTCAATACTCTCTGTAGAAGGATCTGAGTTTGATTACATATAGGTTGGGAACTTCCAAGGAAACTTGAAAAATGATTGATAGCCTCCATGTGCACTTCCTTCTCTCCATTGATATTGTCACTATTTACATTTTGGATAGAGTTTACTCTGTTATATGCTCTATGTAGTTGCATCTTCTTATGGAAATAAGAAGTATTTCCATCTCCCAACTTAATTTCCTTTACTCTGGCCTTTTGTTTATAAAAACTTTCTTCTGCTCTCAACAGTTCATAATATTGACTCTGTAATTCTTTGGCCTTCCTGATTTGATTTGTTGAACCATCTCCAAAGTAAATGAGATCCTGTACTTTTTGCAGCTCTTGCAATTTTGCAGTAACCCTGGCTGATATCTCACTGTAGTTTTCTTTGTTCAGCTGCTTGAGTTTCAATTTCAATCTTCTCAGTTTGTTGTAAAGACAGTGTAATTCATCCCCTTGAGTATCAGCTTCCCATGATTCCTTCACAGTATTTTTAAACTTTGGATGCATCATCCAGAAGTTAAAAAACTTAAAAGCTCTTTTGCCCATCAGCTTATTCTGGTGCACATTGATTACCAACATACAGTAATCAGAGAGTTCAGGGTCATGCACCACTACCTCAGAGTGAGTGAACACTTCTAACCACTGAGAATTAATTAAAAATCTATCTATTCTACTCAGAATTAGATCCTCACCCTCCCTGTTATTGCACCAGGTATAAAAATTGCCTCTTGTAGTCATATCTTGCAAATTCAGGTTGAAAATGCACTGATTAAACTCCATAGAATCAGCCATGTTAATACCATTTCCTCCTTGTCTCTCATTTGAAAATCTAACTACATTAAAATCACCCATCAATAACCAGGGTTGTTGGCCAATGTAGCTAGCATCTTGATGTAATTGCTGCCAAAGCTCCCTTCTCTTGCCCCCAGTGTTATTACCATATATACATGATAGGTACCAAGGTTCCCTGTTTTCTTGAATTACTTCTATTGTAATCACTTGAGGATGAACTGATTTTGAGGTGATTTTGCATATCTTGTGCTGCCATCCAATCCATATTCTTGTACCTCCTTTATTATTGCTGTTGTGGATGAACTCCCACTGATTCTTCCACCTATTGATTATTCCTTGTACATTTTCTAACTTCACTTTGGTTTCAATCAAACCTACCATCTGAATGTTTCTTTTTTTCAGCATTAACTTAACAGCATGTTGTCTTATGGGGTCATTAAACCCCCTCACATTCAAACATGCAACAATCATCTTTTAGTTTTTGAACTACTTCCCTTTCTAGCAGGTCTAATGCTATTGTTAGTTACATGCATACCTGCACTTCCACTGGACTGACTCATACTACTTTCCATTTTCACAGTTTCCTCTTCAGCTGTCCTGTTAATAGGCATGCTCATACTAGTTCCCAGTATCTCAGTAACCTCTGCATCTGGTGCAATTGCATCAAATTGATTTGCTATAGCAATTAGGTTATTCTCATTTGCTTGTAGTTGACCCTGCTTGACTAGAGTTATGTGGTTCTGAGCTTCTCTCTCTCTGCCTTTCGACTCTTGTGTATTTGCACAGACTCTGTCATCACAGATTCTGTCAGCTGTGTTGTCTTTTACTCTCCATTCCATTCTTGGTGCAAGCTTGTGGTTGCATCTTTCTTCTATGTGTCCAAACACTTTACAGTGATTGCATTTGATAGGCTTCCAGTCGTATTCAATTTTTTGGTTGCAAAGTTCCCCAATGGGATCTTTTATTAGCACACTCTCAGGGAGTTCATCCTCTATGTTCACTTCTACACATATCCTGGCATATGTTAATCTTTCTTGACTCGCAGTCATCTTATCTGTGTATAGTGGCTTACCTACTAAGCTGGCTATTCGGCTTAGCATTTCCTTCGACCACATGTGAAGTGGTAATTGCGAGAGGCGTATCCAGATAGGGATGGTACTGGTGCCTTCCTTCTTGAGAGAGACTTTTGGTGTCCATGGCTTTGTGATTAGTGGTTTACTGTCAAATGTCCATGGCCCCAATTCTATGATTTTATTTTGAGCTGATTGATCCTCAAATCTTACAATATACACTCCAGATTTCAAGAGGCTCAACTTGAATGTTCCAAACTTTCTCCATATTCTTTCCAAAAAGCCCTTCATAACATGATAAGGAGGTTTCTCACCAAGAACATACGTAACAATATAGTTCTACCATTGCTGAACTCCTGTTGCCACTTCCTCCAAGGAGTATTCAACTCCTTTGACTCCATTTATCGTACTGGGAGGTATGTAGGTTAGTTGCATTCTCTCCTTCTCCTCTGGCTTTGATGCCATTATTTCTGCAAAAGATTTTCTGTTTTGGGGGCCTTCCAAGTGAATTGGATTGCCTGTACTGATCAGTGCTGGAAATTCCCCTAATTCTACCTTCGTTCCGTTTTTTTGTATTACATTAGGCATGTGCTCCTTACCAAAATCCTGGATGATGTGCTCTGATATGTTGTTGTTCTCACGCGCCTTCATCTCTGTCATCTTCTCATGTAATTCACTTTGTTTATGCTATTCTAGATTAGGTTTCTGTAACAGCCTGATTATACGCTCCATTTGATCTTTAAGTTCACGGTTCTCCTTCCTCAAATCACTGATGCATGCCTGTAACTCAGTGTTACCCATGCATAAACCTTCATCAGAGTCAGAGCTTGTGTTAGACAGGTACTCTTGTCTAATATCCTTCACGTCCATAGCTTTTGAGGATCCCAGCATGACTGTAATTCCATTCGCATTCTGTTCATGTGATGAAACAGTAGATGAACCTTTCTCATGAGTCTTTTTCCAACGAATTCAGCAGCAAAGGGGTCCTTTGGGGGACCTCTGAGTCGCTCCGATCTTCTTGTTACAGAAGGATTCATGTGTTCATGTTCATCATTGATTATTGTTGATGAATTCAGAGTGCTAATCCCTGATGTTTGGTGATGGATTCGCAGGAAACGGTTATAGAGAGAAGGCAGAGCTTTCTCTCTCTAAACGGTTATTCTCGTGAGTGTCAGAACTTATCAATCTTATCACCCACACATTTGTTATTGACTCTATGACTAAGATAACCCAAAGTATAACATAATCATAGAAAGGTTAAAGGGACCCATTCGGGGACGAAAACGTGACATCATGATTTAGTTTTGCCGAGCTAATAACATCGTTAAAGCTCTAAACCGTTTGCTTTTTTAGCTGGACAATGATCTCCTTGAAGCTTAAAATTGTTTGCTATACGGAGTATAAAACAAAGGTAAATGTAGTTCTAAACCGAAGATTTCATCATATTTGTCTACACAACAAAGAACTGATTAACGATGTCGAGGGACCTCCCTATTTTGAAACTAATGTTTAGGTGCTATAAGCAAACCAAAAGGTCAATGATCCAGAAGTAATTTCTGACACCAATGACGTACAAGTCTCAAAGTCGTTTTGACCATTTATAATTGATAAGAGACATGTAGGCGACTAGCTTAGCTTTAATTTGCAACTGCTTTAGCGCTAGCGCTTTCCTAAAATTGGCGGATAAAGACATCAAAATGTAGCACCAATCTCAAGTCTGCATAAAAGGAGAAGTTACTCAAACAAGTCAACAGTTGGGCGGTTGGCCAGAACAAGCAACAAAGGAAACAAAAGTCGTCCATTGTCAATGTTGGTATTAGTGATTGAGAGTAGAAAAACCAGAGAGGCAGAGGAAGATAAGTGTGAAGCGTGAACTTCCATAAGAACTACATGCCTGCCTGCAAGCATCAATTACTACGTATTTACTGCGACGGAAATTTACAGGTGAATGTATTGATTACCATTCTAACCACCACCACCTCACTCCAAGCTACTCTCTTAAATCTCCTGCCACCTCCAGAGAAACCCTATCGATCGCCTCTTACACAACTCTCAACACTCGAGAGTCTATATCTCCACTCCCCTTCTGTTCTCTCTCCGCCTCACCCACATTGCACACACACACAAATGGCTGACTTGAGGTTTTCTTGGCTGTGGGTAGTGTTGTTAGTGGTGTTGAGTGGTGCAGTTCCGGGCAAAGGACAAGATGAGGGCGTGGTTGCACCGGAGGCTGGAGGGAGGAGAGAGATGGTGCCTGCTATGTTCATCTTCGGGGACTCGCTCATTGACAACGGCAACAACAATAATCTAGCTTCCTTGGCCAAGGCAAACTATTACCCTTACGGCATCGACTTCAAAGCTGGTCCTACCGGTCGCTTTTCCAATGGTTATACCATGGTAGACGAAATAGGTAAAGCACGTACATATACGCTTTCTTTTTCACTCAGTATCACTGTGAGAGTGAGTGACTACGTGTGTGTGTTTCATTAGGCCTTTTTTTAATGCTGACCAAGCACAAATTCACTTTCGTTGGGCCTATTTTCTTGCAAAAACCATCTTATAACCTAGTGTCGGTCTCTCTGTGGGGACTCGTTCCGTGTTTCCCGTGTTACAAATCACGGAATACTGGAAATTCAGCTCGTGAAACTTCATTTTCTCTAAATTTTACTGAAATAGATGTAACATCTTTCCCACATACGGAAAAAGGAATATTATTTAATTCATGGTTTTTTGTTTTGTCTTTCTTTTCCTTTTTGCAAACTAAGCAAATTCTAAGGTTTCACGTGGAGAGAATAACGTATTCTTATGTGCTATTCACCCTTATGCCATTTGCAGTTTGCTAAGCAAATTCTAAGGTTTCCCGTGTGTGTGTGGGTTTTATTAGGCGCTTTTTAGGTACTTAGTATGGTCCAGTTGACTTAATTCTTTTTTTTGGCTGTGTTGAATTTGATGTAAACATGCAGCTGAGCTCTTGGGGCTACCGCTGATCCCTGCATTCTCTGAATCCTCTGGAGATCAAATGCTTCACGGCGTCAACTATGCCTCAGCTGCTGCTGGAATCCTTGATATTACCGGCAGAAACTTCGTAAGATCTTTCTCTCCACCATCTTTGTAATGACCCCTGTTTGATTTCCACGATTTCTCGCTACTTGCCTGCGTACCCCGTAAATTGTTGATTTATTTTCTCCCTAGCATGTTATTCTCTGACAAAAATTACCACGTCGTTATTAGAACGAAATACAAATGCACAGCACAACTTATAGTATCATGAATGCAATTGCGGGTGCTATCTGCTGCTGAAATAGATTTAAGAGGTCTTTATAGGATTGCTGCTAAATTCACCTATCAAGTGACCCACCCATGCTCTGAATTCTGGCTTTTACTACATTACAACGATTATGTATCATATACGTACGATACATGTGCTTGCCGACTGGACTAGGTAATTAATCTACAGCGGCATGCAATAAAGGCATTTGGCAGCAATTCTTTCTTTTTCTTACTGATGTTCAGACTCGGTCTTCACAAAAATAACATATGTAAATGTGTGCCATCATCATAAAAACTCTTAATTTTTTCTCCTCCTGTTGTTCTTAGGTTGGGCGCATACCATTTAACCAGCAGATACAGAACTTCGAGAACACACTGGATCAACTTACTAATAACCTAGGGGCAGTTGATGCGGCGCAGTCACTTGCAAGATGCATATATTTTGTTGGTATGGGTAGCAACGACTACCTCAACAACTACCTCATGCCCAATTACCCAACCCGGAATCAGTATGACGGTCAACAATACGCTGATCTACTGATTCAGCAGTATAATGGCCAACTTACGGTAAGCCTTCGTCCTGTTTCGTACAACGTTATTCAACTGTAATTCTTAGAGTTCATCTACTAAGGGAAGTCCTTTAACGGAGCTAAACAATCTGTACGCACATTGTGTACATATGGATGTGCTGCATGTGGCTTTACCCTTTCTTAATTAACTGATACATTACAATGATTTGTCTGCCGTTATTTCTATCTGAATCATTAGCTTGCTCCCCTATATAACACAGAGTTCATCCAATATATAACTGGGTCTAGTTTTAAAAATTTTGTCATTTGATTTCTGGTTTGTAAATTACTCAAAGAGATGCTCTTCATTTAATATGAAGTTACTGTCAATAATTACGAGATGTTGTTATAAATAAGGTTGTGCTTATCATTTTTCTCTAAGAATGCGATTGCGTTATTGTATACTTTTTCGGAATAAGGTTGTGTTTATCATTTTCCTCATCTCTAGATCCTCTCCTGGCCAGCGTCACTCTATTTTCTCTGTGCAGTTATGATAATATTCCTTCTTTGTGCTTTTGAATACCACATTATGTTTGAACATTGCAGAAGCTTTACAATCTGGGAGCCAGAAAATTCGTACTAGCTGGGCTCGGACTAATGGGTTGCATCCCGAGTATCCTATCTCAGAGTACAGCTGGTGTCTGCTCAGAGGAAGTAAACAAGCTGGTTCTACCTTTCAATGCCAACATCAAGACCATGATTAACAATCTCAGCACCAATTTGCCCGGTTCCAAGTTTGTTTTCATTGACATTCACAACATGATCCAAGATATCCTCTCCAATGCTAGACTATATGGTATGTGCACTTCATATAGATCTCTTTAAATTATTTGGAGATAGCAAGAGTACGGTACCCGTAAAAACCCATAGAGAACATTTTTGGGTTATGCCATGGCAAGGATAGCAATTAAATAGAGTAGAGTAGGGGTAAATTACAACAGATCTCTATTTTCGCAAAATAAACTGATTTTGTGTTTCTTATATTGTCCCTAGTTTTAAGAAGCCTACTATCCTGATTTCATCTTCCGTACTATGTGATTCACAATATTTCAAACATTGAATTGCATTCAAAGTTTTTGTAATCCTTTCATATATTTTATGCTTGAGAGCCAGTGATGCTACATAAATATACAGAAATAGCTAGTTTTAGGAATTGTCAAGTTGCAAAAAACATTTATAATACAAGTATTGTGCAATACTTGAGCTAGCTAGTTAATATGAATAATAATTAAGCTAATGCTTTTACAATATTTTGGGAAAAAAATCCGACAGGATTCAGTGTGGTAAACCGCGGGTGCTGTGGCATTGGGCGAAACAGAGGGCAGATTACATGTCTTCCATTCCAAACCCCATGTGCGAACAGAGATCAGTACGTGTTTTGGGACGCATTTCATCCAACTGAAGCTGTTAACATCTTAATGGGAAGGAAAGCTTTCAATGGAAATCAAGAGGTTGTTTATCCCATCAACATACAGCAGCTTGCCAGTCTTTGAAAATGACCTTAGATCAGATGTATTCTATTTGAACCCATTGGAGTAAAAGCCCTAGGCGTATGGGAACAGCGGCAGTTGCTTGACTTTACTGTGTTGTGCGAGGTGTTCCCTTTCATTTGTAGTATGGAATTTGTGTGCCAGTCCCGGGCCTCTCATTTCTTTTTTGACTTTTTTGCTTTACAAGTCTTATCCTTGGCACCGAAATGAACATGGGCGTTTGTTAACCAGCTTAACTCGCACTCTTTTAACTCCGAAGGTCAAGTTCCTTTAGAAACTCCAGGGATTTTCGGCCACGAAATTAAATTAACTATCTACTCTTTTTCCACAATGCTATTTAGGAAGGGAAAAATACACTTAGGGTGTGTTTGGATATAGGATTTGAAATGATTTGACTTTGGTAGTAAATCCTTTGACGAAATATCTTGATAGTTCAGAAATTTTTGAAATTTCGAAGTGATTTGAACTTTGGCCAAATTACAGTTCAAATCACTAACTAGTTATTTGTCAAATTCAATAACTAGTTCCCTATTTTTAGGAAACATTTTTTAACAACCTTTTGCTTCCTTTCTTCCAAACAAAATATTTCAAAATGATAGAATTTATAAATGAAGAAATTTCGAAATGAGGGTATTAGAAATCAAAATCACATATCCAAACACACCTTTAGGTGTCTGCACATAAAAATTGTGTGCATTGGCCGTTTCTTTTAACGCAACTCACTTTTTGGATGGGAAAAGTTGGCGCAATTTAAAGGCACCTCCACGCCATCTACTTAATGCTTGTTTAAGTACTAACCAGCTTAGCTCACTCTTTGTGCCTAAATCAGTACGATGACGGGTGCTGGTGGTTTATTATTTTTGGAACTTACCAAAAAATGATGAGCTTTTAGCCAAACGAGTTTCAAAAGCGAACCACAGGTAACCTACTATAATATAAACTCAACCCATCCTAACCCATTTCGTAATTAAGTGGTTTGTGCCTAAATCAGTACGATGACGGGTGCTGGTGGTTTATTATTTTTGGAACTTACCAAAAAATGATGAGCTTTTAGCCAAACGAGTTTCAAAAGCGAACCACAGGTAACCTACTATAATATAAACTCAACCCATCCTAACCCATTTCGTAATTAAGTGGTTTAGGTGGGCTGCGATGGGTGCTCACATTTCTTGTGTTGTACGTGTTGGTTAAGCCCATAAAAATCCGATGCAAAATGCAGCCCTAGTATTAACCAGCTTAGCTCACTTTTTGTGTCCAACTCCCAAACGTAAGTTCCTTTTAGAAACTCCAAGGATTTTCATACAGAAAATTAGCCATCGACTCTTTTCCAAAATACTACTGTATTTACGAATTGTAACAAAAGTAAGTATTGCCTAATTTGTTCATTAAGTGCTTTTTCATCGGCGCGCCGATTTTTCATTTCCTTGGATTAGCATTCTATTATCTCTTCAACTTAGAGAGTAAGCACAGTGCTAATGTCAATCAAGAAATAAAAAAGGTTGTTACAAAAATGTCATTTGTTTTGTATTCGGTCTTCCGTACCTCTTTCTCTTAAATAAATCAACATATTGTATTGTCGATCGAGACCTACTTGAACTCCCGAAAATCCTCTCTGAATCCTACCCAAACCTTGATAATGAATGTGGAAAACCTGTTTGTGCAAAAAGTGCAAGATCTGAATAGGTACCGACCATTCCCACTCCTCTCAACTTCCACAAACCCACCCACATATACACATGCTTAGTTCCTCTCTCAAATTTGATGGCCTATTTGGATAGGAAGAAATCAAAACCCCATTTCAGTTCACTCTACAAACAGTTTTTCACAACGGACTTTTAGCGGCGGAACGAAATCCGTCGCTAAAACGGACTTTTAGCAAGGACAATTCGTCGCTAAAAGATATTTTCAGTAACTTTTTTGTACGGATTTTGGAAATACTTTATGCGACAGACTTTTAGCAACGGTTTACAATATCCGTCGCGAAAGTTATTTTCTCAAATTTTTTATGACTTTTAGCGACACATTCTCTTATATCGCCTAAAGTTAGAAATAAAAAACTTTTAGCAACGGAGTTTTAGCGACGGTAAAGTCCGTCGCTAAAAGTTCAAAAATTTTGAATTTTTTTTTGCGACGGTGTAGTGCGTCGCTAAAACTCCAAAATTTTGAAAAAAAAAAAAAGTTTAGCTACGGTAAAGTTCATTACTAAAAGTCCAAAAAATTTTGGAAAAAAAAAGTATTTTTAGCGACAGTGTAGTCCGTCGCTAAAACTCTAAAATATTTGAGAAAATTACTTTTAGTGACGGCAAAGTCCGTGTCCAGATGCTCAAATCTTTTCGAGAACAAGGATATCTCGGTGGGATTAAATACGACAAGGTTGCCAAAAGCGAGAGAAACCCCACCCCTCTCTTTTTCATTTTTTCGAAAATCGATTTTAGGGTTGCAATTCAATTAAGAGAACGAACGGTAATTAATCTATTCTCCTAATTCTCCCGCCGTTCTTCTTTTCTCTCTCTTCTCTCTCCACTAGCCGCCAGTCGCCCTCCACCACCTCTCCTCTATCAGCCTCCCTCGCGGCTCCTCACCTCTGTCGCTCTCCCCTGCCGCTACTCTCCTTCGTCGCCCTTCCCTCCCTTTCACCTTGGCACCCCATTGGCCAATTACCGCACGGCTGACCGACGCCCACTAACCGTCGCTGCACCTGCCAACGGCCACCGCCCACCGCAGCTATGGAATGTTTTTTTTACTTACATAATTATATTGTATTTGTTATGATTTATTGTATTTGTTATAATTTTATAATGTATAACGTATAATGTATTTGATATAATTGTATAGTATTGTACAATTTATAATGTATATTGTATACTTGTGTAATGTATATTGTACTTATTATAATTGTATGATTGTATAATGTATAATTGTACAATGTAATTGTATTTGTTATAATTGTGTTGATAGCTAGGCAAGAAAAATATTAGAATGTTTAAACGGTATTGTATTTGTTATAATTATTGTTAAGTTTATTTTGGTTATCGGTTACAATTATTATTAAATTTATGTTGCAGCTACGTTGAAGATTGCCTTAGAGTTTTGGATCCCTTGGTTAATAGATGGACATAATTTTATCTCTGGCCACAACTTGAATATAATTATCAAATGATGGACACCAGTTCTCGGCATAATTTGAAATTAATTAACTCCTAAAATGAATAATTACAAGCTATTAAAAAGATAAGTGTTGTTAAACCATAAATCCTAATTAAACCCTAAATACAACGATAAACCGTAATTAAACCCTAACTGGAATTAACCCCTCAACCCTAATTATAGTCTAAATCCTAACCCTAATCAATACAACCTTAACCCTAAAGACAACCCTAAACCCTAATACAACCTTAAACCTTAATTAAACCCTAGATCCTAATTTAATCCTAATTAATACTAGTTAAACTTTAAATCCAAAGCCCTAATCAGATCCCATACCCAAATTAAACCCTAAACCATAATTAACCCCAAACACTAAATTGGTAACTAAACCCCAACCCTAACCCTAACCCTAACCTACCCTAAACCATAACTAATTAATGCAACTCTGACCCTAAATACAACCTAAAACTTAATTAAACCGTAGTTACTAAGCCCTAATTAGATCTTGTACCCCAATTAAATCCTAAACAATAATTAATTGTAAACCCTAAACCTTGATTAAACCCTAACCCTAAACCATAATTAAATCCTAAACTCTAATTAACCCTAAACCGTAATTGTAAATACAAACCTAATCCTAATTATGTCGTATATGCTAAAACTTAAACCTTAAATACAACCCTAACTAAATCCTAACCCTAACCCTAACCCTAAATATATACATCCCTAAACCAAACTTTAAAGTAAACCCTAACCCCCAGATGTTAATCCTAAACGGGTGTCCATACATCACAATATCATAATCATTGGTGACACAAAAACAACTCCGCGAATGAACTCTATAGTCCATTGAGAAATAAATTGGTTGCCCGCATTAGGAATATTCGCTCTTATTTTGTGAAGTCCATTGACAACGAGCTAGTTACAACTCGTTGTCAATGAATTCAAAGTTAATCATTTTGGTTATGGCATGTTCTTCCAAATTAACTAAATGGTTCCATCATTTCGAAATTTTGGTACTTCGGCAAGATTCTTGCATATTACCAATTTTTAAATGCATGCATGGATATAAACTCTTAGTTCCTGTTCAAAGGTACTCATTACAAAGTAATGCTTTGTAATGAGCCTTGGGATTTTCAGTTTGGACAATTTGGAAAAGCTAAGTATTTATAAAATAATGTATCGACTCAAGCTCCATGTTTTATGTCTTAGATATTTTGTACATTTTCTCCAGTATTTCTCCATGTGTATACAGATCTGGTGTCCTACATCCCTTTAATCTTGCAAGAGCAAGACTAATCGGATATTAGAACATATAATCAATGTCGTGTACTTGCAAAAATTCTAGGAGGTACTACCGAATTTTCTGTAGACATAGAACAAAGCATGAGTCAGTAACTATCTTATAGACATGTGCTTTTTTTAATGGGATAGGACCACTACCTATTAGAGAATGAAGGGGGGATACACATGTTGTCACATGTATGGATACATCCGGTTCATAGTAGAGAATTTATGTACTAACATAATATTCACCGTAAGTTTTTGCTTTCAGTTATGGATAGGTTACGGGCCATTCATGATTACGGTGGACGCCGAACTGCATCTTTACTGGTGACTCAGCCCCCGTCAGTGCCTACTGATGAGGAGGCACATATCATGAGCATCCAGCAGGCTCAGTCCCAGCCCCAGCCCAAGGCCGAGCCCTCCCACCAGCACGCTGGTTTTCCTTCTTCAATGGTTTCAACGACATCAGGTATATTTGATATTAGCATTTCAAAAATGTCTAACTTATATTTAATTTATATTTGAACCAATCTAGTGTTGGTATTTTGTAGGATCTCGCTGAGGCCATGGACCCACACGCAAAGTGCACATTGATTACTAGCAAAAACAGCGAGTTACTCTCACTGAGGACGGCCAGTAAGTAAAAAAAAATATAATGCACTTGACACTTTAATGATACCAATAATTATTATTGTGTTTTATTTAATGATATTAATGTTATTCTTTATCAGGATCGTGGAGCGTCTGGCAACTACGAAGATCGGCGTTCTTGTGAAGGGCAGCTTTTTGAGCCACTACTGTATTGGATGGACTAGGATGCCCGGAGAAGGGAGGACATGTGGGAGGAGTGGCTGGTATGATTATGATTCAGCTAATTTTTGTTTAATTAGTAATGTTTAATAGAATTAATCGTACTGATTGTGTTGTTTGATACATTACAGCGGGGTTCAAGTTTGTGTCCCCTAAGCAGCAAGCATCGGGAAGGATGACTTTTGTTGCATACATAGCCAAAAGTTATCGGCAATCGCTACACATGATGCACAGGAGTGGGTAAAAAAGTTGTTGCCAGAGGGTGCACCGACGGAAGAGTGATAGGGGTATCCCCCTCATTGGATCTCACCATCTGTATAAGGGTAGCTGGTTGATAGGTGGATGAGTGATCCATCTCGGGAGGTGAAGAGTAGGAGTGGGAAGGCTAATAGAAAGGATCAGGATCCTACGCACATGGGTGGGTTAATGCCTCATGGCGTCATCCGACATAAGAATGCGGTTGAGCACCCGGAGCTGGAGAAGGATGATGAGTGTGCTTTGACATACTCGATGACACACATGAGGAGAGTGGCTAAAGATGATGCACATTTGGTGGGGGAGTTCATTTCACAGGTTGCTCGACAGATCTATGTAAGTTAAAACTTAACTTGTATATAGTTGAATTTTGAATGTCTTCAATGCTTATTGCCTTAATGTCTTCAATGTAAAATCACTATTTTGCAGGCATCATGCGGACATATCAGGATTTCTAGGTAACAGTTCGGTCAGCCATCAGCGTCCACAAGTACGAGTACCAGGGAATTGAAGTGGTGGCTAGATATATCTGGGGTGGTCGATAGAAGGAAAGGCATGTACGCAGCCTGCCCATCGTGACTGCATCTACTGTGATGGGAGCATCCCACCCCCTACTGCCCCTCCATAGACACAGAGACCGACTGCAAAGCAACATTTACACCCGGCAAATCTTCGTCGCATTGCTCGAGAGGTGGTTAGGATTATTAGGGATGATGAGGTACAAATATGTTAGAATTATGAAGTCAATCTTAGGTTAGACACAGTATACAACTACTAACGAGAATGTGTGCGTACTTTTAATGAAGGATATTGCTTCCCAGTCCGAGCCAGATCGTGATGACACCCCTACGGACGATGACGAGCAGGGTCCGCATGCCGGTCTTGACGATGACTAAGCCCTCCCCTTCCTTCCTTCCCCTCCCCTCTAGAATTATGACTCCCCTCACCTCCCTTATTTTTATCCCCCTCCCGCTCTTATCCCCATATTGATATTTAGTTCACAGCTTTGGATATTGTATATATCTTGTGCTAAATTAGAATAGAATTTTACCTTATTATGTTAAATTGGAATATATTTTCTGTTTTAGGGTTAAATAATCAGCAATTATTTAATCCTATTGTGGATTGGGAATTGCCTTGTGGATAATTTATGTGTGATTGGATTTGAATTACAGGATGTAGGTTTGGGTATAAAAAAAAACAAAAAAAAATTAATAAAAAGAATTACTTTTAGTGACACTTTTTTTTAGTCACCAAAAGTCTACAAGGATAGTGTTGTCGAAGGTTTTTAGTGACGGAAAAGTCTGTCGTTAAAGGTTTTACCTACGGACCTCGCTAAAAACCCGTCAATAAACGACGCACTTTAGGAACAGAAATTCCGTCGCTAAAACTCTGTCAAGAAAGCCTTTAGTGACGGAGTTTTCCATCGCTAAATTCTTTTCAACTATTACTTTAAAAAAAAAACATAAATTAGCTTTAGCGACGGAATTTCCCGTTGCTAAAGGTTTTTTGTTTGTCGCTAAAAGTTGGACTTTTAAATTCCATTACCAAACTTTTAACGACGGCATTTTTGGCGACATAATTTTAGCGACGGGGCTCCCATCGCTTTAAACTATTTGAGTTAATTACGCGGTTGACCACTGTATTATTAGGCAAATTTCACTTTGACCACTAGACATCGATTTGTGTCATAGTAACTATTAAACTTTGAAATTCGTTTCAATCAGGTCACTCCGTCAAATTAATCTTGACGGAGTTAAGTTACTCAGGGGTATATTGGTCTTTTTACGCTAGTCTTTATGAATTTTCCTTTTCTTTCTCTCTTTTCCCTCCTTCCTCTCTCTCTCTCTCTCTCTCTCTCTTCTGTCCCTCTCTGTCTCATTTTGTCAACTCTTTAATTTTGGAAAGTCAAATTAGATAGGGAAAAGGGAGAGGAAACTAGAGGAAAGTCCACGGCCACACAACTGCAGCAACAGGCCCAGCAGCCTCAGCCCCGTGGACTCCGCTCCTGCGGCGATTTCCTCCCCCTCCTCGTGCTCGGCGACGGCCTTTTCGCCGGAAACGGTGGCCTCATCGGAGAGGTTGCCGCGCGTGTTGGAGAGGTCGTCGTCGTGGTCGCCGGAAGATTCGCCGACGACGATGTCGATGGCGCGTTTGCTTTTCATGGGTGGTGAATTGGGGCTGATGGGTGGTTGAAAGGCCAGACTTTGAAGCATGATCGGTGGAATATTGAAAAGGGGAAGGTTCCCCGGGGAAGCTTTCAAGTAAGAATTTGACAAAACTGAGAAAAAGAACAAGGGAAGTGCGTGCAGAGGAGGGGGGGGGGAGGGACAAGGGAAGAAAGGAGCTTACAGAGTGTGTCAGAGCAATGTTTGATCGAATGAGAAGGGAGAGACAGAGAGAAGTTCAGGTTGGGTGGGGGCTGATGGATGAGAGAAAGGATGATGGTTGTGGCTCAAGGTCTTGAGTGCTTCAGTGTTCTAGTAATGGAAGAATGTTGTTTATGTATGTGCGTGTGTGAAGAAGAAGAAGAAGAATAAGAAAGAAGAAGGTGAACAGTGAATGGACGGTTGTACCCCTAAATAAATTGACGGAGTGACCTGATTGAAACGAATTTCAAAGTTTAGTGGTTACTATGACACAAATCGATGTCCAGTGGTCAAAGTGGAATTTGCCTAATAGTACAGTGGTCAACCGCGTAATTAACTCAATTTTTTTTGCGATGGATAAAGAACTTTTAGCGACGGAACTGTCCGTTGCTAAAAGTCCTATTTCTTGTAATGGTTACTTTTAGGCGAATTACTGAGATGATGCCGACGACAGTGGCGAGCACTGATTAGGTCGTATGCCTACTGTGGGCTTTGTGGCGGATGAACTATGGCTAAATTTGTGGTTCTTATTTTAGTTCGACGTTATATTCAAGAAATTATCTTAGGTCAAAACGGTTGGTCTTGGTTTAATGTGGTAGAAAATGGTTGGTATTTCCTTGAATTTCGATGTGATGGTGAAATTGAGATTGGAGATTGGGGCTTATGTAAGTTCATGATGGTAGATCTTAGAGATGGTGAGGCTATAAGGAGAACACAGAACTTAACGAAAGTTGGAAGTGGGTTAACTCAATGCTATGTAATGGGAGTCCTTACGTTAATTCAATACGCAAAGGACACCTATTGAAGGCTTTTACAGTCATTTCACATGAACCGTTACTTCTGTTTGTCTTTCCTCAGGTCAAAAGAGGTTTTTGATATTTCAAACTGTTGATGAAATTAGTATGATTCCCCTAAGTTCCATTCGCTATATTACATGTTTTCTACGGTTTCACTGAAAACATTAGAATCATTTTAGTATGGATGAGCTAGCTATGAGCTTAGCTCTACACGAGATTATTTGATATCTTGAGTATGACATAGATGATTGCAAGATCTATATGATAAGATTTTGTGCTCAATTAACTATTGTATGATATAATTTTTCATCTTGGATAGAATCAATGTTTCTCATCATCAAAAATGGGAAATTCTTAACGCTATGGCTAGATAACATAGTCGTACCACTACAAGAAAAGAGCTCTATGGTGACGAAAAAGCCAACGGTACACAAGGGCCCGTAGGCATAAGTGTTGTTATGCCAACGGTAATAACAGCCCGTGAGCACAAGTGTTGTTATGCCAACGGTACACAAGGGCCCGTGGGCATAAATGTTGTTATGCCAACGGTAACAACGGTCCGTGGGCACAAGTATTGTTACGCCAACGGTATACAAGGGCCCGTGGGCATAAGTGCTATTCTGCCAACGGTATACAAGGGCCCGTGGGCACAAGTCTTATTATGCCAATGACAACAAAGGTCCGTGGGCACAAGTTTTGTTATGCCAATGGATACATGTATTTGGGTTCGATTGATAGCTAATATGCTTCCAAAGTTTTAATCTAATTTCTTGAGATTTTTAATTTTTTCTTAAAAGTAAATATTAGTTGTCACAAACAAATTGTCTAAAATTATGACTCTAATCTTCGAAATAATAACTGCCCATTTTAACGTCTTAAATATTGATCACTACTATATAACAACAACAACAACAACAGTCGCAGCAATGACAACCTCATAAATTGCAGTCACTTCGGTCATGATCATCGCCAATCGACCTCCACTGCCCATCGATTACCCTTCACTGCCCACCGACAATAATCGCTACTATACCGCCACAATCAATACTCATTACCTCCACTAGGCACATGCCCACTACCCACTAATCGCCCAACCATGAGCTCCATCAACTAATCACCAATGACGGCGATGATAGGCTCGACGACTGCAATTGTGATGGTGGCCGGTATATCACTTTATTATGGTAAATCCAACTGCAATAGTAGAAATCCAGCCACCTCCACTATTTTGAGAGTTATCTCATCCCTCAATCTCCTTTCTTTCCTTCTCACACATAGCACACTGCACTTTAATTCTTCTATGATGGTGGCCAGCTAGTCTCCAATTTCAAACAATTAGGCCGTGCACAAAAGTTGATGGTTGTGATCAGGTGGTTGGGGGAGGAGCAGACGGGGGATTTATGTGTCTCTTTGTGTGTTGGGGGGGGGGGTGATGGATGATGAGTAGGGGGTGGTATAGAAGTGGGGTTGATAGATCGGTAGTTAAAGGTGGGTAAGGGATTGTGCGGTGGTGGAAAGGTGGTAAAGAAGGGGAGCGGGGGACATGCATGATGGTGGGGCGAAGGGTTAGGAGATGGGTGCTAACGAAAAGTCAACGGTACATAATGACTATTGATACAAGTGCTATTATGCAAACTGTTGACTTATATTCCAGATGATTCATGAGGGTCAAAGCCCACGACTCACAATCGTGGAGATTGGAGTAAAAATTGGCGGGATCAAAGCCCACGACTCACAATCTTAGAGATTGGCGTAAAAATTGGTGGGTTAATCAGGCAGGCATGAAAACTGAGAAAACAAATTAGCAGGTTAATCAGGCGTGCATTAAAACTTAGAAAAAAATTAACGGGCATAAAATTAGGAAGCACGTATTAGTATGAAAAACATAAATTTGTTCTGATTATATAAACACAACTCACAATCGTGGAGATTGGCGTAAAAATTGGCGGGTTAATTAGGCGAGCATGACAACTTATCAGAAAAAAATTAGCGGGTAAAAATTGGAGGGTTAATTAGGCGGGCATGAAAATTTATGAGAGAAAATTAGCGGGTAAAAATTGGCTAGCATTGTCAGAGAAAAATTAGGGGCATAAAAAATTAGGATGTACGTATTTGATAACCAGATCTGCTCTCTCTCTCTCATCACACAAACACACACGACGCAGCCCCTCTGTCACACGCCGTCTCCGCCGCTGTCGTCGCTTTTGCCGCTACTCTGCACGCTGCCACTGCCATCCTCCACTACCGCTCCCGCGCAGCTGTCTATCGCTTCCACCTCTCTCTCTCCGGCGCTGCCACAGGTAACATCTAATTATGTTATCGCACGCCTCAGCCGCCGCTAAATATGGTTAAACCATAGGTCTGTGTGAAATGGTGGAATTCCATTCTATTACAAATAGTTGTTACACATACATACACAATGTAGATAAGGGCCCGATTGAAGCCATATCGATACACACCATGTAATTGCTCGACGAAATGCCGCAAAGAGCGTCATCTTCAACCTATCTTCTCTCATTCTCATAGTCAATCCCTTGTTTCTTTTGTTCGTCAAGGTACACAATTTGTACACCCATAATGCTCCTAAAACTTTTACTCAATTTGCACTAACAAATCCTGCTCTCGCAATGCATCCGCGTTAGGTTAATATGCTGAATGTCATGTCATGTATTGACTATTCCGTTCCGAAATTTGAGTCTCTTTAACATAAATGTTGACTATCTGAAACCTAGGAATCTGTTAAAAAGTCAAGAGGACACAATTTTAGAATCTAAGAACTAGAATGTATAGTTGCATTAGCACATGCCTTTGAAATATATAGAATGGACTGTATCTGGACCCGTTCGTGTTGTGAATCTCTTGCTTGTGTTTTGCTTCAAGTATTAAATTGTGTGTTAAACTGAAGTATATTGCAGTTTCTTTTAAATGTAAATTTTTCGTAAAGCAGAAACAGTATATCGCAGTTTCTTTGAGTTTATATGAATGTAAGAATGGTTAATCAGCTGCTATTTGTCCCACCCTTTTATTGCTGAAACCAAAAATGCTTTCATTGTTGAAGACATATTATTTATGCCTCGACTTCACTCACTTGTCAAATTCTCAAGAATAACATGCAAGACTAATTAATAATCTAATAAACATTATTTATGATTTTGCTTTCATACTCATATGACAAGTTTCCCTTTCATACTCATATGATTTTGCCACATCCATCCCGCCACACAGATTATTCGGATCTGCTCCCTCAATTTAATTTACATCCCCTCGCCCTCATCCTAGTTTTAATTCCATCCGTTTTTTGCAATTCTGGGTTGTTTGTGGAGGTGGGTTCGGATGGGGGTGTGAGATGAGAAACAATTATGTTAAGCATATTTTTTAGATCACAATTCTGTTTGTGGAGGTGGGTTCCTTTGTATCTTTCGTTTTAGTTTTAAATGGCTCGACAGCTATAAATCCCCAATGCTATCCTTTTATTGGATGGTCATTAACCTTTCAGGCTCTTCATCTTCCAATAAAGGAAATTGGTATTCTGTGTCCAATCCTATGAAGTGACGTGTTTAGGTAAGCTTCTAGCTGTGCTTTGCAAGTTCAAGGAATTAATACTTTGGTTTCTAATTTATGCAGTTATTTTCTTGAGCTTTTGGGCAGAGGTGCATTAGAACTCAATTAATCCAGAAGCAGGTACTGCAGAAATTTTGATGTTGTTATATACTACTTTTATACATTATGGTTTCACATACATTGTGATTCCTTAGCACTTTTGAGCTATATACTACATATATCCCGATTTCCCATATTGTTTTCACATGGAGTTCCCATATGACAAGTCGTTTTAGCTACTTTTTGCTGTCATTGTGAGAAGATTTTATTGTTTTTCACTATCTTGCCCAGCGTATTGGATTACCTGAAAAAGCTGTACAATGTTTGTTCACCTTTGTTATCCCTTAGCATCATTGTGAATAGCATCTGTAGCAACAACTGCTATATACTCTTTTTGATTGCGCCGTCTCTATGCTCTCAGACCAAGAAAAGATGATCTCTATAATTGTATATTAAACCAAAATTGTAATTTAAAGAACATATAATTCTGTCAAGGCACAAAGCTACTCATATAGGAGCTAGACATCAGGGGAACGTAATTTGACACCAAAAAGAACGTAATTTTATCTTCACAAACTGTTTTGACACCAAAAAGAACGGGGGGGGAAGATGTTTAGCGGAGGGGGGTTATTTCAAGAGCGTAAGTGGTAGAAATTACCTGTGCAGAGTTGAACATCACTAGAAAATTATACTCCGCATTAGAGAAAAGACATTTGAATGTCCTGTGATATTAATGTCAGTGAAAATATGGTAGCTTTCTTAAGGAACAAACCCAATACGACCATATTTTCTTTTTTCCGCAAGGAACAAACCCAAATTGCCAATAGGCCTATTATAACAATGTTGTGTTTGACTACTGTTGGTTGGAAAATAAAAAATCTTTGGAGCCAAGCAATACAGTATGATGCGTGTAATCTCTTAGTATACTAACCTACTATATGTGGAAGAGAACTTATGGCAATTGGACTATTGAGACTAATGGAATACTTGTCCTAGTGGAACATGCTATAATCTCTTTAAAAACTATACAAAACCTGTAAGTTAGCCTATCTTTTGTAGATTTATGAATATATGTAGGTGTACGTGCTTGTATGTGTCGAATTGATGGAGAGTTGGGTTATTTCGTGCCTGTTTGATCTATTATTTTGATCGAGTGTGTGAATTTGGGTAAGTAAATCCTTTCCTTCCAGCCTTCCCTATCCAAGCATTTGTATTAAATACATAGCTTCTCTGCATGTAATTCCGCAGACCATATCCTATATGGATCATCAACATAGTGGAAATAGCCCCTATTCGTAGAGGATTAAGAGTGTTGTCAAATGATTTACAGGGATTGTAAAACTGCTGTGCCAACTCAATGAATGAAAAGTCACTTGTTACCGAGATTATAGGCATACCTCAGTACCTTGTGGCGGTTGCTGATGTGATTTTCAGTGTGGAGTAAGTAGTTAGTCAACTTGTACCATGCTCTATCAGTCATTTGTAGCTATTGGGATGAGCATCTTCAGAGTAGTAAACTTGATATATCTTAAGCTAAATTCTTCTCTTTGCAATATGAGAGGTTGACAGTTGCACTGCAGCAATACCTTTTAGCTTCCAATACTTGTCAAGTCATTTAGAGAGTGTGTGTCAGGCAGATGATATACTGTCGGTTTGCTTGATAACCTTTGATTTACAACCATGTCATGCGGACTAATGTTGGTTGTTTGAATTGGAGAAGCGTGTATTTGTTTGAAACTCATCAGATTTTACATCGGAGCTCAGGGGTCTCTAGGGGTAGGTTCGATGAAATATTTGCATGTCCTCCTTGTTTGTGTATGCGTGCTTATCTTCTTTTCGGGTTGTCATTGCTTACTTAAGTGGGATCTAAAGTTCCAAAGAGATTTCTCTAGTTGTCTTTTTATAAAGTCAAATACTGCATTAGATCCATGTCTTGTTGTTATATATAGTTGTTGATTTCCATTTTCGTTTCTGGTGAAATTGGTAATTTTCTCACGGATTTTTGTCTCTTAGGCCGAGATGAAAGAGAAACAAGAAGCTGCTGCAACGTCAACATATGAGCCCAATATGCTAGCTACTAGCCGCGATGACAAGCTTTCATGGACCTGTGGTAAAGATGGTCATGGTAGAGTTCGTTGCATGAGCTTGGGGGCCAATATTACAAACACCTTTGGTAGAAGTCGAAGGATTACTGCTGAGTCTATGCCAGATTTAATGGAAGAGCTCGTCGTGCTGAGAAAGAAAGTGGTTGAAGTTGATGCAATGAAGTCTTAGCTAGATGAACTGAACACGATGAAGTCTGAATTAGAAGAACTCAAGAGCATGAAATCTCAATTAGAAGAATTCAACATAATGAAGTCTATGATGGACGAGTTCGAAGCGAATTTCATGCAAACCCATAGTCAAGTTCAGAGGCCTTTAAATACTCAGGTAACATCCACTTCGTGTGGTTTGAAATAATTGTACCGGTGGAGTTCCATTAGTGTCGAACTTTTAATCTATTGGTAAATCAAGACTTTTAGAGTTAATTGGGGAGTTTAATCAGTGATATATTTTATATAACTTAGATTTGAGAGTTGGACCAATGACAGACCGAGCCAATGGGATTTTGTATACTTGAAGGTATGGCACTATTTGATGAGTGAGATGATGCTCTATGCTATGAAGTTATTTGATTGATGACATGGAGAGGTAGAGAGATGAGTTGTTATGTGATTGGTTAGTTGATTGGTGACATGGAGAGGTAGAGAGAGAGAGAGAGAGTTGTTATTTGCTTAGTTACTTGATTGGTGACATTGAGAGGTAGAGAGAGGAATTGTTATTTGATTGGTTATTTGATAAGTGAGATGTTACTCTTCGCCTCTTATTTTTCAGCTTATGTTCTTTTTGTCTATGAAAAACATGATATACATTCTTGTTTTGTACCACTTGAATAATAAGTAATTAGCGTGTCCCATTTTGTAGGATGGTTATGATGGCGAGGAGCAAGAAGCAAACAATGCAAATGAAGACGAGTTTCCTTGAGTTGTTCGTGGTTTGTACTCGAGTGTGGTTGGTTTATATGCTTCATTAGTATTAGGTTATTTCGTGGACATGAAGATTTGTTAGAGTAAAACATGAAAATTTTTAGAATCTTCGTCAAGATGATGATGGTGAAACCTTTTGTGATGATATTGCAATTAATGGTCAGATTGATGTCTTTTCTATGCAATTAGGTGTTTGAGGATTATAATATTCTTATGGTTTGACGATGTTTATTCTGTGCACTATTGTGAAATGAATTGGATCCAATAATTAGTGACAATAAATATGTATCCAGGAATGTCGACAGTATATTCGTTGCCAAAAGTCACAGAGAGGAAAAAGCCTGCGGTATATTCGTGGGCAAAAGTCATAAACAACTTAGGTAAAGAGGGAAAACTTCATACGGTATATCCGTCGCCAGAAGTCTTAAACACCGTTGGCAAAGAGGAAAAGCCGGCAACGGCATATTTGTCGCCAAAAGTTTTAAAAAACGTAGGCATAGATAGAAAAGGCTACGATAATTCCGTAGGTAAAATTTAAGAAACCGTGGGCATATGTCTAAAAGGCCTACAGTGCAACCGTAGGCAAAGTCATAAAACCATACGTACAGAGGGGAAAAAGTCTACGGTATATCCGTAGGTAAAAGTCTTGAAAACCATAGGCACAGAGAGAAAAGCACCTACGGTATATCCGTAGGCAAAAGCCTTAAAAACCGTAGGCACAGAAATAAAAAAACCTATGGTATATCTGTAGGCAAAAGTCTTAAAAACAGTTAGCTTAAGGGACTTATGCCAAACTCAGCATATGTTTGTTCCTACGAAATGACAGTTGACTCATGTCTTTACTTCCGTAAGCATATGTCTATGCCATCGGAAGAAGCACCCACGGTATACTACCGTAGGCATAAGCTATGCCTACGGTACTTTTGAGCTATGCCAACGCTTTAGTACTGTAGGCATAAACCGTTTTTCTTGTAGTGTACATTTAATTTTGATGATACAAACATATTGATTATGTTTGGATTTGTGCGTTGAGTGTATTTTTAATTATAGATATATGCATACACATTATGTTTGGATTTGTGCATTGAGTGTATTTTTAATTATAGATATATGCATACACACTATGCAGACACATTTGAGAACTTCGGAATCTAGAATCAAATCAAGAAAATCTTACAGGAATAACTAGGAAGTATTGAAAAGGCTTCAAGGAGCAAGGAAGAACTTACTGAAAAACATATTCAAGGAGTTGATGACTTTGCCCTTGATTGACCCTAGGCCTTTGTGGTTACTTTGGAAAAAGATCTTTGGTAAAAAGAGAAAAAAAATTATAAAATTATCATATTCACGCCTTTAACTCAACTTAGAGAAGCATGTAAGAGAGCAGTGTCTCAAGCTCTTACAGTCGTCTGTAAGGTAGCTTACAAATTGCCTGCTGTAATAACGAGCATCTGAAGAAGATAAGGTATTCTTGATTCGACATCTAATTTTTTTAGGGTTTATTAAACTGCTATGAAGAGAAAATAGCAAAACACTAAATTCAACAATAAATGCCAAAACAAAAGCTTCCTAATCTACGAAATTGGAGATTTGGACCGCAGACTAATTTATATGCTGGAAAGGTGTTAGACACCATGTCATACCTTAAACTGTCTCCAACTTATTTTATCGTGATTATTATGATTTTATCCAAAATCACAAATAAAGCAAAACAAAACCTAAGTTTGCTTTGAAAGCCACGTCGTTCTGACCGACCCTGGGAGAGAGGGGAGGGGAGGGGGGGGGGGTTAACTCTTGGTCTGTAGTTTTTTAGAAGTCTAATCCTAATCAAATTCTTCTAGTTGAAATCTAGTTAACTCTTCTACCTAAAATATGATTCTAGTCAACTCTTTTAGTTGTTTTTGAGTTATAATCCTAATCAACTTCTTCCAGTTGACAGTTTAGGCATACGTTTTCTTTATACTTTATAGACCTCTTGATTTCTATTGGCAAACTCTCGATTTTGAATGGTCCACAACGTGATGCATTGCACGAACGACGACTGCAACCAGATTTAGATAAGAGTGGAATTTCTAATGTATCTCTCTTTCTCTTGCTAACCTTTCTCACAAAAATCGACAGCCTACAGGGGATCTTTCTCTCAAGTTGATTGTCTTTTGGGAAGGCATGGGGTTGTCTATATAGAGCTCTGGGGGTTTAGGGTTTCAGTATATTAAAGCTACACAAAGAAAATAGAATGAAACCCTAGCCACCACAAAGAGATAGGATAAAATGAACCAAACCACCCTTACGGGCCAGTACATTTTAACTCTCAAAAGAGAACTGACAAAATCAAATAAGAGCTGGCCCATCTTCTTTCCCTTTGTGATTTTCTTCTTAAGTCCATTTCTAGAAGGAAAAGACTGCCTTTCCTAGTTAATCACCAGTGATTAACATGGATCGGAGCAGGGAATAAATTATTTGACGGGAGGTGTTAAGAATCCTGTCATACACTAAACGGTTTTTAACTTGTTTTATTATGGTTACTAATATTTTATCCAAAAATTGAAATAAAGGAAATCAAAACCTAAGCTAAACCAAAGTCTGGTTTGAAGTGATACGCAACCGGACAAGTTTGGATCAAAACTACGTCATTCTAATGGACCCTAGTGTGGGGGTGGAGGTGGGGTTTGGGAGGGAACCTAAATCTTGATCTGAAGTTACTAGAAGTATGATTCCAATTAACTATTCTAAAGTATGATTCCAATTAACTCTTCTAATCTTTTTAAAATTCTAATACCAATCAACTTCTTTATTGAAAGTTTAGAAAATTGGTTAGTCATGCTTGACCAAAACGAGGCCACAGGGAAGGGATTTAGTCTAAAATATGACTACTCTAATATATGAAAAGGAAATAATAAGGTAGAAAGTTATACCTCTTGTTATGGCTGGCGGATGCGTTGCATGAACGATGATGCACCACTATAGAGAAGGTTGGACTTTCTAACCTATCTCTCTTTCTCTTATTAACCTATTTCTCACAGAAAATCGACAGCCTCCGAGAAGATTGTTCTCTCTAATTGACTGTCCCATTTTGGAGAGGCCTGGGCCTGTTTATATAGAGAGCTGGGGGTCTAAGCCAAACCCTAGCCACCGTTACAGGTTAGTATATATAGGTCTTACAATCGAACTCACCAATTCAGATAAAAGCTGGCCATTAATCTTTCCCCTTCCTAATTTGCTTTTTATTCCAATAATAGAAGGAATAGACCACCTTTCTTTATTAATCACACATGAACATGCAATCATGGGAGGCATGCAAGTTAAAACAAAACCAACTATTAGACTTCTTATCTTATCGATTCTGACCTGGGTTAATCCCAACCCAATTGAACTAACCAACTGAAGTTGAAGTAAACTGGGCTAACTAAGCCAGACTCAAGTTAAAATAAGGCCTACCAAAATAAAGCCTAGACTAAGTAAATAAAATAATCCTAATAAAAAATAAAAAAAAAGAAGGCCTAAAAAAATAGGTTGTCTAAAATTGAAACACAAACTACTAGACTTCTTGTAAGTTAGATATGAAAAAAGTAGCTACTTTTCTTAAATCACTTATTTCAATGCCTATTGTAGCAAACCGCCTCGGAAAAAATTCCTAACAAGAAAGAATTTTATGGAGTGGCCATTTTATTTTTGACATGCTATGGTCCACCTAGTTGGGTTACTAGTTACTTACTGTGCACGTGGATGCTCCCTCCTTACTTATCTTTTCAGGCTTGAAGGTAAGGTGATGGCGATGAACGTGGGTTTGGAATTTTATGGCGGAGCTCCGAAGACAGCATTAAATGAGATGAGTTCTAGTATAAGTGTTTTTATAAGAAAGATTGTAATAACATTCAAATAGTAGATTTTTATTTGGAGTTGTAAAGGTTTTAATGTCCACTGCAGCTCGTCTTGGTTTTAGCAAGTAAGGTCTTGCAGAGCCCCTGGTTGAAGTCTAATGGGTCTGCGACCGGTCATGGACCTAGTTTACTGGCCTAGCTGTGGGTTCAGGTCTTCATAGTATAGCCCCTAGGACTTGAGGCAAGTCTTAAGGCTGGGTTTGGATGGATAGATGGGCTTTGCTGAGTAGTTTGATGAGGGCTTGCAGGTAAAAGTATAAGGCCGATAACAATCCGCAGATGGAGATGTTGGCTTGGGTTTTCTTCAATTGTCTTAAGACTTCATCATCAGGAGCGTCCTGTGAAACAACGGGTCAGATGTAGTTGGTTGGGGTGTGGCCAGGTACACTAGGGCCTGATCTGATTAGGTGGGATACCTCAGCATTGGGTTGGAACATAAAACCGACTTCTTTATCATACTCTTCCTCAACACTAAAGGCCTCGCCTTCCATCAATTCTTCTCACATAATCACATCATAAAACTGTGGCAGGGAATCACACGCTGAAACTAACTTTGAAACCTATTGGCTGATTGAAACAATAAAGACGGTCAGATCCATGACTGGTCGGCTATCATAAATACAATTAACCCTATGGGGGGGGGGGGGGGATAAGGGTTCTTTCATGACATTCGGGAGGGGAGACTTCATCTATATCGTTGAGTTTTGTATGATGCGTCAAAGCGTTATGCATCTCTCTGTAGTGTGTCTTTTCCCTTGATGATAGGCGCAACAGGCATGCACATCATATCATTTTGGTAATACTGCCAGCGTAGGGGGGTAGGTGGAAAATTAGAGATCATACCCCTTCTTAATAACTACTTAAATACTTTAAGCATGGGCACATTGCATGGTGTAACTTCCTCCTAGGCTCTGAAACGGCTTCCCATGACACAATCTGGGGTGCTTGCACATTGTTGACATTGTTTTTCATTGACTAGCTTGGGATGTACATTAGAACTACTCGGACCAGCTCGATATACCCCTGGTTTTGAGTCACGAGAGATAGTTCCCTTATTGATAGAATCCTCTATCTGAATGAGGGATCCCACAAGTGCCTTCAAGGATGTGTGGTAATGGCCAAATAATAATCATGGTATACGAGAAGCAGATTATTCCTGACAATGTTCACTTGCTCGTTCCTCATCCGTCAGACAGTTCACCATCAAAGGTGCTTTATTTATCCACCTCATAATAAAGGCAAATACTGATTCTCGGCTCCTATTTTGGATCTCTCTTAGTAATGTCCCAGTCGACATTGTATTGGTACAGCTTCACAAACTCTCTCACCATAACTTCCCAAGTACGGACTCGGGCTTCATCCAAAGTAATGGACCATAGAGAGGTGGCTCCGGGGAGGGTATGGTGGAACAAATATATCTACTAATTCTTATTTACCCCATAAGGGCTAGCGCTTGCATGTACATCTTGATGTGAATTTTGAGATCCGTGATCTCATGGAACCTATCCATCTCTGACATCTTAAACTTGGGGAACAATCTATCCCAAGGGATCATGTTTAGGGCACTAAGGTCTAAAGGGTCATCGGCTCTCCTCATCCCGGTGATTTGAGACTTAAGTGCAAATCCTTCTGTAGTTCAATAATAATACGGACCTTTCTCCTCATCAGATTCATGTAGCAAATCAAATCATGGACCTTTCTTCTTGTCATCTTTCTTTTCCCCTCTCGCCTCCTCTTCCGGTTCTTTCCTACCTCCACTCTTGAGGTTGTCTAGTTCCTTAGCTGTTTGAGACTGTTGAGCTGTCAAAGTTTCCAAACCATTCTAAAAAATCCTTATGTAGTTCATTGATAATGCAGACCAAATCTGAGATCTGTGGGAGTTCCTCAGCCATTAGAGTTTGTGAGAGTTTTCCGGATGAGTCTCGATACAAATCACGCTTAGCCTTAACTATATAGGGAGATTTGTAAAAAAATTAAATATACATTCCACATAGATCGAGCTGGCTAGCTCATACCCTAATAGGGGTGAGGGGAATTTTCTGGTCATTGGGTGTTTTCTGGATTTTTCAAATTGAAGGGTAGGATTGATTAACCGTCCAGTTATCCTGAAAGGAAAACTAACTGTTTGGTCAGTGAGGTTAGGGGATTTCTCTAAAAATTTTATGGAAAGTATAGGTTCTAACTGGCAGTCCGATCATCCTAATGGATAAACCGGCCGATTGGTCAGTGAGGTTAGGATTTATTTATGGGAATTTTATGGGGACAAGGTTCTGACTAACCATCCAGTCATGTTAATGGATAAACCAGCTGGTTGGTCAGTGTGGTTAGGGTTTATTTCTGGAAATTTTTCTAGGGACAGGGTTCAAACTAACCATCCAGTCACCTTGATGGATAAACTGATCGGTTGGTCAATGAGGCTATGGTTGATTTCTAGGAAGTTTTTAGGAAGACATGGTTCTGACTAACCGTCCGGTCATGCTAGTGGATAAACCAGTCTGTTGGTCAGTGGGGTTAGGGTTTATTTTTAGGAATTCTCTGGGGAGACAAGGTTCTGCCTAACCATCTGGTCATCTTGGTGGATAAATCGGTCTGTCTGTCAGTGTGGTGGACTAGGGTGTTAACCAGCCAGTTTCAAATTTTTTTCAAGTAATGCATCTACTGACTAACCGTCCGGTTTGGGGCATTGTTAACCGACCGGATAGTCAGAGTCCTTTTATGAAATTACCAATTTAGTTTATAGAATATTGGATGGTTCCCCTACCACCATGTCGTAGGCCATCACAGATATTCTCCTAACAAAGGGTAGAACACTGAATGGTCAGAGTGTGTGGTTTTCTCTCTTAATGCCGGTGTAAACGTCACTCCATCAACTTGACTGCACCATATACCTCATGCTCGTAATTCCGGAAGTTAATAATGGGCGATCATCAATATGCATACAAGCCGTCTAATATACCAAGAAGACCAGACGTCTCATTAGTATGAGGCCATGGAGTTGAGGGTACAATCCTTGGGACTATTAATCCCTAAGGGCTTCAACCGTTGCTCTTGAGTTGCTAGTTAGGATAAGAAGTGCACGTGTGTGAGGTATAGAAATAAAAGTAAAAATACTACAGTTATATAAATTATACAGCAGACAAAAAAGTACAACAAGGTCAACAGATCAATAAAAAATTTTCAAGTCTATTTCTCTTATTTTAATCACCCATAGAGTCGCCAGTATAGCGAACCGCATCATGAGAAATCCCTAAGAAGGAAGAATTATATTGAGTCGCCATCTTATTTAGTTTAAACTAGGAAAAATAAGAAGACAAAAAAAGAATAAATGACTCTAAAGTGTCCAAAAGGACGACTAATTTATTGAAAACCGTTACGCTCTTTCGGTCTCTACTTCATTTTCATTGATTTTTGGCCTTAAAACATGTAACATGCAAAACCTAAGTTTATTTTTTTAGGTTGAACTCGAGATTGGGGATCGAATTACCTACGTGTCCTGTCGACCTAACCGCAATAAAAAAACATCATAGTTTGACTCTGGTCCTACGGGAAGTAGTCTACATTTCAGTCTTAGATTTAGACGAAGAAACGTAAAAGACTATCTTGAGTTTTATAATGGAAATGTGACTAAGGGAATGAGAGACAACTCTAAAGCAATTCTCTGCACTAGAAAGCTAATAATGATACCTCTTGAAATAGCTTCTCTCGAGGACTCAGGGACGCTGACTGAATGATCCACGATGTAAAGACTAAAAGGACTTTGAAAAAGAGTACGGATGGCTAAGATTCCCGAGAGAAAGTGTGTCTCACTTCACGAAAAAATGGTACATAAGCTTTAAAGAGAATAAAGTCTCAAGATTCAAGACCAAGACCCTTGAAAATGGAGACCAAGGGCTCAATTTATATAGCTTAGGATCACTTAATCTGATAAGATTGGCTATGCCAATCTGCAACGTTGGAGATAAGTGAAAAATATTGGATAAAATGCCAAACTGACATTGATCAGTTAGTCAAAATCCGGCCGGTTCATCCCATAATTAAAAATAATTTTATTTGAATTTTGAGGTATTATCCGACCCGAGTTTTGGTAATTATCTTTAATTTGGCAAATGGAATGTACCGGATTCATGATTTATCACCCCTAGCCACATAAATGATGGATTTAATATTTGCATTAAGGATAATTTACGGATTATTTCTCTAAATTATCTAGACAAACTAACTAAATTAAATAATCTAGACATTGGACTGGACTAGCACAATTGGAGTGGACTGGATATCTAACTGGACTGGACTGTTGGTCTGGGCAAGAACACTGGAGTTGACAGTTGGACTCAAACACTAAACAATTGGACTTAACTGGAACTAGATTAATTAGTTAATTCACATTACTAGGCCTTAACTCAATAATGTATTCCAATTAATAATAAAGCCCATTATTTACTTAATTAATAATAAATAAAAAATTTGGGTGTCTACACCTATTATAGCCATATTTGATCTTCTAGCGATGATATGGTCTTGAGCTATATCATGCACCGTGGAAACCACTTTTAAGCCTTCATATATTAGAGAAACATCAAAGTTCAAGTATTATGCACTTTTTGTCTTCAATTTTTTCATATCATAAACAGAGAATCTTTGTAAGTAAATTATTTATGGAGAGCGAGCATTCTTCAACTCATTAATTCTCTCATATCTCTCATACATTAGAGCTTAATTTATACCCGTTTTTCAACTAAGGTTTCTTAAACACAATTGATCTTGAAAATGATTTTGGTGAAGCCTTGGATTGTCAAGTTTTCAGTGAGCCTCAGAGCTTGTTTATGATGTGGGACGCATCAAGAGTTACAAAGTGGACGCTAAACGAGATTGAGTACATTTCTTAAGGTAGTTGTTTAAATGTATTCTTAGTAACGGAGACACAAGAGAACTTCACCTATATGAACATAAAAGTGGTGCCGCTTCTTAAGAGAGTTATTTGGGTTTACTCCCGAGAGGGTTCATGAATCCAGGATCGAGCACATGGCAATAAAAGTGCCGAGCAATTTATATCATTTTTTAACGAACAAGATATTGTTATGCGCATGATAATTCTGGGATTATCTCTAGAGTCCTTGGTTTAAGGTTTGACCACCAAAGGCTTTGATAAGACTTTGAGTTTCTTATACTTATGGAAGGTTGAAGTTGAAAAATATCTTCTTGAAAATATAATAAGATCGAGTAGTAGATGTTGAGGAGACTTGTGATTAAATAATCAAAGTAGGAGATTGTTGAGATTTACATATAAATCTCATTAGTTGTTTGATTGTTTAATCAATATGAGAGCTAAAGTAGTTTACATAGAAAACCTACTCCTCATTGTACTTGGCAGAACCAGTGAAGTTGAGTTGGCATATTACATTCAAATGTAAAGCCATGAAGCAGTGGAGTCTACGGCTACCGGCGCCATTTTTAGTCAAACGGTGGATTTATCCAAAAGTGAAGAAACTTTTGGGTATGATTCCGTTTGAAGACAACGTTTACTTGTCTGCTTTCCATTTGAATTCCAACTGCTGCTTGGAATAATGAAAGTCAGAGGACCGTTGCTTCATGGAACGGTGCCATGCCTCTCCGGCTGAGTTTCAGATTAGAGAAGTGGTTGTATACACACACACACACAACATATTTTTCCCAGAAAAACATAAATGTCTTCTGAAATTACACACACACAAAATTCAGATTGCTCTTATAATCTCTCAAAGTCTATCTATAATTGTTTGACAAAGATTTTTGGAGATCTTCAATATTGCTATTAGCAGTTCTTTTAAGTTTTGTCGTATCCTGAGAACGAATTTGCCTGCAACCATAAAATCTACCTTCAGTGAGAGAGAGTGTGTGTGTGGGGGGGGGGGGGGTCGGGATGATGTTCTAAAGAAGTGTCTTTAGATACACCTCACAGCCATTTTCGTTTCTATTTCCCGACAATTATTCCCAACACAAACCATTCAAATAGAGTAGACATAGTTCACTATCTTAAACTTACAATCTTGCACAATATGGTAACAAAATCGTGTCACAAGTGCAAAACAACTTCTCTCTAAAACATTCTCTGTCTTCTCTCTAAAAAACACACTCCACACAGAAAATCACCATGGCCGCCCCACCATGCTCCCGCGCGTGTGGGGCGGCAGCCACTCCGAAGCTTCATCTATAGGTATTTATCTTCGTCTGGTGGTGGTATATTTATGAAGGGATCAGTGGTGGCCGGCGGTACAAGAGACAGGAGGACAGTGGCGAGGCGTCTCACCGGAATTTGATCGGAGACGGCGACATCAAGGTATGTCTCCGATCGTGGTCGATCTACGTAGATCTGTGTAGATCTGCTCGATTGACGTTCTTTCCACCGTTCGCCGGAGGTGACCGAAATAGCACCGGCGGCGACCGGATTTCCGCTGTGTTTTTTATCGTCAATTTTGCATAATCCTTCAGACTTTAAATTCCGTTCTTTTCTATTTCTTGTTCCTCAGTGGTCGATGTTCGGGTTGGTGGTTGGTTGGTTGGTCCTAGTAGTGGCAGGAGAGCTCGGGATAGAAGGGCTTAGCCGTGCTTCTGGGGTTGTTTCTAGGAGTCCGTGGAGTCTAGGGAGGGGAGTTGGGGGGCATAGGGTCTTGAGGGAGGGGGGTAGGGGTGGTGTAAGTTTCTGCTGGGCTGAAGTGGGGGGGGGGGGGTTTCGGGACCTGGGGTGGGGGGGAGGGGGAGGGGGGAAGAGATTTGTCTTAGGGTTTTTTGGGGCAATTAGTTCAGGGCCAGGGGGGGTGGGGTTTTAGAGGTCTTTTCTAGGTTCGAGCATCCTGTGTGTCTGTCTACTTTGGTGTGGTAAGTCGTGGATGAATTGTGTTTTCTAAGCCCTGTATTATGATAACTTGTTTCGGATTTGTTACGGGGTAGTCGAAGGATGGACATTGTGGCGATGTTAGACCCTGGGGGGTGAAATGAGACTCTTGTACATTGTACTCACTCGGGTGTTGTGCGGTTCCCGATTGCCAGCGTTATTGTCACCACTTTTATTTTGTTACCTTTTCTGTTCCGTTTTAAACCTGTAAATTTTGCATGTTACTTTAAGTTGAATTAAAGTGTAGGATATGCTCTGCTCTAGTTCAATTGTAATGTGTCTAAGTTTATTAGGTTCGTTGTTTGTATCGACCTTTTGGTCATGTATAACGAGTCACGGGAATGTCGTGACCATTTTTAGCCGTATGGCATCTCTTGTAATCGCTGCAAAAGCGTTTTTATTATCAATGTTATTCTCAACTTTATCAAAAAAAAAAACTTACAATCTTAAGGGAAGTAATAATAATAATAATAATCTATATAATATATATTAAGCGAAATGTGAGCTTCTTTGCGCGACAAATCATAAAAGAGATATAACTTCTTTGTTTGACACGTCATCACATTATGTTTTCAATGTAAAATAAAATTATAACTGTTATAAGTCTCACTAAGGAATAAAATTTTATCTTGGATGGGGTTCTTATCTCTTGATAAAATTCTTATCTCTTGACAAGTTAATTTACATACTTTTAAACCTTATATAATTGAACTCTAAACGTTCTAAAACTAACTGGATGATGAACTAACTTATTAAAACTTAGTTTTGACAATTGTATCCTTAAACCACTCTCTAATATAATTATCAAAATTCATATATCTTAAAAACGAAAATGACATACTAGATTTAGAAGAGAAAAAAAAATGACATTACAATTGAAAATATTATCTTGAATGGGATTCTTATTTCTTGATGAGTTAATTTCAATATTACTAAGCCTTATATAATTGGAAAACTAATTCTAAACATTCTAAAACTCTAACTGATTGATAAACTAACTTATTAGGACTTAATTTGACTATTGAATCCTTAAAAACACTCTCTAATATAATTATCAAAATTCATATATCTTAAAAACGAAAATGACATACTAGATTTAGAAGAGAAAAAAAAATGATGCTACAATTTAGAATATTATCTTGGATGGAGTTCTTCTGCCTTGATAAGTTAACTTCGATATTACTAAGCGTTATATAATTCAAAAACTAATTCTAAACATTCTAAAACTCTTTTGATTGATGAACTAACTTTTTAGGACTTAATTATGACAATTGTATCCTTAAAATCACTCGCTAATATAAATATAAAAATTCATATATCTTACAAACGAAAATAACATATTAAATTTTGAAGAGAAAAAAAAAAGATGCTACAATTTTGATTGAAATAATGAAAATAATGTAATAATTGTACAATTTTTTTTTAAAATATTGTAAAATTTTCTTACCGTAATCGATGTAATGATTTGTTAAAATAGTATAGTAGCTTTTAGAATCCTTCTGATAAAAGAAAGAAACTGGTGATATTTTTAGGATGGAACCACACAAACAAACAAAAAAAATATATATACACTTATTATTCATTAAAATTGTAATAATGATAATACTTATTCATAAATGTAATAGTTGAAAAGGACTTAAAGCTACATACTAAATATGTCAATGTATCTAAAGGTATGCAAATATTATTTTGGATAGGATCCTTATTTTTAAGTTTATTTAATTTTGCATGAACTGTATAAGGGCGATATGAAGAGGCCTTATATAATGTGAAAACCAATTCTAAAACTCTAATTATACAAATTTTTTAGGACCTGATTTTGACTATCGTGTTCTAAAAACTAACTCTCTCCTGCAAAAACAAAAAACCACGTATTTAAAAAATATAACTTATGGATATTTAGAAGGAAAAAATTATGTTACAGTTAGTTCAAGTTTATTGTAATGTAAAGAAATGTATATTTATTTACACAAAACATCGTCATTGCAAAAATCATTTATATAATATATAAAATCATAATCAAATTACAAGATAATTTTTTGCTTTGATAAGACTGGACGATCAACAAAGTAATTATATAAGCATATATGAGATTTTGAAAAGAAATCACATATATTAGAAAAAAAGGTGCAATCAACTTAAATAATTCTTAATTACTATATTTGAGAATATTTAAAACCTTTAAGATGCAAAAATATGATATGACTATTGTATCCTTAAAACCTTTAAGATGCAAAAATATGATATGACTATTGGATGTGATCCATATTTTTAAGTTAATTTAGTTTTGCAGGAACTATGTGGAACACCCAAAACTTTGATATTGTTTAGCCGGTTCAATTTTTAATGACGATTTTTATAAGCAACATTTAGCGTCGATTAGCGTGATTGATTTCTATCAGTAATCTTTAGCGACAAATTTTAGGAATCATAAGTTATAACTTAGTAATATCAGTTATAGGGATATTGATTAACGCCTTTAGTGACGATTAGCACAAACGATATATTTTTTAAACCTTTAGCGACAATTGGTGAAACGGAGTTAGTTAAAAATTTAAACTTAAATCAAAGAAATAAAAAAATTAAAAAAAAAAAAATCACATATTTGATTTTATTTAGTCTAACCTTTTATTTTTAGAACCAAATCAGAGAAGGAATAAAGGAAGGGAATTAAGGAGAAAATTTTAGTGTTTTCCTTAAGTCATTTTAAGTTACAGCCTCTGATATAGAAAGATAGAGAGACCCGCAAAGAGAGAAGGACGGTTACAAGCTGATCAGAAGGAGAGAGAGAGAGATGGATTAAAAAAAAAAAAGAGAGAAGAAAATAAAAGAGAAAAAGGAGAGAAATAAAAGGCTTGGCGAGAGATCTGTCGGAAACCGGCAAGGAAGCTTCAGTTCTGGTAAGCCGTCAACCCTTCTTGCTCGATCTAATTCATAACTTAGTGCATATGTGTGTGCGGGATGGGTTTGAGAAGAAGGAGGGCTACCAAAACAGCCCCATGTACCGCATGTGCTTGTGGATTTGTGAGGCGGAAATGGGTACGTATACAATTAGCAAAGGTTAGATATTAGAGAATGTTTGTGGAGTATAGTATCTGGGTTATGTCTCCACGATAACTTGTATTTTTGGAATTCAAGTATCTGCTAGTTATGATACGACTCCTGTAAGTGTTGAATAATGGTGTATCAGGTTATTGCAGGTTTGTTTTTTTTTTTTTTTCAGTTGTGGAACCAGCAATAGAAGATGATAGTCTGCTATGGATTGCCAACCCATACCAGACTGCTTTTCCTGTCTTATTTAGTGGCATCTTGATGAAAGTGAAGATCCATGCATGACACTCGTGTGATTGTATTAGTGTATTTCGGAAATTAGTCTTTGATAGGGACACACCAAAAGGAAAGGAAACCTCCTTTTAAGGAAATAGGGAAATTCTGGGTTGTCCTTACAGAGAATGGTAGAAGATGATGAACAGTGATGGGTTTATGTTGTAGAGTGGTACACTGTGCTTGCACAGTTGTACCGCGTGGCTGTTGGGTATCCTACAATTGTTGAAAAATATTGAAACTTTACAGGAAAAATCTTAGGGAAATATTAAAATTACCATAAAATTTTCATATTTTTCTGATATCGTCTGTTATTTTTAATATTTTCTATAATTGGAGTACTTCTAAATTTTTTTTGGAGCCTTTAGAATTCATATTAAATTCTGCAAACATTTCAGAAATGCTTTTGTAGCATAAAGACAACTCAGTTTCAGTTACGTAAATTTTAGAGTTGATTTGTTACTATTATCCATATCGCATTTGATTTAGCTAAACATATGATTTTTAAAATGATTTCGACACGTTTTAATTTTTTATTTCAATTTCGGTATTATCCTTATATATTTTAAAGTTAGTACAAAAAATTATGGAACTTTATTTTCAGCTATAAGTAATTATGGCTATTTATGGATGTTATTGCATTTAAAGAAATTATTTTTAATTCAAAAATACTTGAAAATTTAGAAATTTTTTATTTTCATTTTAAACCGTAAAATTGATTTATGGGAATTAATATCCATTATGGGTTATTGTTTGAGCCTCGAGTAGTGTGTCGGGTTTTCGGACTAGGTTGGCCGTGTGTGGGACCCGCTGCAAGTTGCGCGATTTCGGGGTTAGAAGTGAGCAAGTGGTGGGTAGTCGATATTAGGTTTATAGTATTGTAGCATAGATTGTGTTATAATAAACAGATTTTCAATCTAGGGTTATTCAGAAATTATTGATTAAGGTTTGGTAGCATTGCTTAGATTAGACCGAGGTAAGGAATTTGATACGAACCCTACTTCATCGTTCTGATTTAAAATGTTTTATTATGACAGCTTTATGAACTACATTGATTCAATTTTATGTTTTGAAACTGTCCATAAAACCCTAATTTGAACCTAAAGCGATCGTTTGGAATTCTTTATTCTCATATGTTTATTTAACTCAATGATTGCGTTAAAATTCCTTGAATATTGACATCAGTTAGTAAACCTGATAGTTATAAGGATGGTCTGTAGTAGTAAGACTTTTAGCGACGGAATAAAATACGCTGCTAAAAATCAAACTAATTAATTTTTTTAATACCTAAACCTGTAATTACAAATCCTCAACAATCACAATCCAGCAAATATTTTTCAATGCACATTAAGGTTAAATAATTGATGATCCATCAGCAATTATTTAACCCTAAAATACACAACAAATATATATAAAGAATGGATTTTGTACTAATTAAAAAATAAAATGTATACAAAATTCAGGAAGGCACGGGAGCGGGAAAAAATAGAGTAGGGGAGGGGAGGAGAGTACAATCGTTGGGGGAAGGGGGGGGGGGCGCACTGGAGCGGGATACAAATAGCTGGGAGGGGAAGGGCTGGTCAGAGGTCGGCGAGTCCCGGATTGGGATCCTACTGATCGTCCTCGTCTATGGGGGCATGGTAATCCAGATCTGGCTCGGCAGGTCCAGCAGCCATGCCCTGCATGTAAAGGCACGGACGCATTAATCTCGAGAGCAATCGTATGTAGTGTTTAGTAAACATATATAGTGGTTGTACCTCATTATGCGCCGTGATCATCCTATACACCTCCGCAGTAATGCGACGGATCTCGTCCGCACGTAAGACGAGCGCTCCACAGTCGGTGTTTGCGTCTATGGAGATGCAGCGGGGTGTGGGGCCGCTCCTATCACGGCACGTGCAGTCGTACCGGGGAGGCCGCGTATATGGCCTAATTAAAACTGATTAACCTGAAATAATTCTTAATTAAACTCTAGGTTACACTAATTAACCCTAATTAAACCCAACTAACTCCAACTAGCTCTAACTAACACTGATTAGCCCTAGTCTCTAATTAACCCTAATTTACTGTTAATTTAATCTCTAATTAGCCCTAATCACCACTGATTAACCTAATTAAACCCTGATTGTCCTGATAAATCGTAGACAAACCCTAATTAAATTCAATTAGGCTAATTAACTGTAATATGGTCTAATTAGGCTCAATTAGCCCTAAGTAGGCCGAATTAGCCCGATTATACCCTGAATAACACTAATTAAGTCTAATTAAACATAATTAATTCTAATTAAACATAATTAATTCTAATTAACCCTAAATAGCTCGAATTACCCTAATTGCCCCTAATTAACACATTAAGTCCGTGTGTTCACCTTAATTAGCTTTTATTTATTTAGGTTCGGTACAAAATCATTTGGTTATAATGAACTTGAGCTAAGAAAATCATCATTCATAAATCCTTTAATATCTAACGATCCACGAAATTAGGATTCTCAAGTAAATTCGGTACTTTTGGTTGGTAAGTTATGGATTCAAAAAAAATTCTTAGCTCGTCATGTAGAACCATTTCGACCCATTCTCTGTACTATCAATAGGATCAATTATAACAAGTCACACACTCATATTCCAGAAATACAGAAACAAAGAAATTCCGCGGTCAAACTACCAAAATAGAATGGGCTAGAAATCCGAGCTCTAAAGGATTCATCTCGTCTAAGATCTTATCTTCCGTGACTTCAGATAACACTTTTGGCTCGCAACTCTCTACGTCTGCAGAAGAGAAGACTTTCTGAGACAAAAGGTCTTTCTCAGTCTGTCGTAGACATTTCCTTCCCTCCCTTGTTCCTGAGGTAATTAGATGGTAAATATACACAGATTTCTTCAGACCGATCGTATATGCCCGACATATGGCTTGCCTTTCATGATGGATTGTAACCAATTTCAAGCAAAACAACTCTCGACGCCCCAACCAAATTGATGCCTGACATATGGCTTGCCTTTTAAACCCCATTTAGCTTGAATTAACATTAACCGTATTTAGCTCGAATTAGACCTTATTAGCCTAATCGGCCCTAACTAGCCCTAATTAAAACTGATTAACCCTAATTAACATTGTTGCCCTCAATAAAGGCTTGTTCAGAAGGTATAAATTTGGTTGGGGCGTTGAGAGTTGTTTTGCTTGATATTGTTTAGAATCCATCAGTTGAAGGCAAGCCATATGTCGGGCATACAGGATTAGTAAGAAGAAAAGTATGTATATTTGCCATTTAATTACCTCAGAAATAATGGAGGCCAGGAAATGTCCGCGACAAGTTGAGGAAGACCTTTTGTCTCAAAAAGTCTTATCTTCTGCAGACATGGAGAATTGCGAGTCAAAAGTGTTATCTGAAGTCTCGGAAGATAAGATCTTAGACGAGATGGTTCAACATTTGGTTATAGTGAACTTGAGCTGAGAAAATCATCATTCATAAATCCTTTAATATCTAACGAGCCACCAAATCAGGATTCTCAAGTAAACCTGGTACTTTTGGTTGGTAAGTTATGGACTCAAAAAAAAAAAATTCTTAGCTCGTCATGTTGAACCATCTCGACCCATTCTCTGTACTATCAATAGGATCAATTATAACAAGTCACACACTCATATTCCAGAAATACAGAAACAAAGAATAGGCTAGAAATCCAAGCTCTAAAGGGTTCATCTCGTCTAAGATCTTATCTTCCAAGACTTCAGATAACACTTTTGGCTCGCAACTCTCCATGTCTGCAGAAGAGAAAACTTTCTGAGACAAAAGATTTTTCTCAGCCTGTCGCAGACATTTCCTGCCCTTGTTCCTGAGGTAATTAGATGGTATATATACACAGTTTTCTTTAGACCGATCGTATATGCCTGACATATGGCTTGCTTTTCATGATGGATTGTAACCAATATCAAGCAAAACAACTCTCGACGCCCCAACCAAATTGATGCCTAACATATGGCTTGCCTTTCAAACCCCATTTAGCTTGAATTAACATTAACCCTATTTAGCTCGAATTAGACCTTATTAGCCCTAATCGGCCCTAACTAGCCCTAATTAAAACTGATTAACCCTAATTAACATTGTTGCCCTCAATAAAGGCTTGTTCAGACGGTATAAATTTGGTTGGAGCGTTGAGATTGGTATTGCTTGCTATTGGTTGGAACCCATCAGTTGAAAGGCAAGCCATATGTCGGGCATATAGGATTAGTCAGAAGAAAAGTATTTATATTTGCCATTGAATTACCTCAGGAATAATGGAGGCCAGGAAATGTCCGCGACAAGTTGAGAAATACTTTTTGTCTCAAAAAGTCTTATCTTCTGCAGATATGGAGAATTGTGAGTCAAAAGTGTTATCCGAACTCTCGGAAGGTAAGATCTTAGACGAGATGATTCAACATGACGAGCTAAGGAAAATTTTTGAGTCCATAACTTACCAACCAAAAGTATCGGATTTACTTGAGAATCCTAATTTCGTGGATCGTTAGATATTAAAGGATTTATGAATGATGATTTTCTTAGCTCAAGTTCACTATAACCAAATGATTTTGTGCCGAACCTAAATAGATAAGAGCTATTAAGGTGAACATGTCAAGTTAATGTGTTAATTAGGGGCAATTTGGGTAATTCAGGATTAATTACTGTTAACTGCGTTTAATTAGACTTAATTAGTGTTATTAAGGGTTTAATTCAGGCTACTTAGGGCTAATTGAGCCTAGTTAGAGCATATCACTGTTAATTACCCTAATTAAGTTTAATTAGAGCTTGTCTATGATTTATCAGGACAATCAAGGTTAAGTAGGTTAATCAGCGGTGATTAGGGCTATTTAGGGCTTAAATTAACAGTACATTAGGGTTAATCAGTTTTAATTAGGGATAATTAGATCCGAGTAGGGCTAATAAGGGCTAATTCGAACTAAATAGGGTTTATGCTAATGAGGGCTAATTTGAGCTAAATATGGTTAATTACAGTTAAATGGGTTTAATTAGACTTAATTATTGTTAATTACGGTTTAAGTAAGAGCTAATTAAGATTAATTAGAGTTAATGTGTTAATTATGGTTAATTAGGATTGAGTTACTTTAGAATTCGTTGAGTTCATTCGCAGAGTTGATATTATCCGACTTGTGATTCAGTCCAGGGTTTAAGTATATAGTTAAGGTTAGATTGTATTTAGGATAATTAGAGTTAATTAAGAATATATTAATAGGATTTAATTAGAGTTTAGTTAGGATTAATTAGGATTTGATCGGGGTTAATTAGGGTGAATTAGGTTTAATAATAGTTAATTAGGATGAATCGGGATTAATTGTGATTAATCAGGGTTAATTAGGATTAACTAGGATTGATTGGGGTTAACTAGGTTTAATTAGGGTGAATCAGGGTTAATTAGGGTTACCTAGGGATGTGTTGGGGGTTAATCGGGGTTAATTAGAATTATTTTTTTATGGTTACCCCTCGGGGCTTGGCCAACGTTATGTTATAAGTACGGTCTGTTCCACGCCGGTGGCAAGCGTTGTGCTTCATGATTCTTTTCTACGAAATGACCACAATTCCCTAGAAAGTTGTTACCATTCTCCAAGGAATAACAGAAGCTACTCCAAATAAATTAAATCCATCAAGTACTGAAAATTGAATAGGTAAACAGAGCTGCAAAGCATAATGTCATCCCGGTTAAGCAGTTCACTGCCATGATCCGGCCATCTTATACAAGCCAATAGTGAACAAGTCGATATTCAACGAGTTACTGGCTAACCGAAAAACAAAGAAACTAAATGGCAAATAAAATTAGTCCTATATTTGCAAAAAGAACTCAAAGCAAAGGAACCTAACCTCATTGTTCTGCCCAAGACAAAATACGCATGGAGGGATTCAATTTCCATGTGACTCCCAACTACGAATCAAAGGGGCAAAGGCATCAATTTCTAAAACTTCACATTACAACAATGTCTTTGTTCAGAAAGAACACTTCGACATCAGAATAAATTGTATGACGAAAAAATAATTCTAATTAGCTATAATCAGAATAATCCAAAGACAAAATACGCATCGAGGGATTCAATTTTCATATGACTCCCAACTACCAATCAAGGGGCTAAGGCATCAATTTCTAAAACTTCACATTACAACAATTCTGGAAATCAGAAAGAACACTTCGACACCAGAATAGCTTGTATGAAAAAAAGACATTATTCTAATTAACTATAATCAGAATAATTCTAACCTTTAACAAAAATATATTCTATCATCAAAATTAAAAATTCTGACATTTAATTAAAATAATACGTACAAGTGGGGCAGTGGGCGGCCGGGGATGCAGTGGACCGTTGGCCAGCAGTGCGGTGCCCGGTCACTCGGGTTGCGGGCGATGGGCAGTGGGTCAGTGGGGCGTGAAGGAGGTGGGGGGTGAAGGGGGATTGTGAGAATGGTGATGAGGATGGAGGGGGAAAATCGGGAGGCGATAGAGGTGACCGGTGGCATGTTCACAACAACGGTGTGGGGGAAGGTGGCCGACGTCATGTTGGCAGCAACGACGCGGGGAAAGAGAGAGATGAAAGCGACGGCGCGAGAGAAAAGATAAGCTATTTTAGGTTCTGAGGAATAGTTTCCAAAAGTCCGTCTCTAAGATTTAGCGACGTAATACATTTTGTCGATAAAAAACTTTTTTTAAAAAAAAGATTTAGCGACAAAAGTAAACCCGTTGGTAATTGTCCGTTGCTAATTTTATTTTCAAAATTCGTCTGAAGTTAAAAATTCTGGAAAATTTTTTTATCTACGTAAAATCCGTCGATATTGAACCGTCGCTAAATTTCTGTCGCTGAAAACGTTTAGCGACGGGTCAATACCGTCACTAAAAGTTCATCGCTAAAGATAGTTTTTCTTGTATATATTTGAGACCATCCACTTCTTTTTTAAACAAAATTCACATAATCGCCCCTTTTTGTAGCGGTTAGTCATTTTCTTAAGACTTCCCTTTAATCCCATCTCTTATTTCCAAGACTCCACATCTGATTTCTCCACTTAGCTCTCTCTCTCTCTCTCTCTCTCTCTAACACCCGAAAATTTTGAGCTAACCACTCACTCGATCAGTTACACTTCAAACTCAACCAAATAATACCACCAATCTATTAAAGCAAGTAAGCCATCAATTAATGTATTACTCGCAATATACAATCATAATTGATAAACTAATTTAAAACTAATTAATGAGTTAGAGAAGTTCACTCATGCAGGGGTTCTAATGATCAATACTAACTTAAATCAGTTTCCATTGCTTAACTCTAATCCATAGCCAATGTGATCCACTTGTGGTTATCACCCGCAGAAAGGAAGTCAAACGATAGTGAGATTTTAAGAGGCTATTAAGGTCGATCATGGATTAAAATAGTGCAATTTGAACGGTTTTACATTTGAAATCACATGACACATTTAAAAAAATATTTTAAATAAAACCAGAGCATCTCAATACAGATATATGGAAGAGTATCAACTAAATCCCTCAAATCAATAGACATTTAAAAAAAATTCAGATAATAAATAATAGAAACAAATAAAGTTGATTAGCAAAACCACTCGATAATGCTCAGATACACTCTATATATGCATATGTATACTAACTAGTCCATTTATGTACTAGTTCAACCCAAATAGAGCATACATTCCTTATAACACCAATAGTGCATACTATCCTTATAACGCCTCACATTTACCCTCTCATATCAATGTTCAGAAGAAATAAAAATAATTCAAAATGTATAATGATTAAATCGATATAACATATGAGCATTAAAAGGAATTCAAAAGATCACTTTACGGTTCAAGCTATAGTTATATGGACAGTTCTAAAAATATTTTTATAACAAATAAAAAAATTAGAGATTCAATGAAATTCGATAACAATACTAAATAAAACATACGAGGTCAATCTGACGCATTGGTGTTTCGGATAAAATCTCTCACCTCAAAACAAACTATGAGCTCGCTGCTATTCAATTTCGTTCAAAATCCTCAAATTAACCTAGATTGGCAAATTAATTATTAGAATACAATCTAATCTCATAAACTATGAACTCAATGTTAATTTCTTAAATGTTGCTCACTCCGACACTTACACCAAACCAAATCGAACTAGATACTTCAGACGACTAACCTAATCGAAGACCCCGCACACTCTATAAGGCATTAAGATATCACAAGATTCATAATAAATCCTATAAATAGATTTATAGCTTAAAATAGCACAACAGGTTAAAATATGAATTTTCTGAACTTTTAAATATTTTTAAATTAAAAATAATTCTCTTAAATATCAGAAAAACCCAAAAATAGCCATTAATACTTCAAGCTCAAATCAAGTCCCATAATTTTTATAATATAAAAGATAAGAAAATACTCAAACTAAAATTAAAATTATAAAAAACGTCAAAATTATTTTAAAATTATCCATTTTGCTAACTCAAATGCGATAATAGTACTAAATCAACTCTACAATTTACAAAACTGAAATTAAAACTTCTTATATCATAAAAACATTAAAACTTTCTTAGAATTTATTAAGAATTTTAAAAACCCAAATGAATTTTAGAATAACTGAAATTACGAAATCAATAAAAATATTAAACGATTTCAGAAAAATATGAAAGTTTACCATAAATAATAACATAGTCTATGGTGCACTATTGAAAAAAAATTCTAGTGCTCCTACGTAAAATTTCTTTTCTGTATAAATAAAGAAGTATTGATTTTAGTACAAAGTTTTTCTACTGCGCTTTTCGAACCAATATCCTGGAAGCTTGAGAGTGTTTGATTACAGCCATTAGTCGATTCTGAGGAATGTAATGTATCGAGTTATGTGCCCACTTGATGAAAACCTTAAATATCGAAAAGTAACAGGAGAAGCATGGCCGGGGTACATTCACTAAATAAAAAGGAATCTTTAGCGACGAACAACAATATGTCCCTAAAAGTCTCTTACCAACGGATTCACCCGTTGGCGAAGATCCGTCTGTAAAAGTATTTATCGACAGGCACGTCCATACCTAAAAACCTTTATCAACGGATCTTCACCCGTAGAGTTTTTGCGACGGATTTTTCGTTGCTAAAAAGTACAAGGAAGTAGACTTTTAGTGACGGACAAAAGCCCTAGATTCGTCACTAAAGACTGTTAGTGACGGACACCCCATTGCTAAAAGTTCGTCGCCTATAACCCCATTGCTAAAAGTTTAGTGATGGGATTTGAAAATCCAACCCCTAAAAATTGAGTTTTAGCGAAGGGTAAATTCGATTAGCGACGGGACATACGCTGCTAAATATATTTTTCGTATTTAATTTTAATTTTTGTATTTTCTTGAAATTCAATTCTAAAAGACTTTTGGCGACAGATACTCCGTCGCTAAAAGTTTGTCGCTTATTTAAGCCTTTTTAGTGAAGTAACTTCTATCGCTAAAAGTCCATCCGGTAGCAACTGAATCAGACTTTTAGCAACAAAATTTCGTTGCTAAATGTCTATAGGTAAAAGTTAAAAAAAAAGCTGTTTCTTAAATTATTATTAATTGAAGCCTATTTTTATGGACAATAAATTTTAATCACCAAATATAGCACTCTTCTTTACCAGATTTCAAGCAATACAAATAAATTATAAGTCATACACCAATATCTACAACCCATTACGTAACTGCCAAAATTCGAATAAAATAAATCATATCCTACAAATCCTGTAACAAAATTACATATTTTAACAAAACAAAAAAAAATGATATCAATCTCCCAAGATAGACACTCAAATCCGATAGCTTCACGTACTTGATCATCTTCTCCTTCGTGACACCAACAGTGGCTCCAAGTTTTCCAGTGTAGTCGAGCGCCACCTGCATTAGACCAAAAAGCTAAGAAAGAAAAAAAAATGTGAAAGTATAGAGGAAGATAAGTGACGAAATTATTATAAGATAAACCTTTTAAGTAGTATTTCGGACCAATGTGTTAATATAAATATCAAACTTAAAAAATAAAAAGTTGCACCCTAACTCACTCCTATGGGCAATGGAATCAAATCTATGAATCTAGATCCGACGTGAAATAAGTTACGTACAAATCCGAATTCATCTCATTATTCACAATCTTAAATAAGCATCTACTCCACTCAATTCGGTCAAAACATGTCATCATGTTAATTGAGTTAACTAAATCATAAAACTATTCCAGAAAAACAAAAATCTAAAAAAAAAACTCCTCCTCCGTGAAGTTTCGCTTCAAATTACATCAAAAATCCAAATATTTAACCATAAATAACAATTGATCGACCAAAACACCACAACAACCACACAAGTCTAAACTTAAAGTCATGATCCAAAACATTTCTACCCTATACCATCACAGATCTACATAAAAAGGCACAACACAAAAAGATCCAAAAAAATTCAAACATATCTCAACTAATTCAACATAAAGAAAAACAATTACAAATATAAACATCAAATTACTCACCAAATTCGTTAGATCTTTGAGTTAGGCAACGTATCCAAACGGTCACATCCAAAATATACAGCAATCGAATGAATTAAGAAAAAGTTTGGTCAAGATGAAAACTGAAACCTTGATGCTAGTCCTAAATCTAAAGGAGGCTCATGCTATTCAAAACCCTAATCTGAAAAATCGTTTTGTGGAAGGCGTACGTGATTTTTAGTACTCGTAGAGAGATATTGGATATGTCGATGAAAGTTGTTGTTGACAACAACGTGTGAAAAGATAACACTAGAAGATCAATGCTACAAAGATTTCGAATTTCCTTCTAGTATATGGTAGATCCGTTGGAGCGGCAGCAGTAGCGGGGGTGGGTGACATGAGAGGCAGCTAGGGAAGAGGAGAGGTGACAGAGCGGGTACCAGCCGACGGTCAGTTGTGTGAGAGAGGGAGAGAGAGATCGAGGGGCAAGGGGGAGGGGAGAAAGAAAGGAGCGGTGGGGGAATGAAATGAGAGCAAATTAGGGTTTGCTTGATTCATAGTAAAATATAAAAAAATATTTTTCAAAAAAAAAAATTCAAAAATTTAAGAAAATATGAAAAATATATTTAGCGACGGATTTTTCTATTGGTAATAACCTATCGGTAAAATTCCGTCGATAAAAGTTGAACGGGATATTCTGTCGGTAAAGATCTTTAGCGACAGACTTTTAGTAACGGACAACGTCGCTAAAAGTTGGTCTTTAGCGATGGACTTTTACCGACAGACAAATCTGTCGGTAAAAATGACTTTAGTGACGGAATATGTTCCATCGCTAAAAGTCCATCTTGAAAAGTGTTAAAATATTTTCAAAAAACATTAAGAATGGAATGTGTCCGTTGCTAAATAATCCGTCACTAAATCTCGGATAAGTGGCTATTTAGAGACGAACTATTCCCTCGCTAAAATTCCTGTCACTAAATGTCAATGAAAGTTTTTTGAAACATGACTTTTAGCAACGGCCTACGCCCGTCGCTAAAAGTCATGATATTTAAAACATTATTCTCCCTTTCTCTCTCCCCATTTTTCTCATTATTTCTCTCCTCTCTTCTCTCTTTTGCAATCGATGACAGCTCCCCAGTGACCCCCCTCCAGGGAGACCCCCCCAGGCGACAGCCTCCCTACGACGCCACAGCTCTTTCATGCAGCCATTCCCGCGTTGTTGCTGTCGCACCACCGACAACACTAACTAGCCTCGTTGGAGCCTTAATTAGCCCTCATTAATCTTAATCGACACTGACTAACCCTAATTAACTCTCAATTAAACCCTAATTGACAATAACTAACTCTAATTAAACCCAATTAACTTGAATTAGCCCTAATTAGCACTGATAAGCCCTAATTAACACTGATTAACATAATTAAACCCTAATTGCCGTGATAAACCCTAAACAACACTACAAGAAATAAGGTTTTTAGCGACGAAACAGATTATGTTGCTAAAAACGATTTTAGCGACGGGAAACACCGTCGGTAAAAGTCTCTTGGCAAAAATTTTTGCCGACGGAAAAATTTGTCGGTAAAAAAATTTGGCGAGGGACTTGAACCGACAGAAATTACCGTTGCTAAATATTTTTAGAGGATTTATAATTTTCGATGGTTTTTCAAAAAAATTTAAGCGACTGAAAAGTACCGTCGCTAAAAGTTTTGTCAGTAAAAATGGTAAAAATCGCCTTTACCGACGGACTTTTAGCGACAGAATACTCCGTCGCTAAAGGTCTGCCCTTAATTCACACAGACTCTTTCTTTCTCTCTCCCCGTTTCTTTCTCTGTCCCCGTTTCCAGCCACCGACGACCAACATCCGGCAACACCCCCGTCCTCCCCTCGACACCGCACCACCTCCGACGACACCCCTGTCCTCCCCCCGACGCCGCGCCACCTCTGGCGATGCCCCTGTCTTCCCCCCGACGCCGTGCCACCTCCGGCGACCCTCACTGCCTCAGCACCTCCGGCCAGATCTACAACTCCGGTACACATTTTAAACTTGTCTCAATAGTTTGCATTCTCTTATTTTGATTTATTGCTTTACATCCATTAAAGCAAGTTTGTATTGATTAGTCGATATTAAGGTGGCCTGCATTTGTATATATTGCTCATTATTTATGAAAAAGACTTCTGCTATATGCCTATATCTTCGACTTGCTGAGATGTTGCAAGCGTAAAGAGGGCTATGGACGTGTATGATATGATCTCTTGAAAATGAATATGTAAGTCTAGGGTCAAGTGTCATGTTTTAGGGACTAAGTCAAATTGATGCAGTTGCTAGGCAGAAGCCAAGATTTCCTATTAGATTTTAGGGTTATATTGGACTACATTATTGTGTTTTAGTTTGTTTAAATTTTAGAAGTTTTTATATTAGAGGTATTTTTTAATTTAGCTCTAGATTAGGTTTTGAAAACTTTTCTATTATAAGCAATCTTGATTTATTCTCAGATTACTCTTGTTGATATTGGGAGTTTGTCTAAACACCGCGTGTGTTTCTTTGGGTCTCTCCCATCATATCAAGCGCTTAGGCTTTTACGAGTTGATTTAATCCTTGTTTAGAGGTGTGATACCTGCATTAGTTCCGGTATCAGAGATGAAACGGTACTTCTTTTGACCTGATATAAACTTCTAGCATTAGGGAACAATCCCTGCGAAGATAACCGGTAAATAGGCACTAGCTATAGGTGAAGTGCCCTAAAGAAGTTGCAGTTCAACTGCACTAATTTGAGATAAAGCTTGACTGTAAACCATAATATTAGGCTAATATAGGACTTAGTTCCCGTCAAGTTGACCTAAAGCTTGACTGTAAACCATGATAAGTACAACTTGACCTAAATTTTTTTTTTTTAATACAACCATGATAAGTACAACTTGACCTAAAATTGGCGAAAGTAAAGAGTGACTTGTAGCTCCACGCATAAAGCAATCCTAGATTGTTGTGTTGCCGAATCCTCAAAGTGAGCAACACTTCTGGCCATTCTCGATCCCATTTTCGCGTTTCAACTGCATATGTTTTGACTGTTAACGTGTTCAATTTCACGCTCTCACTTCGCGCTGCCTCGGACTCCCATACGGTGAAGCCAGAACTTGCGCTCAATTCAATTACCTCTTTTCATTTTTATTTTTAATTTTGTGAGATTTAAAAATGATTCTTAAAAAAAAAACGTATAGCTAATGAGTTAGTAATAGTGTATAAATTTAATAATCATGAATGCAATTTTTTGGGAATGACACGAAGGAAATAAAAACTAAGTTTTGAGAATGAAAATAACCAAAATTGTATCAAATGCGCCATCAAAATTTATTTCAACACGTGCCCTTAGTATTTGCAACAAAATTCAGCATTTTGAGTCTTTAATATCAAGTTTATTTTCATGTAAAGATATGTGTCCCTATCCAACTGTGACTTTAACTGCAAAGTATCTATACAATAATGTACAATATACTATCATGATAAGAGGACTATAGATAAACATAAGAATCGGTCCATATCTTGAGAGTAATATTATACTGAAGCCTAATATAATGATTTATACATACTAGCATGTAATTGTAAACTTAAAATAGAAAAGGCAATGACAAGAAGAATCTTGCTGCCATCACTGCTGTCCAGCCAACTGCTCATCTACTTTCCCTGCAAATGCCAGGGCTCCTACGGATGGATCACTGTCGGATTTTAGTGATGTCGCTACTTTTTTTATTTATCAACAAAAAAATGGAAAGAGGAGGTTTATTCTTAGAATTTGCAATATTCATTACCCTTTGTTTCGGACTTCAATTTGAGGTATCCCTTTCCACTATCCTTCGTGATTTTTCTTATGGGAAGGGAGTGCACTTGTTATTTGTGGCAATGGAAGACATGGGTCTTTTAATTTTACTTTTCAGCTCAAGGGATCTCAATTCAACCATGATAAGTACAACATGACTCAATTCAATTTTTTGAATTGAATTGAGTACAACCATGACAAGTACAACATGACTCAATTCAATTTTTTTGAATTGGTAGAATGTTTTTGTTTAGAATTTACTTGGATGATACGATTGAGGCTCTTCATTCTTTGCTTTCGCCAATCTTAATTGTTAGACTTCTTTATATCAATTTTCATTCTTTATATAATTCTGTTCACTATGCATTGAGAATTGAGATTGTTTACTGTGCATTGACCATTTGAGAATTGAAATTGTTGACGGAGGATGGGACCCAATTAGATTGACTCAGTTTGTTAGGTAGCACAGACACGGACACGGCGTCCGATCGACACCGACACCAAAATGTCTTATTTCGGGGTTTATACTTGTGGAAATTTCTTTAAGAGGTGTCCGGCACCTCTTCAAAAGGTGCATAGTTAATTAAAAAATAAATCAATATCTTTGGACACCGCTGAGAGATGTCGGACACGTGTCCAGAGGTGTCGATGAGGTGTTGGTAGGTGTCGGACACCAGACCGACACCCTATATGAGGTGTCGGTGCTTACTAGGATATCTGTGATTGTTGACTGTGCATTGACCATTTGAGAATTGAGATTGTTGACGGACGATGAAACTCAATTGGATTGAGATATCTGCTAGCTAGCACAGACATGGACACCGTGTCCGATCGACACTGACACCGAAATGTCTTATTCCGGGGTTTATACTTGAGGAAACTTCTTTCCGAGGTGTCCAGCACCTCTTCAAGTGGTGGAGAGTTGATTAAAAAATAAATCAATATCTTCGGACACCGCTGAGAGGTGTCGGGCTCGGCTCTGGGGATATCGGTGAGGTGTCGGACACCATACCGACACCCTATATGAGGTGTCGGTGCTTTTTAGGATATCTGTGATTTAGATCTAATTGTTAGACTTCTTTATATCAATTTTCATTCTTTATATAATTGTGTTAACTGTGCATTGAGCATTTGAGAATTGAGATTATTGATGGAGGATGAGACCCAATTGGATTGAGATATCTGTGATTTAGTTGAATGGTTGGTTGTTGAATTTAGGTTAATTAGGTTAACGCGATATTTTCAGCACCCCCTGGAATCTCATCGTGGCTCCGCCACTGGCTATAATTAGCCCTAATTAGTCCCGATTAACCCTAATGGACCCAATTAACGCTAATTAGCTCTAATTACTTATTAACCCTCAGAACCCAATGAAACGTTATTAGCTGTAATTAGTCCAAATTAGTCCTAATTAACACTAATCAGCCCAAATTAAACCCTAATTAGCCCTAATCACTCATATCTTATTAAACCCTAAACCCTAACTAAACCCTGGTTAACCCTAATGAACCCAATTAATCCTAATTGATTATTGTTAACCTAATTAGTCGTAATTAACCGTAAGAACCCAATTAACTCTAATTAGTCCTAATTAGGACTAATCAACACTAATCCGCACAATTAAACCCTAATTAGTCCTAATCAACCCTAATTAGCTATAATTTGCCCAAAGTACTCCTAATTAACACTAATTAGCCATAACATATCTTATTAAACCCTAATTAGATTAACTAAACCCTAAGCACTAAACCCTAAACCATATTAATCGTAATTAACCCTAATAACCCAGTTAACCCTGATTAGCCTTAATTAGGACTAATCAACACTAATACGCATAATTAAACCCTAATTAGCTCTTATTAGTACTATTCAACCCTAATTAGCTATGATTAGCCCAAAGTACTCCTAAATATCACTAATTAGCCCTAACATATCTTATTAAACCCTAATTAGATTAATTAAACGCTAAACCCTAAACCCTGATTAACCCTAGTTAACCCCTACCACATCTCGAAGTAACCCTAATTAAACCTAATTACATATTAAAGACATTGGAAGTAGCCCTAGTACATCCATAATTTATCCTAGTAAGCCCCTGTACATCCCATAATTAATCCATAATCTACAGAGACGGTTCAATTACTCGTTGTTTATGAACTCTGCATTACAAATATTCATTGTTATTTTGTGAAGTCCATTGGCAACGAGATGGTTTAACTCGTTGCCAACAAATTTTATTTAAAGTCGAATTGGTAACATATGCAACAATTTTTCTGCAATTTTGATATTTCAGAAAGATTCTTACATATGTTACCAATTTCTGAACGCATGCATGCATAAAAACCCTTAGTTCCCGTTCAAAGGTACTCATTACAAAGTAATGCTTTGTAATGAGCCTTTGGATGTCCAGTTTGGACAATTTGGAAAAGCTACGTGTTTATAAAATAGTGTTTCAACTCATGCTCTATGTTTTATGTCGTGGATATTTGGTACACGTTCTCATGTGTTTCTCCGGGTGCACACAGATCTGGTGTTCTAACATCCGTCAAACCTTGCAAGGCAAGATTAGATGAATGTTAGAACACCTAATCGATGTCGTGTACTTGGAGAAATGCGGGAAGGTGCTGCCGAATTTTCCGTAGATATAGGACTAAGCACGAGTTCTTCACTGTTTTAAAAACATGTGCTTTTCTGAATGGGATAGGACCACTACCTATTAAAGAACGGATGAGATATATATATAGACATGTTGTCACATTTATGCATTCATATTTACATCGACCCTGCCTAATTATTGGTCATAATTGAAGGTGGTATATAGTTCCTTATCTTAGTCGTCATGTCGGTCGATCGAAGTTGGATGAAAATGAAGAATGCTGATGATTTTGAGGATCGCGTTGACGAATTTCTCGACTTCGCTTACGCGCATCCTGCACATGTTGACTTTGATAAGATAAGGTGTCCGTGCGGTAGATGTGAGTTGTTGCATTGGAGAAAAAGATTTGAAGTAAAATGGCATCTTCGTCGGTACGGTTTTATGGGTGGATACACAAGGTGGACGCAGCACGGGAAAACGATAGTATTGTCGTCCAACCCAGCTAGTCAAGCTGAAGTTAGGGAGGAAGCACGGTATAATTACCGAGATATGATTATGGATGCTGGGCATGCTAATGTTGACTGGGGTGACGACCGCGGCGACGATAGTCCCCAAAAGCCGAACGAGGGGGCTTATCAGTTTTATGAGTTGTTGAGAGACGTGGAAGAGCAGTTGTGGGATGGAGCTCTGAAACACACACGGTTGTCTGCGGTTAGTAGGTTATTACAGTTGAAATCAGACCACGGGCTGAGTGAGAAAGGATTTAACGAGTTTGTTACTTTAATCAAAGAAATTTTGCCTGAAATTGAAAAGCTACCCCGTCGTACTATGACGCGAAGAAGATGATGAGGAAACTTGAGTTGAGCTATGAGCGGATAGATGCGTGCAATAACGATTGTGTATTGTTCTGGAAAGAGAATAAGGACTTGACACGGTATCCAGTATGTGATCATTCGAGGTACAAACCGGACAAAGAAAAGAAGAAAACCATTGCATGGAAGATATTGCTATATTTTTCGGTTACACCAAGGCTTCAGAGAATGTACTACTCCTCCAATACGGCTGAACATATGAGGGCTCACTGTGAGACTCGTAGCAACGATGCCGATGTGCTGACACACCCAGCTGATGGAGAGGCGTGGAAGGAGTTTGACCGCACGCATCCAATCTTGGCTCAGGAAGTTCAGAATGTTAGACTTGGTCTGGAAACCGATGGGTTCAACCCTTTCGGTCAGTCTAGCACACCTTACTCCACATGGCCTGTTATTATTGTCCCGTACAACCTTCTACCAAGCATGTGTATGAAGAAGCCATACATGTTTTCGCCGTTGTTTATTCGGGGCCGAAGAGTCCCGACGAGGACATAGATGTGTATTTAAGGCCGTTGATTGATGAGTTAAAATATTTATGGAATCATGGAGTCGAAACATATGATGCATCCCTAAAACAGAACTTTCAGATGAGGGCTGCTTTGATGTGGACTATACATGATTTCCCCGCATTGGGAATGACGTGTGGCTGGAGCACACATGGGAAGCTAGCATGCCCTGCTTGTATGGGCGTGAACCCCGGTCATACGTTAAAGCACGGCGGAAAGCCCTCGTGGTTCGGATGTCATCGAAAGCTTTTGCCACCGGACCATCAGTTTCGTAGGCAGAAGGATAAATTCGACGGGACAATCGAGCGTGAGGTTGTCACACTGGACTACCCATCTGGTGAAGAAGTGCTCTCACACCTGGAGGCACTTGATACTGACATACCATACGGCAAGGGTGTGCCAGATCAGAAGATTCCAGGGTACGGGAAAGAGCACAACTGGAGGAAACATTGTATTTTCTGGGAGTTAGCCTACTGGAGGACACTCATTATCCGAAACAACATGGATGTGATGCACATTGAGAAGAATGTTTTTGATAATGTGTTCAACACAGTGATGAATGTCAAGGGGAAATCGAAAGATCACCTTAAAGCGAGAAGGGATCTACAACAGTTGGGTGTACGCCGTGAATTGCATCCTCGGACAGTCAGCGGGAGGACGATACTTCCGAAAGCACCTTACTGTCTAGACAAGAAACAAGTGGAGAAGGTCTGTCAGTGGGTTAAGAATTTGAAGCTTCCGGATGGGTTTGCGTCCAACATATCTCGTTGTTGCAATGTATAAGAATGCAAGTTCCAAGGGATGAAAAGTCACGACGGCCACGTATTCATGGAGCAATTCATTCATATTACCTTCCGGGAACTGTTGCCACGAGTTGTATAAGACTTTGACTGAATTATCTCATTTCTTTTGAAATATATGTTCTTCTACGATCCGGGTGAGTAACATGGAGGTGCTTGAGAAGAACATTGTGGTGACGATTTGCAAGCTGGAGAAAATCTTCCCACCTTCGTTCTTTGATTCAATGGAGCATCTGCCTGTTCACTTGGCATATGAAGCTAAGATGGGTGGACCTGTGCAATATCGGTGGATGTATCCCTTCGAGAGGTAATCCTTAAATTGTTACAGTTGTTCGTTTACACTTAATGCGAAACCTATTATCATTGATATTCCACCTAACTCGATTCACTAAACTTCTAGGTTCATGTTCCATTTGAAGAAAAAAGTCGGTAATAAAGCTCGTGTTAAGGGCTTAATTGTGGAGGCTTACGTAATGGAAGAGCTTGTAAACTTTTGTAGTCAATATTTTGGGCCTGATGTTGATACAAGGTTAAATCAACTAGGCCGAAATGACCCCGGATCAAGCACAAATTTGGAAGGGCAATTGTCAATATTCAAGCAGTCAGGTAGTCCGTTCGGCCGAACGTATACTCGATGGCTAACGGATGAAGAGTACAGTGCTGCAACAATATATGCCCTTCTAAATTGCGATGAAGTTTCAGCATTCGTTAAGTAAGTTAAAGTCTTAATTCACTTACATCTGCACATAATTGAAAATGTGTTAAGCGAGTCAACTATATTGGTTTGCAGTGAGTTCGATGCGGAATCTTTAATCACTGATCCCGCTGGACTTGAATCTCATCGAAAATCACAATTTGTACAGTGGTTCAGAAGGTGTGTAAGTCTTTAACGAAATTATATTATGTGTTATATACAGTTATGTGGCCAATTAGTATACTGATTTATCCTTAATTTTTACCGTCATCTACAATAGGTTCAGTCAATGGATAGACCAGTAGCCTCCTGCTTGAAATTACTAGCTCAAGGCCTTAATAAACAAGCATCCTGTCAAGGAGGCTATATCATCAACGGGTTTAGGTTTAACGTAAAAGATGATAACCGAACAAAACAAACCCAAAACAGTGGAGTCTTGGTCAACGACGACTATTATGATGAGAATTGCATGGACTTTTATGGAAAGCTAGATGAGATTGTTGAGCTAGCATATTTGGGTTCCAAAAATTGCCTGGTAGTGTTCAAGTGTACATGGTTCGATGTCACATGCAGTAGAGGAATTTGTGTTAGCTCTCAAGGGATTGTAGATGTCAATGTCAAGTCGAGACTTGCATCAGAGGAGCCGTTTGTGTTTGCTAGTCAAGATGAATCGTCTGGTAGTGTTCAAGTGTACATGGTTCGATGTCACATGCAATAGAGGAATCCGTGTTAGCTCTCAAAGGATTGTAGATGTCAATGTCAAGTCAAGACTTGCATCAGACGAGCTGTTTGTGTTTGCTAGTCAAGCTGCACAAGTCTTTTACGCGGAGGACGTCGCAAATCCCAAATCTCATTGGTATACAATTATCAAGTCCAAGAAATTGCCCGTGACATATGACGGTGAGGTAGACACCTTTCAAGCCAACCAACCACCTGTCTTTTTACCTGTTGAGGTAAAAAACGGGGAGGACGATCTTCCTATTCCAACAATACTTTATGTAGGAGAAGAAGTCGTACATGATGACGCGGAAGACGTGGAAAGTGTTGAAGATGATATGACTGAGTCTACTGATGAAGATGATGAATTAGAAGATGAAGAGGACAACGAGTCCCACGAAGAAGAGGATGACGAGTCTAGCAATGAAGATGATGATGATTCCCAAACTGAAAATGATTGACTTGTACTGTTGTAACACCTCGAAAAATATGTAGTAACATTTTATTACTTAGTTCATATTGTGTTCACATACTCGGTTCATATATATAGTGCTGATGATATTTTCTGCCAAGTTATTGTTTTTAATGTGTTAATTTCTTTGCAATTTATCTATACGAAATCAGTTATGGATAGAATACGGGCTATTCGTGGCCGGGGTGGACGCCGAGCTGCGTCCACCCCGATGGCTCCCACCTCGGCATTGCCCACTGATGACGAGGCATAGAGTGCTTGCGTACAGCAGCCGGGGCCCTAGCTCCAGATCCAGCCCTAGCCCCAGCCGTCGCCCCAGTACGACGTTGATTCTCTTTCTTCTGTGGGTTCTACCACATGTATAGTTGATAATGGCGTTTAGTCAATTTTCGCTAGCCTTATATTTAAATTATATTTGAACTGTATTAATGTCGGCTGTTTGTAGGATCTCAACGAGGCCGTGGCCTGACATGCGGGGTATGCATTGACCCCCAGTGTAAACAGAGAGTTACGCTCACCCAGAAGGGCCAGTAAGTAAAAAAAATCACATCATGCCTTATATTTAAATTTTTGGGTGTCTTAATTTATAGTTGAACTGTATTTATGTACTTCTTTGGTAGGATCCTGGAGAATCAGGCAAGGACGAAGATCGGCATCCTTCTGAAGGGTCGTTTCTCTGAGCCACAGCTGTACTGGAAGGACTGGGATGCCGGGACAAGGGAGTCCTTATGGGAGGAGTGGCTGGTACGGTGAACTATTTTTTTATGCGATAGTATTTGTTTAATTAAAATTATTATTTAAATTAATTTGTGTAATTAGATGCCTTGCAGGAAGGTTCACGTTTGACTCGCCTGATTAGCAGGCGCTGGGGCGGCAGGCATTTTTTGCCTATATCGGCAAGAATTACAGCCGATGGCTACATGACGCAAGGGACCGAGCAAAAAAGATGCTTCCCGAGGGTGCCCCGGTGACGGAGTTAAAGAAATATCCTCCGCATTGGATATCTCCAACTGTATGGGGGCAGTTGATTGATCAGTGGGTTGTGGATCCGGGCTGGGATGCCAAGAGTAAAAACGGGGCCAAAAATAGACGTGAGAAGGATCCAACGCACATGGGGGGGTCGGTGGCACACGATGTCATCCGACAGAAGAATACGGTCGAGCACTCGGACCTGGAGGAGGATGAGATTGTAGCTCTAACGTATAGTCAAACGCACGTGAGGAAGAAAGACAAGGACGAGGCACACCGAGCAGGGGACTATGTTTTAGATATTGCCCGGCGGATCGATGTAAGTTCGAGTCAATTTGTTTAATTTGTTAAATTTTTGTCTCTGTATTCAATGTTTCTTGAGTTAAGGCCCTAATATATCTTTAAATCACTTTTTTTGCAGGCCTCGTATGAACATCTTATGGGGTCCGAGCAGTTTTTCGGACAGCCATCAGCCTCCATAAGTACAGGTACGAGTATTGGGGCATTAAAGTGATGGCTGGATACACTGGAGGTCGTTAATCGGCTGAAAGGCCGCATACGCGGTCAGTCTAGCACGATTGCACGTGCCGTGATAAGAGCGTCCCCACCCCCCACTGCCCCTCCACAGACACCGGTCACACAGTGTCCGTTGGACGAGGAGGAGATCCAGCGCATTGTTACGGTGGTGTTGAGGATGATCAGGGAGCAGGATCAGCATGGCACTGCTGCTTCACATGCCAAGCTGGCTTCGGATCAGCAGGATCCAGATCCGGGACTCGACAACCCCTAATGAGTCCCTTCTCGAACCCTCCCAGCTTGTACTCTTCTCCCCTCCCCTAACCGGCTGTATCCGGTTCCCGGCTTGTACATTTTATTTTTCATTATAGTAAACATTTTTTAAAGTTATATATAGTTGTTTTGTGTCTGTTGTAGGGTTAAATAATTGCTGATCGATCAGCAATTATTTAACCCTAATGTGCATTTGGAGATTATGCCTTGTTGTCGAGGCTTGATTTCTTTATTACAGGTTTAGGCATTAAAAAAAATTATATATTTTAAAAAAAAATTAACTTTTAGCGACGAATCCATTCTGTTGCTAAAGAGTATACCTAAGTCTGAACTTTTAACGACGAAAAATTCCGTCGTTAAAAAGGACATTTAGCGTCGCTAAAAAGTATATTCAGTCACTAATTATTTACCGAATAAATTATTTTCAGAAAAAAGAAAATAAATTAAAATACATAAAATACAATTAGCGACGGAATTTATGTCGCTAATGTATAAAGAATCCTGTCGCTAAAAGTCCAATATTAGGCGATGGATTTTGGAATTCTGTCAAGAAAACTTTTAGTGATGTGCTTTTATACAAGGGACTTTTAGCGACGGAATGTAGGCCTTTGGCAACGGATTTTCCCGTCCCCAAAGGCCTTATTTCTTGTAGTGCAATGCCTAATTAACCTAATGAATGTAATTAAATCCCAATTATCCTAATTAAATCTTAATTCGCCTCAACAAACCCTAACTAAACCCTAAATTGCCCTGATTAACCCTAATGAACTCAATTTACCCTAAGTAAACCCTAATACATTCCTAATTAACCCTAGTTAACCTAAATACAGCCTGACCCTAACTATAAAGATAAATCCCATCACAATCACAGGTGGAATAATATCAACTCTGTGAATGAACTCCATATTTCATTGAGAAACGTGAGTCAGCTTCCCACTTTAGGAGCATTCGTTGTTCCTTTGTGAAGTCTATAGACAACGAGTTGGTCACAATTCGTTGTTAACAAATTTTAAAGTGAACCATTTCAGTCATGGCATGTTCTTGCAAATTAACCTAATGATTCCATCTTTCCGAAATTTTGAAAAGATGGTTGCATATGTTACCAATTTTCAAATGCATGCATGCATAAAACCCTTAATTCCCGTTCAAAGGTACTCATTACAAAGTAATGCTTTGTAATGAACCTTTGGATGTTCAGTTTGGACAATTTAAAAAAGCTAAGTGTTTATAAAACAGTGTATCAACTCATGCTCAGTGTTCTATGTTGTGGATATTTGATACATGTTCTCCAGTGTTTCTCCAGGTGCATACAAATATAGTGTTCTAACATCTATTTAGTCTTGCAATGCAAGATTAGATGAATTTTAGAACACCTATTCGGTGTCGTGTACTTGGTAAAATGCGAGGAAGTGCTGCCGAAGTTTCTATAGACATAAGACAAAACATGAGTCGGTAACTATTTTATAGACATGTGCTTTTCTGAGTGAGATGACCACTACCTATTAGACAATGGAGGGGGTATAGTGTCGCATCATGCATTCATTTTCATATCAAGCTGTACCTAGTTATTGGTTTTGATTTAAGGTGGTATATAGAAATCTCAATCGTCATGTCGGTCGATCGAAGTTAGAGGAGAAGGAAAAATGATGATGATGTCGAGGATCGCGTCGATGAATTTCTCAAGTTCGCTTACGCGCGTCTTGCATATGTTGACTTTGAGAAGATAAGGTATCCGTGCAGTAAATGTGAGTTGTTGCAATGGAGAAAAAGAATGGTGGTAAAATAAAATCTTTTTGGTACGATTTTATGGGTGAATACACAAGGTGGATACAACACGAAAAAAAACAATATTATTATCATCCAACCCGGCTAGTCAAGCTGAAGTTAGGATGGATGCATAATATGATTATCGAGATATGATTATAGATGTTGTGCATGCTAATATTGACTGGGGCAACTACCGCGATGATGACAGTCCCCAACAACCGAACGGAGGCGTTCATCAGTTTTATGATTTGTTAAGAAACACCGAAGAGCTGTTATGAGATAGAAATTAGGAAGCACACAAGGTTGTCTACGGTTAGTAGGTTATTACAGCTGAAGTATGACCAAGGGTTGAGTGAGAAAGGATTTAATGAGTTTGTTACTTTTATCAAGAAAATTTTGTCGAAGACTGAGAAGCTGCCACCGTCGTACTACAATATGAAGAAGATTATGAGTTAACTTGGATTGGGTTATGAGCGGATAAATGCGTGCAATAACGACTTTATACTGTTATGGAAAGAGAATAAGGACTTGACACGGTGTCTAGTATGTGATCATTCGAGGTATAAATTAGACAAAGGGAAGAAGGAAAATATTGCATGGAAGGTACTACGATATTTTCTGATTATGCGAAGGCTTCAGAGGATGTACTAGTCCTCCAAAAGGCCGAACATATGAGGGCTCACTGTGAGACTCGTAGCAATGATGTCGACGTGATGACACACCCCGCAGATGAAGAGGCGTGAAAGGAGTTTGACCACGGGCATCCAACCTTTGCTCAGGAAGTTCGGAATGTTAGACTTGGTTTCACAACCGATGGGTTCAAGACTATCAGACTGTCTAGCACACCTTACTCTACATGGCCTGTTATTATTATGTCGTATAACCCTCCATCAGGCATGTGCATGAAGAAGCCGTACATGTTTTTATCGTTGCTTATTCCGGGACCAAAGAGCTTTGGTAAAGATATAGATGAATATTTAAGGTTATTGATTGATGAGCTTAAACAACTATGGGATCGTGGAGTCCAAAGTTATGATGCATCCCTTAAACAGATCTTTTATATGAGGTCTGCTTTGATGTGAATTATACACTATTTTCCCGCATTGGGAATGACGTGTGGCTGGAACACACATAAAAAGTTTGCATGTCCTGCTTGTATAGGCGTGAACCCCGGTCATATGTCAAAGTAGAGTGGAAAGCCCTCGTGGTTCGGATGTGGGTTATTACACATAATGCAAACCCTGTCATCATTGATATTTAATTTATATTCACTAAACTTCTAGGTTCATGTTCCATCTGAATAGAAAAAATTAATAATAAAGTTCGTGTTGAGGGCTCAATTGCTAAGACTTACGTAATGGAAGAGCTTATCAACTTTTATAGTCAATATTTTGGGCCTAATATTGATAAATGGTTAAATAAACTAGGCGAAATGAGCCCATAGCCAGCAGACACTTAGAAGGACATTTATAAATATTCAAATAGTCAGGTAGTCCGTTCGGACAAACTTATACTCGGTGGCCATCAGATAAAGATTATAACGCTGCAACAACATATGCCCTTCTAAATTGTGAAGAGGTTTCAACTTTCGTTGAATAAGTTACTATCTTCAAATAATTAAAAATGTGTGATCATCGGATTAACTGTATCGGTTGTAGTGAGTTCGATGCGGAATCTCAAATTATTGATCCCGCTGAACTTGAATCTCATCGAAAATCACAATTTTTTAATGGTTCAAAAGACGCGTAAGTCTTTAACCAAACTAGACTATGTGTTACATATAACTATGTGTTTTATTCGTATGCTGGTTTATCCTTAATTTTTACCATCTTCTATAATAGGTTCAATAGGTCGACAAACCAACAGACTTTCGTTTGAAAGTACTAGCTCACAACCATAATAAAACAAGCATCTTGTCATAGAGGGTATATCGTCAAGGGGTTTAGGTTTAACACAAAAGATGACGACCGAACTAAAAAAAACCTAAAATAGTGGAGTCTTGGTCAACATTGACTGTTATGACGAGAATTGTATGGACTTCTATAGAGATCTAGATAAGATTGTTGAGCTAACATATCTGGGTAGCCAAAACCGCTAGGTAATGTTCAAGTGCACCTGGTTTGATATTACGTGTAGTAGTGCTATGCGTGTCAGCTCGCAGAGGATTATTGATGTCAATGTTAAGTTAAGACTTACATCAAACAAACCGTTTGTGTTTGCTAGTCAAGGTGCACAAGTGTTCTATGCGGAAGATGTCACAAATCTTAAATCTCAGTGGCATACCGTTATTAAGTCCAAGAATTACCAGTCGCATATGACAGTGAGGTCGACACCTATCAAGCCGACCAAGAACCTGTCTTGGTACCGATTATGGTGAACAACGAGGATGACGATCTTCCTCTTCAACCAACACTTCGTCTAGGTGAAGGAGTCGTAGATAACGAGGTGGAAGACACAGAAGGTGTTAAAGATGATGAGGTTGAGTCTACTGATGAAGAGGATGAAGGACAAGATGAAGAGTACGACGAGTCTCAAGAAGAAGAGGATGATGAGTCTGAAGATGATGACGATGACTCTCAAAATGAAGATGATTGTAATGTTTAACATCCATGTTCTTGCGCTATGTAACTTGAATATTTTACTAAATGGTACGATATAACGAATTCATCTTCCCAGTGTGACATGTACTTGATTACTCCGTAGTAATATGTTAACTTACTCGTTCATCCGGTTAATATAATGTTTCTGCACTTTTAGTGTAGCAGTTTCGTGATGTCATTTTAATGTATTAATTTCTTTGCATTTCCTCTATACAAGTTAGTTTTGTGTTGTCAGTTATGCACAGCTTACGGGTCATTCGTGGTCGCAGTGGACGCTGAGCTGTGTCCACCCCGGTGGCTCCCACCTCGGCACTGGGCGCTAATGACAAGGCACACCACGCTAGCGTCCAGCTGGCCGGATCCCGGCCCTAGCTGCTGCCTCAGCCCCAGCCTCAGTCCGAGTCTCCCATCTGCATGCTGGTTCTCCTTCTTTTGTGGGTTTGATTGCCTCAGGTATATTTGATATTAGCGTTTAGTCATAATGTTAGATTCATATTTAAATTATATTTGAACTATATTAATGTTGGTGTTTTGTAGGATCTCGTCAAGGTCGTGGACCGAAACGTAGGGTGCGCATCGATCCCAACAGAAATAGAGAGTTACTCTCACCGATGAGGGCCAGTAAGTAAAAAAATCACATAATGCAGTACTTGACACTTTAATTCCGATAGTTATTATAGTTCACTTATTTAATGATATTAATGTATTCTTATATAAGGATCCTGGAGTGTCCAGCGAAAACAAAGATCGACGTCCTTATGAAGGGCCGATTCTTTGAGCCACTGCTATACTGGAATGACTAGGATGCCAGAACGAGGGAGGCCTTGTGGGAGGAATGGCTGGTATGGTTTTCCTTTTTGTTAGTTATTATTTGTTTAATTAGTATATTATTTAGATTAACCGTACTGATTGTGTAATTGGATGTCTTGTAGAAGGGGTTCGAGTTTGAGTCACCTGAGCAGCAAGCGTTGGGCGGCAGGTTTTTTTTTTGCCTACATAAACAAAAATTATTGGTGATGGCGGAAGATGTTGCCCGAGGGTGCCCTGATGGAGGACTGGAGAGGGTATCCCCCTTATTGGATCTCACCATCTATATGAGGGCAGATGGTTGATGGGTGGATCACTGATCCATCTTGGAGACGAATAGTAAGAGCGGAAAGGAAAACAGACAGGATTTGGTGCCTCACTACGTCATCCGACATAGGAATGCAGCTGAGCACCAAGAAGGATGAGGTGTGTGCTTTGACGTACCCTCAAATGCACGTGAGGAACAAGGATAAGGACGATGCACATCGGGCAGGGGTCTTCGTTTCAGATATTTTCCGACAGATCGATGTAAGTTACAAATTAATTTGTTATAGTTAAAATTTCAGCTATGTATTTGATGTATGTTGCCTTAATGATATTAATGTCAAATCACTGTCTTGCATGCCTCGTATGCACAGATCAAGGGGTCTAAGCAGCAGTCCGAACGGCCATCAGCATCCACGAGTACGAGTACGAGTACCAAGGGATTAAAGGGAGGGCTAGATACCCTGGGGTTCATCAATAGGCCTAAAGGGAACGTACGCGGCCTGCCCAGCACGACTGCATATGCCGTGATAGGAGTGTCCCCACCCCCTGCTGCCCCTTCATAGACGTAGACACCGTTCGCGAAGCGACAGTTACACCCGAACGATATCCATCGCATTGCTGAGGAGGTGTTCCGGATGATCAGCGTACGACGTATGAGGTAAAAACACTATATACAATTACTATCAGGATTAATGCGTGTGTGCCTTTACATGCAGGGCACTATTGCTGGACATACCGAGTTGGATTCGGATGATAGTGCCCTCGTGGACGAGGACGATCAGTAGGATCCAGATCTCGATTTTGACGAGCCTTGAGCCCTTCTTTTCTTCCCCTCCCATGCTTTCTGGACTTGTACTCCCTTTCCTCCCCTATTTCTATCTCTCTCCTGCTCTTGTCCCCGCTCCCTGTTATATATGGTTTAGAATGAACAATAATATTGTATACATTTTATGTTTAATTGGTATAGTTTTGGTTGTTGAATAAATATTATGTGTTTAAATAATGTGGATTGAGATAATTGAGTTTGAATTTGAGTTACACATTTGGGTATTAAAAAAACAATTTTTTTAAAAATATATATACACTTTTAGCGACAGATTTTATTTCGCCACTAAAAGTCTTTAATTATAGTGTACCTAAAATCTTTTAGCAATGGAATACACCCTCACTAAAGGTATTAGCGATGGACTTTTAGGACAGAATTTCCGTCGCTAAAAGTCTGTCACTAATACCTTTAGCGACAGTATATTTTGTCGCTAAATATTTTTTAAAATTATTAATTTTGGAAAAAAATAAAACCAAATGCGAAAATTATCTTTAGCGACGGAAATTCCGTCACTAATGATTTTATTGTCCCGTCGCTAAAAGTTAGTTTTTTTTGCGACGGATTTCAAATTCCGTCGCTGAACTTTTAGTGACGAGGTTAATGGTAACAGACTTTTAGCGACGTGTTTGTTGCTAAAAGTCCCTTTTCTTATAGTGATTCAAGGACCAAAAACAACTTCTGAGTAAGTGACATTATATCCTAAAATAACTTTGAGTGATTATATTGTATGTGACAAAGTATTATGGTGCATAACTTGTATTTTTTTTTAAGTTAAGAGATTAGATTGCAATCACGTTAAAGTAGTAAGATTATCTAGCACTATTGAGGGTGAAGACTAAATCTAGGCCGTCTATAAGTCACTAATAGACACTCAGATTGCTGGCAAAAAAGTAAGTAGCCACACACACACACACACACACACTCTCTCTCTCTCTCTCTATTTTTATAATAATTAATAATTAAATAATTAGTGCACTTATTATTAAGTAGAGTGCATTATTGAGTTTAGGTCTAGTAATATGACTTAATTAATTAATTTAGTCCACTCTAAATGTCTAAATCCTCATAGATAATGGTTTTGCTCTAAACGCCTGTCCCCTACACACTATTTAAGCCCTCGGCATTGACTTCTCGGAGTTCACCCTTTCCAACCAAGTCGTCCGAGCCTACTAAAATACCCGAAGAGAAGTGATTAGTACTGTAAACCTCCTATGAATGTGGGGACTACTAGTTTTGATGTTGAATTTTAAGTGTTGGATATACCTGCCGCGTTTAATTCTTGCTAGGAAGACATTGGATACACTAGGCGGGTACAATCCCCTCTACACTACACTAGAAGGTTAACTTTGTCTTGAATAATGCCGTTTTTACCATAGTGGCATATTCGTAGTTGCCTCAGCTAGAAAATGACAGTGTTCAGGTGCCAAACGGTTCATTGGATGTTCTACTCAATGGATTAGAAGAAATAACCCGATTTAGCGTCTCAAATACCAGGAAGTTTGTCACTGTGAAAACTTCCTCACCTCTGCCTCTTATAGCAGTACGATCGTGCTCCTTATGTTAAGGAAGTTTTACTACTTTCCTACAAAAGGCTTAGGCTAGAATTGCTAAGATAATCCCAACTTCCTAAATGTCGAGAACAAAAAGGACCAGTTCGGCTTAGGATACAAGTCGACCAAAAAGAAGAAAAAGGAAGCCATCCAGAAACTTGACTAGACCAAGAAAGATAAGGAAAATGAGAAGCGCATGAACATGACTAAGGTTCTTACCATGAACGGACACTTTGTCAAAGAAGGAAAGAGTGGGCGCTTCAATGGATTTCCATAACCAGTTTACAATGTCGAGATTGGGAAGCGGATTAAAGGATGGGAGATATTCTACAACTGCTAGTGGGTTGAAGACGAGGAACTACCAGTACAGATCGAACCGAGAAGGAGTTTCTGAGTGGATGGATTTAATGGAACTGGAAGCGATGACAACATACTTCACTTATATGTTTATCTCGGTGCTTATTTGTGAAATGGATGACCAGATCATAAATCCAACAAGCCTAATCACTTCAACACAGGGCGATGCATGAATTGGATGATCGAGTACGGACCGCTGAATGTGGAAGAAATTATAGAAGGGAGTCATGCTGCCAAAGATGCTTCGGAAACCTCATATCCTTTTAACACCTCTTCCCAACTTAAATACAAGTGGTTGAGCATTGACTTTGCATGTTCGAAACAGTAAGATAGTTTGGAGGGATTGGACAGCATATTCAAAGAATTGAAAAAACTGAAAAGGGGTTGAGAAAGCATTGATGAATAAGAAGGATAGCCATGGTTTTTTTGTTAAAATTTGCCATACTGTGATAGCATTGTTGTATAAAGGATTCTACGGTTATACCAACATAGCCTTTGTCATTGAGAGCTCACGTGCAGAAAACTAATACTGGGCTTGTAACACCATTTCCAGTGTGCGTCTGGGACCATAAGAACCATATGTTGGGGACTGAATTCAGCAATCACGAGATATCCCCTCTTGCTGCCGCTGGTGCAAGAAGAACACACTTATGTAATCCATGACATACAACTCAAAAGCTATAGATCAAATAACATGACCTCCTTAATAGCCTCAACAGGATAACTCAGTACTATAAGATCTGATCTAGCATGAGGGTACTTTTCCCATTGTGATGAGACTAGATCTTGGGATGGGGAAGACTGTTATACATACTATGGGGAGTTTTACTGGCTGTGTTGTGTGGACACTGCTATCTTTTCTGTTATTACTCGCTATGGTTCGCTCACAACCTCCACAAGGGCCCCAAGTGCCATGCTTTTTCATCTTTGGTGACTCATTGGTCGATAATGGCAACAACAATGCCATAATTACTCTTGACAGGGCTAACTATAGGCCTTATGGCATTGACTTCCCCCAAGGGACCACAGGTCGCTTTACCAACGGTCGTACATTTGTTGATGTTCTTGGTAAATTGTTTTAACTTTTTGTTTACGACTGTGGTCACTCTGCACCTTAAAAGATGTTGTTGATAATTTCCTTCAGCCATTATTTTACTGGTAATAGAACTCACTTTGGTTTTCCGTCCCGAGAGCCATCAGTTCCTTAAGTCACAAATTATTAAAGCATAGTCATGCTAGGCCAATGAGGTTACTCTAAGTAATGACCATGATCTAGAAAGCAATGTACGTGGCAGCTTCTAGTACTAACATGTGTACCGCCACAGACCAACTGTTTTCTTGGGTACAGTTGCCTCTTGTAAGGTTCTAGTCATTGTCAAGCAGGCAACAGTAATAACCATGACTTTGGATTAGTCACGTTAATTCCCACGGCATATGTAGTGGCCACGACCATGTACAAGTGCACTCCCATTTGAATCAGGTTGTGAAGCTTGAGCTTGGAAGATTATGCATCCATTGAGTCAGTTTTGTAGGGTCTTACATGGATATACACTGTCCACGAGTTTTGCTTACTCTGTATTTTTTACTTGCAGCTCAACTTCTTGGATTCCCGAACTACATTCCCCCCTACGCAAGGACTCGTGGCCGCGCACTCTTAATGGGTGCAAATTATGCATCAGGCGCTGCTGGTATTCGGGATGAAACTGGAAACAATTTGGTAACGAGTACTTTTTACAAAACCAACTGCTGTGTGCCCTTATTTCGTTGTACAAGTAATGAACGGAGATAAAGTAACAATAAATTATTCCAGAACGTAGAAAAAGCAGTCCTTATTTTTTTCTTTTTTGCCGTACATATAGCTCTATATTTTTTTCAGTATCATGGCATATTAACAAGGAGTATATATGCATGTTATACCTATAGGGTGGTCACATGTCGATGAACCAGCAAGTTGAAAACTTCGGAAGAACGATACAGGAGCTGAGTAGATACTTCAGGGTAGATGAAAGGGCACTAGATAGCTACCTGAGCAAGTGCATATTCTACTCTGGGATGGGAAGTAACGACTATCTTAACAACTACTTCATGACTGACTACTACTCAACTAGGTCTCAATATACTCCAAAATCTTATGCCGCATCACTTCTTCGAGACTATTCCCACCAGCTAAGTGTCCCGCACTTTTTATATGGAGGCTGATTTTTAAAGGTTACGCCATGCGGGCGCTCATTAGGCGCTTATGGGACGCTTCGTGGACGCTTACTTGGCAATTAGGTGGCAAGGCTTCCGGAAGGTTGAACATGTGTAACATGTTTAACATATGTAACATGTGTGAATATTCTAAAGTAGGAAAGTATTCTAGAATTCTAGAAGCATAATAGGATCCGTAGGATCGAATGTATCTCCACCGTTCGTTGAGGAGGTGGACTAGTATAAATAGCCAAGGCCTCATTTGGCCAAAGCATCCAAGACACATCCAATACATCTTTGTATTCAAGCTCTCTCCAAGTAGTGTGTTGGGAATCCTTTCCCCAAATCTCTTGTGTTCCGCTGCATATTTGTTTCCAACTTCGCCCAGCTCTACGGTTAGGCTGACTTAGCCGAGCAAGCGGGGGCTTGATCTAGCTAAGTGCCGCACGGTTTCGGCTTAGGGAAGTTCGGTCCGTGACAAGTGGTATCAGAGCTTGGTTACGACGAGTCGTGCCAAGCAAGGAGCAACTATGGCAGGCAAGGATACTAGTGTTGGAGCATCCGGAGTGGCCGAAGAGAATGCGGTCGTGGTCGAGCGTGGGCGAGATCCATTACCACCCGCCGGTGGGAAGAAGGGTGGTCGAGGCCAAAGCAAGTCTAGTGATGCACTTGCTTCGTTGGATGGCCGAACGGGTCGCTTGGAGATTGCTATGGGTGATGTCAAGGATCACGTGGGAATGGTCGAGCAAAATCTACAGACGTTGGAGGATCACGTCTTAGAAGAGCTCGACTCGCTCAAGAGGGCGGTGGGCGCCCAAGACGAGCTACGTGAAAGGTTCACGGAGTTGTTCACTAGTTTGCAAGAACAACTCGATGGGGTGAAGGCTAGCGTGGAGGAGACGAGGCAAGACGCGGCGATGTGCAAGAGAGCTATCGCGGGTGGAGCGATTGCCACTCCTAGTCCAAGGGTGGACACGCCTAAGCCGAAGGAGTTCGGAGGCAAGAGGGATGCCAAAGAGCTCGACAATTACTTATGGCACATGGAGCGTTATTTTGAAGGTGCTAGCATAGTCGACGAGGCGACTAAGGTAAGGACCGCTACTCTCTACCTTACGGATACCGCAACTCTATGGTGGCGAAGAAAGCATGGCGATATAGCGAAGGGTTTGTACACCATAGATACGTGGGAGGTGTTCAAAAGGGAGATCAAGAAGCAGTTCTACCCGGAGAATGTGGCCTACGAAGCAAGGAAGAAAATGAAGGAATTGAGACATAAGGGCTCGATAAGCGACTACGTGAAAGAGTTTACAACCCTTATGCTACACATTCCGAATATGATGGAGGAGGATCTTCTCTTCAACTTCGTTGACGGCCTCCAAAGTTGGGCCAAGAAGGAACTTCAACGCCGGGGCGTGAAGGATGTCGATGAAGCCATAGCAATGGCGGAGTCGTTGACGGAGTACGATCGAGGTGGTGAATCTTCAAAGCCAAAGTGGGAAGATGAAGCTTCGGAAGGCGACCACGCCAATGGTGGGAGAGAGAGCCTTAAGGCGTGGCACAAAGGGGACAAGCATGCTAGCACGAGCAAGTCCGAGGGCCGTGGCAAGCTAGAGGAAAAACGAGTCAAGAACAAGCCCAAGGACGGATGCTTCTTTTGCGGAGGGCCGCATTGGGCAAAGGATTGCCGGCGACAAGGCAAGTTGGCTGCCTTAGTCAAGGAGAAGGACGAGGAGAAGGCCGAACGTGAGTCGGTACACATAGGCTCAATCCAAGTCCTTAACGCGCTCCAAAGGAAGAATGTGCCGCAAGTCCCGACGGGTGAGGGACAAGCTTCTAAGAGCGAGGGGTTGCTCTACATGGAAGCGAAGTTGAATGGGAAGCTCTACATGGATACGGGGGCGACTCACAACTTCATCACGATGGGAGAGGCCGAGCGGTTGGGCCTCAATGTGGTTGACGGGGGAGGATGGCTAAAACCCGTCAATGCGGAAGCGAAGCCCTTACAAGGCATGGTTCGAAGGGTCGAAATATGCCTTGGCAAGTGGAAGGGGTTCGTGAATTTCTCTGTCGCGCGGATGGATGATTTCAAGGTGGTGTTAGGCCTTGATTTCTTGCGACAGGTGAACGCTCTTGTGTCACCGTACAACAACGCGATGTGCATAATGGAGCGAGGCGCGGCTTGTGTGGTGCCTATGTTCGGGGGAACATCAAGCACCATGACTTCTATGCGGCTATCGGGTATGCGACTAGCACAAGAAGTCGAAAGGGAGGAAGCCAAGAAGAGTGAGGGCACTTACTTGGCGAGTTTAAAGGTTGAAGATCGTGTTGTGCTGCACGAGTTTGAGAAGCGGCAACCACCTAGGAGGAAGGTGGGCGATCAAGGCAAGCTTGACCGGGGGGCCAAGCTACAAAACGTGGTACCATGTGGGACGGCACCACCAAAGGAGGAAAAGTTGTCAACTACTTCGAAGGCAAAGGGGGAGATCGTCAAGCTAATCAAGGAGGGCCTACAGCGCGACCCCTTAGCCAAAGAGTTGGTACAGCTTGCGAAGAGTGGGAAGACCCAACGATATCGGGTGAAAGGAGACCTACTCTACACAAAGGATGGACGAGTGTACGTGCCGAAGTGGAGAGACCTAAGGAAAATGGTCATACGAGGAAGTCATGACACAAGTGCATCCGGGGCATCGACGGACATATGCCTTGGTGACTACGGCATACTTTTGGCCTCAAATGAAGAAGGAGGTGCAAATGTGTGTCAAGACTTGTCATGTGTGCCGACAAGTCAAGGGGGAGAGTCAAGCCGAGGAGGCTAAACTCTTAGATGCATCGCAAGTTTTGCATGACTTGCAAAGGCGTGAGGCCGAGTACGTGCTTGGGGATAGGCTTGAACAAGGACGAGGTGTTCCACCAAAACAGCACTACTTGGTCAAGTGGAAGGGATTGTCGGAGCATGAAGCGACTTGGGAATTATCGGAAGAGCTCGGACAGTTCGAAGACCTCGTGGATCGCTATCACGAGGAAGTTGCGACGAGGGCGTCGCGCAATTAGGTGGGGGAGAATGTCCCGCACTTTTTATATGGAGGCTGATTTTTAAAGGTTACGCCATGCGGGCGCTCATTAGGCGCTTATGGGACGCTTCGTGGACGCTTACTTGGCAATTAGGTGGCAAGGCTTCCGGAAGGTTGAACATGTGTAACATGTTTAACATATGTAACATGTGTGAATATTCTAAAGTAGGAAAGTATCCTAGAATTCTAGAAGCATAATAGGATCCGTAGGATCGAATGTATCTCCACCGTTCGTTGAGAAGGTGGACTAGTATAAATAGCCAAGGCCTCATTTGGCCAAAGCATCCAAGACACATCCAATACATCTTTGTATTCAAGCTCTCTCCAAGTAGTGTGTTGGGAATCCTTTCCCCAAACCTCTTGTGTTCCGCTGCATATTTGTTTCCAACTTCGCCCAGCTCTACGGTTAGGCTGACTTAGCCGAGCAAGCGGGGGCTTGATCTAGCTAAGTGCCGCACGGTTTCGGCTTAGGGAAGTTCGGTCCGTGACATAACGGTCAGTTACTTCAAATGTTTTCTCAGTAAAATGATGATAATGAAAAGAAAGCTTACAAGCTTCTTAGACAAAAATATCTACGTTTGTCTAGTCCAACTCAACCAAAAAATAATAAAATACCTGGGCAACTTTAGGTTAAGGCCGCAAACCTAACTTAGTGTATATCCTCGAAAGACTAAGGTGGAGCGTAGTTTACTTTAGGACTTGCACATAACAATACCGGTCAAAAACCTTACGCCTTTGCGCAGTCTTTCATATGGCTTAAAGTGAGATTTTATCCCAAAAAATCCATATAGGTGGTACTAATTTGCTGACCTGACCTGTGAGGTATGGCTTAGTTGACACGAAGTTGTTTCAACTACTCACATCACATTCACGAAAACTATGATCTAAGCAAACAGCTAACACACACAGAAGAAGAGGACACCGTTATTCAATGTTTCTGGCCCATGCTTTACAGTTAAGAGGATAACATTATATCGCTAATTTGTTTTAGTGACAACGTATGGCGTCAAAATTTCATAAACTTTGAAAACAGACTTCTCTACTGTTGTTATCAAGACCCGAGGTCTACCTTAGTTCATGTTTGAAAGTTTGAAAATAGACATCTCTACTGTTGTTATCAAGACCCGAGGTCTACCTTTCCTAGTTCATGTTTGGCCTCAATAATTTACGTGGTCCACCCTCGACTATATCAAGTATCTTGACTTTAAATTCCTAATTTCGGTCACTGACCCGCCGAGAGTCAAATTCTGGAAACAAATATGTCATGAAGTTCTCCAATGTATAGGAGTAATTGTTACACTTCTGAAGTGAGGACTGATGAATAGAAGTCCTCTCTTGAAAGGGGAAAAAAAATCAAGCTACATGCTGTTAATACAGTATTTAACTAAGCAATAGGACTTCCCATCTTTTTGGCTCGGATGATACTCTTAATTTCAGTAGAGAGATATCAGGTTACTCGACCACACCACAGTTGGCTATCTGATACTTCCGAACTGGCAAATGCTATGTTGAAATTAAACTTCACTTCACGTGCCTTATTTAACCGATAGAAAAATTAGTCACTCACAAGCACACTTAAAGAGGAGATAGAAGAGGACTTTCTATTACTTGAACTCACTTGCATTCCAAAATGGTTTGATACATGGGTTTATATAGTACCCAAGTTACAATTCTAGAAACACAACATTAATGACACTATTGTCTAGATACACCATACATGAACCAAAATGAAAAGACTCAAGAACATATATGATACATAATTCATGCACCTAAACATATGCACCTATCTGCACCATCATAAATGTAAGTATGCATGTACAAAGTCAAGGTTATATTTCTAATACTCCCCCTTAAACTTGACTTTCTTGACAACTCCAAGTAGGGTCCGCATTTTGTGAAAAATATCATACTTGAGGGGCTTGGTAAAAATATCAGCGATTTGATCAAGTGGCTTGACGAACTTGAGTTGTACTTGATTATTGGCAATGCACTCTCGGATGAAATGATACCTCGTATCTATATGCTTGCTCCGTTCGTGAAAGACGGGATTTTGTGCTAGAGCTCGAGCAGATTTGTTGTCAATTAAAATTTGGTAGCCTCCACTTGTGGTAAATGAAGTTCTTTCAACAACCTTCTAATCCAAATAGCATGGCAAGCACAAGAAGTAGCAGCAACATACTCGGACTCACAAGTTGATAATGCCACAATAGGTTGTTTCTTCGAACTCCATGAAATTGCATTATCTCCCATGAAAAACACAAAACCGCTTGTGCTTTTTCGATCGTTTATATCTCCGGCAAAATCACTAACACAATAACCCAACAGAACACAATTGCAAGAGGATTTATAGAATAATCCAAAATCAAGAGTACCTTTTAGGTAGCGGAATATTCGTTTGGCTTCTTTCATGTGGATCGATGATGGAGCTTCCATGAAACGGCTCACTAGTCCAATAGAGAAAAGAATGTCGGGCCTTGTGCAAGTCAAGTACCTTAGACTTCCCACGAGACTCTTAAAAAATGTAGAATCTACCTTTTTTCCATCATCAAATTTTCTCAATTTAACTCCACATACCATGGGTGTTTTCACTGGTTTGGAATCAAACATTTTGAACTTCTTCAAGACTTCTTTTGCATAACGCTCTTGTGACATAAAAATTTAATCATTCATTTGGTGTACCTCAAGTCCCAAATAATAAGACATGAGCCCCATGTCCGTCATTTCAAATTCACGAGCCATAGCATCCTTGAACTCATCAAACATGTTTGGGTTATTACCTGTAAAGATTAGATCATCCACATAGAGACAAACATATAAAACATCTCCGTTTTTATGCGCTTTAACATAAAGTGCATATTCAAGGTGACATCTCACAAATACATTCTCTTGAAAGTATCTGTCAATTCGGCTATTCCTCGCCCTTGGTGCTTGCTTTAGGCCGTAAAGGGCTTTCTTCAACTTTAAAACCTTATCTTCTTTTCCCTTGACTTCATATCCCTTGGGTTGTTCAATGTAGACTTCTTCTTTGAGAATACCATTGAGGAAAGCGGATTTCACATCCAATTGGTAATTAAATCTTCCAATTTTTATGTGCTGCCAACGAAATCAGCAATCTTATTGTCTCCAAACGCGCAACGGGAGCAAATACGTCCTCGTAATCGATCCCTTACCTTTGACTATAGCCTTTAGCTACAAGTCTTACCTTGTATCTTTCCACCTTGCCTTTGGCATTTTTCTTTGCCTTGAACACCCACTTTACTCCAATTGGTCTTTATCCTCTGGGAAGATTGTCTAGCTCCTAAGTTCCATTTTTTACAATGGCTTGGATCTCCTCGTCAATAGCTTGTCTCCAATTCTTGTCTTTCACAGCTTTTTCAAAACTTATTGGTTCAATATCTGCAAAAAGACAAAACAAAGTAATATTGTCTAATCTTTCAGTTTCATCATATAGATCTGGAGACTTCTCATTCTTTGTGGCCTTTCGCTTGAACTCCCTTCGGATGAGAAAGGCTCATTTGGATGAGGTGGCGACGAAGGTGGAGTAATAGGCTCCAAAGGTGCTTCACTTTCATGATCTTCTTCAATGGGATATGGAAACAAATCATAAGAATTATCATCTTGAGAATTCAAATTCCACGGACCTTCTTCATCAAATACAACATCTCTGCGAACGATAATCTTTCCATCATTAGGATTATAAAGTTTATAACCTTTAGAGCTCGAGTCATAGCCCATAAAAACATATTTCTTGCTTATATCATCAAGCTTGCTCCTTTCTTGATCGGGCACATGTGCATGAACGCTTCCAAAAACTCGCAAATGGCCAACACTTGGCTTCACCCCACTCCATGCTTCTTGGGGTGTTTGATCCATGACACTTTTGGTGGGGCATCGATTTGCCACATAAACTGCACAAGCCACAGCTTCGGCCCAAAATTCTTTCGGCATCTCCTCACTTTTTAACATGCTTCGAGCCATATTTAATATTCTTCTATTCTTCCTCTCGGCCACGCCATTTTGTTGTGGCGTTCTAGGAACCGTTAAAGGACGACGAATACCATGTGATTCACAGAATTTATTAAATTCGTTTGAAGTGAATTCGCCTCCTCTATCTGACCTTAACGATTTTATTTCATAGCCACTTTCTTTCTCAACAAGAGCTTTAAAATTCTTAAATGCGCCAAAAACTTCAGATTTTTTCTTTAGAAAGTAGACCCAAGTATTTCGACTAAAATCATCAATGAAAAGCAAGAAGTAATTATTTTTACCGAATGAAGAAGGCTTGATTGGTCCACAAACATCTGTATGAACTAATTGAAGTGGCTTGGTTGCTCTTGAACTTGCTTCTTTCGGAAAACATTTCCTTGCATGCTTACCAAGAAGGCATGCTTCACATAATTAGTTGGGATGATTTATCAAAGGTATCCCTTTCACCATGTTCTTCTCACCCAAAGCTTTGAGTGCTACAAAGTTCAAGTGTCCAAATCTCATATGCCAACGCCACGTTGTATCTTTTGCACATGCCTTCAAACACTTGGGTCCAACCATCTTGAGATCCAACAAAAACATTCTATTCCTTGACATGGATACTTTGACAAGCAAGTTAGCATTTTGGTCGCTTAGGAAAAGACTACGATTTTTCATGTGAATTTCATAGCCCTTTTTCTAAGAGTTGCCACAAACTCAAAATATTACTCTTCAATTTTGGCACATAATAAACATCGGAAATGAGCTTTTGCTCACCATTCTCACTACAAGAAATTAAAAGAGGGAATTAGCGACGAACTTTTAGCAACGGACAAAATTTCGTTGCTAAAAGTCTTTTCAGAGACGGAAACTACCGTCGGTAAAAATATTTATCGATGGAATATTCCATCGGTAAAGGCCTTAAAAAGATCAGATCCCCTTTGCCTTTCTTTCTCCCGTTGTTCTCTCTCTCTCACCAGCGATATTTCCTCTGTCGCCATCCCGGCAACCCAACCCCTGACGAAATATAGCCTGCCACCGCCATCGACGCCGCCACTGCCGCTCATCTTCAAAACTGAAGGACCGCCGCCACCACTGCCGCGCTGCCACCACTGCCGCGCCGCCACCACTGCCGCGCCGCCCATCTTCAAAAACTAGAGGTATGGTACATCTAACCTTAACGTAATTTCATGCGATGATTTTAGTTTGTGACAGCATGCGATGATTTTAGTTTCAGTATTGCGGATGTTTTGATCCAAGTCACGATTATTTGCTTTCGAATTATGGATCTGAAGATCCAAGTTTGCAATCATGGAGTGGTTTGTGCGTAATCTTAGCATCCAACCATCACGGGGTTGGCTCAAATGTGGTGTTCTTCGTCGCTAATTGAGTCATCCATTCAAATTTTTGTGTGACTCAATGAGTCAAATGAGAAGTGTTGGGTTTTATTCAAATTTTATCTTAGTTTAAGTGGTTCCAAAGTAGTTTTACAATTTATATTCCGTTGCATTGGAGCTTGTTGTTCTAAGCAATGCTTGAATGGTTGCATTTGAATTAGGAGTAAGATTAAAGTGTCTTTTGAATGAGGTAACTATAATGGGCTTGAGGGTCACTGGCCCAGGCACATTTGACAATCTCTTACGGGCACTGAGTGCCAGGTCGTAATTGGTAAAATCAATACAAATTACAGCGAAAACTAAATTATGTACAACTTTAGATATGAAGTTCATTTCTAATTTCACTACAATCCTACATGATATAGCACTTATCGTGTAATATCCCACATCGGTTGTGGGAGAGTTTGCGATTGGCCTTATAAGACCCTGCCTATGAACTCATAAGTACCTACTTGGCTAGCCCTTTTGAGGGAGGCAATGCCCTGTGGTGGGGCCGTAGACCGGGTCATTACATATGGTATCAGAGCATTACGGTTTTGGGATATTAGAGCTTAAGTAATGATCTCGCTGGTTAGGTTACATGATTTTGTAGACTTGTAACTAGGCTGACGAAAGTGGAAGGTAGAACTCAAGATTTGATCCTTTAGAGTGAAAGTCATATGTGAGAAATTCTTTGTACTTTAGTGCACCATAGGGTTGCAGTTAAACTTGCTACTACTAAGTAGACCGTGTGAAAGAATATATTGTGGTTTGTTATCTGAAAAGCGTAGCAAAAGCATGATGATTAGGAATTTAAATATCTGGTTGAGTTGGAGTGGAGTAAGTATAGTCAGTGAGCTTCGTACTAGCTGAGCCATAACTATTTCGAGGTTGAGTAATAATATTCGGTTGGTTAGATTATAAAATCTTAGGTTATAATCTGAGTCTTATAGTACAATGAAATGTTTGAAGTTGCGATGGACCTTACTGAAGTTGCTACTGATGTTCTTGACTCGTGTTTTGGAGGCTATTAAAGCTGCTACGATTGTGAATGTTGTCTCTTGATGTTAAAAGGCTTGTGACTTTGGAAATGATGTCTCTTGAGGTTATCAAGGGTTCCTTTTGGGATTGGTTATTTGCGATTATGAATTTTTGAATTTTCGTCAGTCAAAATCTTATGAGCATAGGTCTTCAATTTAAGCGTATTTCATATAAGAACTAAATTATTAAACATCAAGGTCATTGGGTCATGTGGATCTAGAATCGTTAGCGCGTAAATGATAATTCAAGTTCTGTAGCATCGAGTAGTATTTAAAGTTGCTTAGGCTATGACTGATGACGACTTACATTTCGAAAGTTTCATACCATTAAGAGAACTTACTTCGTTTGGGTGAAGCTAGATTAGATTGGTTCAGAGAAATGTTTTCTAGTTGTCAAGGCTGGTTCAGAATGTAGAAACTTTGGGACTTTTGGAAGGTTACGAAAACTCTCGAAGTTCAGTAGGTGTTAAAGTGCAAGTGATGACCTGGTAAGTTAGAGCTTAGCATTACGACTTAAATATGAATTGTGATGTTTAACGTTGTGAGTATAATGAAATTCGAGGTCTAATTTCTTTTAACGGTTGTGAGTATAATGAAAACTCAAATTGGTCTTATGGTTGATTTTGATGAATACACCTGATGCTCTAGAAACTTGATCACTTGGCGAGACTTCAAGGTTTAACGATGATTTAATTGTATAAATGGAGAAATGTAGAGTTAGCATTTACAACTGGCGAAGGTTCTAATTTAAGATCATTAATCTAAGACGTATTTTTGGTTGGTGAATTGAAGTGAAGTTAAAGTTAAGTGTTATGATGGGCGATGAGATCAGACACCATTAAGTGAAGAAATCTAGTAACACAAAGTTTCGAGGTATGGTTTATCAGTGGATTAAAGCGTGTTAAATGCATATCACACATTTTGTGCTTTGAGGTCTTTGGGTGCATGTACTTATAAAGTTGCTTGAAATAATATCCGAGTTTGATTGTGAACTCTTTAGATAGATTTAGTCGTGTAAACACTTGAGGTGTTATGTTGGTTGGTATTTGAGATCAAAGAGGATTAAGATCAACTATGCAAGGAACACCAAATTTCGAGGACGAAATTTCTTTAAGGGGAAGATAATGTGATGCCCCGTTCCCCGGTTATTATTACTTTAGCGACAGTTTCTAGGAGTGACGTTCTTTTGAGTTTTAGTGACGAACTCTTGATTAGCGTTAGTATATTTCCTTTGATGACTTAGAGTGACAATAATCATACGTAATATTTAGCCTCGATTTTCTCAAGTGAATTTCATTGAACCTTTAGCGACAATTGCAAAATCATAAGTTATAATTTACGTTAGTAATTATGAATGATATTGTTTGAGGTCTTTAGGTCGATTAGCGTTAATGATATTTAGAACCATTAACGACAATATCTATAATTTGCAACATTATTTTATTAGAACCATTTTAAGCGACAAGTAGTCAACGGGTTAGCGTAACAGTCTTTAATAAATTTGCTAACACATGAGTCGTCGTAAGTATTTTATTCTTGGACCATTTTTCATAATAATAAGTTGGGTTAGAAGTTTTAGCGACATGTCTTTATAGGGTTTCCTTACGATTCTAACTAGGGTTTTCACCCCCTTACATAAATATATAAGATAGTGGGGGGCAGCCAACCTTAGCCGTCAGACTCAACCTAGAGGGAGACATCGGGAGACAGAGGAGAGCTCGGCGATCAATAGCAATTTGGTAAGCCCTCTCTTGGCTTTTTCTCTCTTATCTTCCAGAATTTAGTTAGATTTCAATATTTTATTGTATAATATGACCATGGGTACGTACACTTTTAGCTGTGAGAACCTGTGAAAAAGGGGAGGAAATCGCTGAGTGTTTTAATGGGTTTAGTATAATGCCATGAGAGTGCTGGGTAGGGTGAATGCATGGTGGTCACGGGTGTACGGGTTGGAGCCATGAACGGCCATGGCTGTCGGGGATATGACTTACGGCACCGTCAAGGATCGCATGAAGGCAGAAGCAAACCCAATAGCTGCGGCCGAGATAAAGACAGTAACTATGACGGAGTTGTGGGTTCAGGGAGAGAGAGAGAGAAACCTGCGATGTAGTGTCGAGTGAGTATGCCTTGTGTATGGGGACTACACTGGGAAAATAGATGGGAAATTGTGTAGTGTAATATTTCTTGGATGAGATGGAGGGGTGAGTTTCACAGCAAGAGAGAAACGAAACTAGGGAAGGAAATGAACTGCCGTAAGGCAGTAGCGGAGGTGTACTGGTATTGGGTACTTTGATGGCATATAATTTGATGATGTTGCTGTAGGTTGGCAAGGATGATGGGGCGTGTACATGGAATGAGTGTTGAGTGGTGGGTATGTTGGTATGTGACTATTAGGGTGAATATGTGTGTGTTGCCTGTGATTCTGTGAGTTCTTGGGCTGCCAAGACAGCCATACAAATGAGGGTATATGTGAGTTATGCATTCAAGTGTGTGTGTATATGGGGATGAGAGTCTTATTCCATGTGTTATGTAGAATGGTGAAGGGAAGGCAGGCTAATGGGTATTGTGGCTGAAGTGAATTCATGTAAAAACAGTACTGGGTAGGCGTGAAGAAGGAGAAGACTGTAGCGAGAGAGGGAAATGTTCTGTTTTAATTTTAGACTCAAAAGTGTCGCTAAAAAACTATCTTATTCCAGCAGTCTCTTTTCGAATTTTTAAAATATATCTAGAAAATCTTTTGGGAAAAACCCAAAGAAGTAACTTAGGTTTATTTTTCAAGACCTACACACAGTAAACATTTTAGATTTTTCGGAGCTCGAGAAGCGTGTTAACTAATTTTATCTGTGATAGAAACGTAAGTGTATTATAGAATAGTAAACTAAGTTATTAAATTGTGAAACTCCTACAATAATCTTATGTAGCTAAGATAAGGTAGTTTCTAAAGTTTCGAAATATTTTAAGGTCGTTTGCTATGTTAGCGGCGTAGCGCCCGAACGGATATAGCGTAACGCTTCATTATCACGATAGTTACTAAATTATTTCTAAGGACCTCTTCTGAATAGATTCAAACAAAGTGCAAATAGGTAATTATACATAAGTCGGGGGACGGTTGGGTAAAGTTTACTCATCTATAAGAAACCTAATACCTAAACGTGCCCGAGCGACAATAAATGACATCTGTATGATTTGTTATTTAGGTTTTGATAGTCAAGAGCTAGGGCCGGCATTGGAGCAAATACCAGAAGCAGATTTTGAGCGAGGTAAGTACCCCTGTCATGTTCCTCTTTATACTTATTTGCAAAACCTATGATATGTACTTATGATTTGATCATTTAAAGTTTAAAGTTCTATTCTGCATATGTTTATTTCTAAAGTACTTGTTTTGAAACGTAAATTGAAAGAATGTCATGGAATGTTGTGTGAGTCCTAGAATTCCTGAGTAGATGTTAAATGAGCAATGAAACTCGTCTTGGTTTCTATGCCCCATATCCAACGGGGGAATGTTGGATTTCGGGCCCTAGTCAACGGGGCTCATACGTTGATGCATAGTACTATGGCTGGTGGTGCGCCCTTGCGTCCACATGATTATTTTATCCCGGGTGTAGGAGGGATTTCGGGCCCTAGTCAGGGGGGCTCGTACGCTGACCGCAGCATACCTACGAAAAGAAATATATGTTTATGATGTGAATGGATTAATGAACGATGATTGTACTCAGATTTGAAAATCTTTTCTTTTGAAATTTCATGTATATGTGTATATGTATATGAAGGAAGTTTTTACGAATGACAATAATCAAATGTTTGATTTGTTGAAAGAAAACCCAGGCATGGTTTAGAAATTTCAAACTTATTTTAGGAACATGGCTGGTGTATTTGCTGGGCTTTCGCTCATTCCTTATTTTTCAGGTGACGACTTAAGGGAAGCGGGCCGTATGAGCCACACGGGGGAGTAGTGCCCGAAGAGAACTTTTAGAATAATGAGTGCTTATCGTTCGAACATTTTAGTTCTATGTTAATTAACGTTTATGGTTGAACTGATGTAAGGAGCTTAGGTCTCCTCAAGTTTTCTTCATAAGTTTTAAAGACATGTAATGAGAGTTTTATTTGAATTTTTGGAGGTCCATAAATTAGAATTATTTTGGAGTCACAGGATTGAAGTAAGGCCTGGCAGAGCCCTCGGTTAGAGTCTATTGGGTCTGCGGCCGGTCACGTGCCAAGCTCGCGGGCCTACCCGTGGGTTCGGGTCGTGACAGAAATGGTATCAGAGCCGACTCTCGAAAGCTCGGGTTGGGCTGTCCAGTCGGGTTGCCAATGGTTGGGGGAAACGAAGGCAAGCCCCGGTATATCCCACATCAAGAGGATGGTTGGGGAAACGAATGGTGAGTCAGGTATATCCCACATTGGCTATAGAGGAAGATTCTGGGCTATGTGTGATCGAGCCTTAGCGAGGACGCTAAGGAATAAGGTGGGGAGATTGTAATATCCCACATCGGTTGTGGGAGAGTTTGCGATTGGCCTTATAAGACCCTGCCTATGAACTCATAAGTACCTACTTGGCTAGCCCTTTTGAGGGAGGCAATGCCCTGTGGTGGGGCCGTAGACCGGGTCATTACATATCGTACAACCCGAACATCAACGAAAACGATCCTGAAAGTTCATAGTATTTCTCTTTAAACCCTAAATTGAATGTCTTAATCGAATCGAACCCTAAAGTAAACTATAGAACCCCTAATTGAATGCCCTAATCCAACCGAACCCTAAATTGAACTTATTAAACCCCCTAATTGAATATCCCAATTCAACCGACCACTAAATTGAAGTAATTGAACCATAATTGAACCCTAAATTGAAGTAATTGAACCCTAATTAAACCCTAAATTGAATGCCCTAATCGAATCGAACCCTAAATTAAACTAATTGAACCCCTAATTGAACCCTAAATTGAATGCCCTAATCCAATCGAACCCTAAATTGAACTAATTGAACCCCCTAATTGAACCCTAAATTCAATGTCCAAATTTAACCAAACCCTAAATTGAACTAATAGAACCCTAAACTGAAGTAATTTAACCATCATTAAATCCTACATTGCATGCCCTAATCGAATCGAATCCTAATTAAACTAATTTATCCCCTAATTGAACCCTAAATTGAATGTCCTGATACAATTGAACCCTAAATTGAAATAATTCAAGCGCATCGGATATGTGTATTTTGAACAATTTTTTTACATTTGAACATTGATAATTTGTTTGATAATTTTAGGTTGTTAATTGTGCATTTGAGTATTGTGATTATTGATCGCTGATTTTTGGTTGTTAATTGATGCTTTTAGATTATTAACTTTGTTTGTGTAGTAATTGCGTTTATTAATTGATGATTTTAGGTTGTTAATTGATGATTTTAGATTGTTAATTGTGCATTGAGCATTTGAGATATTGAGATTATTGACGGAGGATGGGACCCAATTGGATTGAATGTGTAATTTTTATTGCATTGAGAATTGAGAATTGAGAATTGAGAATTGAGATTGTTGACGGAGGATGGGACGCAATTGGATTGAGATACCTGTTAATTAGCACAGACACAGACCAAATCAACGTATGCCGATGTGTCTGGAAGTGCGTGTTAGTGGGCGTCGGACAAGTGTCCGGTGGTCGTCAGACACGTGTCGGTATGTGTCGGACACGTGTCCAGAGGTGTCAGACACGTATCGGACACCATATCGACACCCTATATGAGGTGTCGGAATTGAGGTTGTTGAATGTGCATTAAATTTAGGTTAGTTAGGTTAATGCGACATTTTTAGCATGCACCCCCTGGAATCTCATCGTGGCTCCAGCACTGGCTATAATTAGCCCTAATTAGTTCTGATTAACAATATTTTAGTAAATCAATATTCCACTTTTAGGTCTAACGAGCCTAATTAGTTTTAATTAACCCTAAGAACCTAAATTAGCCCAAATGAACCCAATTATGCGCATATTGATTATAGTTAGCCTAATTAGTCATAATTTGCACTAACATAACCCAATTAAGCCTAATTAGCGCTAGTTAGGACTAATCAACACTACTCGGCACCATTAAAACCCTAATTAGGACTAAATAACCCTAATTAGTCATAATCAACCCTAATTAGCTATAATTATCCGAAACTAGCCCTCATTAACATTAATTAGCCATAACATAACCCAATTAAGCCTAATTAGTCCTAATTAGGACTAATCAGCACTACTCGGCACAATTAAACCCTAATTAGGACTAAATAACCCTAATTAGTCCCAAACACCCCCAACTAGCTATAATTATCCGAAACTAGCCCGCATTAACATTAATTAGTCCTAACATAACTCAATTAAGCCTAATTAGCGCTAATTAGGACTAATCAACACTACTCGGCACCATTAAAACCCTAATTAGGACTACATAACCGTAATTAGTCCTAATCAACCCTAATTAGCTATAATTATCCGAAACTAGCCCTCATTAACATTAATTAGCCGTAACATAACCCAATTAAGCCTAATTAGCCCTAATTAGGACTAATCAGCACTACTCAGCACAATTAAACCCTAATTAGGACTAAATAACCCTAATTAGTCCTAATCAACCCTAATCAGCTATAATTATCCAAAACTAGCCCTCATTAACATTAATTAGCCCTAACATAACCCAATTAAGCCTAATTATGACTAATCAGCACTACTCGGCACAATTAAACCCTAATTAGGACTAAATAACCCTAATTAGTCCTAATCAACCCTAATTAGCTATAGTTAATACTCGTAATTAACCCTAATAACCCAGTTAGCCCTAATTAGCCCTTGTACATCCCATAATTACTCCATGTTGCCCAGAGATGGTTCAATTACTCGTTGTTTACAAACCCTGCCTTCTTTATATTAGTTGTTGTTTTGAGAAGTCCATTGGCAACGAGATGGTTCAACTCGTTGCCAACGAATTCTATTTAATGTGGAATTGGTAACATATGTAACGATCTTTCTGCAGTTTTGATATTTCGAAAAGATTCTTGCATATCTTATCAATTTCTGAACGCATGCATGCATAGAAACCCTTAGTTCCCGTTCAAAGGTACTCATTACAAAGTAATGCCTTGTAATGAGCCTTTGGATGTCCAGTTTGGACAGTTTGGAAAAGCTAATTGTTTATAAAACAGTGTTTTGACTCATGCTTTGTGTTCTATGTCGTGGATATTTGGTACACGTTCTCGTGTGTTTCTCCGGGTGCATACAGATCTGGTGTTCTAACATCCGTCAAACCTTCCTGAGCAAGGTTAGATGAATGTTAGAACACCTAATCGATGTCGTGTACTTGGAGAAATGTGGGGAGGTGCTGCCAAATTTTTCACAGACATGGGACTAAGCATGAGTTATTCACTGTTTTATAAACATGTGCTTTTCTGAATGGGATAGGACCACTACCTGTTCAAGAGTGGAGGGGAAATATGTAGACATGTTGTAACATTCATGCATTCATATTTACATCGGCAATGCCTAATAACTGGTCATTATTGAAGGTGGTATACAGTACGATAATTCAGTCGTCATGTCAGTCGATCGAAGTTGGATGAAAAGGAAGAATGCTGAAGATTTTGAGTGTCGCGTTGACGAATTTCTCGACTTCGCTTATGCGCATCCTGCACATGTTGACCTTGATAAGATAAGGTGTCCGTGCGGTAGATGTGAGTTGTTGCACTGGAGAAAAAGAATTGAAGTAAAATGGCATCTTCGTCGGTACGGTTTTATGGGTGGATACACAAGGTGGACGCAGCACGGGGAAACGATAGTATTGTCGTCCAACCCGGCTAGTCAAACTGAAGTTAGGGAGGAGGCACGATATGATTACCGAGATATGATTATGGATGCTGGGCATGCTAATGTTGACTGGGGTAACGACAGTCCATAACCGCCGAACGAGGGGGCTCATCAGTTTTATGAGTTGTTGAGAGCTGCGGAAGAGCCGCTGTGGGATGGAGCTCCGAAACACACACGGCTTTCTGCGGTTAGTAGGTTATTACAGTTGAAATCAGACCACGGGCTGAGTGAGAAAGGTTTTAACGAGTTTGTTACCTTAATCAAAGAAATACTGCCCGAAAGTGAAAAGCTACCGCCGTCGTACTATGACGCGAAGAAGATGATGAGGAAACTTGGGTTGAGCTATGACCGGATAGATGCGTGCAATAACGATTGTGTATTATTCTGGAAAGAGAATAAGGATTTGTCACGGTGTCCAGTATGTGATCATTCGAGGTACAAACCGGACAAAGGGAAGAAGAAAAACATTGCATGGAAGATATTGCGATATTTCCCGGTCACACCACGGCTTCAGAGAATGTACTACTCCTCCAATACGGCTGAACATATGAGGGCTCACCGTGAGACTCGCAGCAACGATGCCGATGTGCTGACACACCCAGCTGATGGAGAGGCGTGGAAGGAGTTTGACCGCAGGCATCCAGTCTTTGCTCAGGAAGTTCAGAATGTTAGACTTGGTCTTGCAACCGATGGGTTCAACCCTTTCGGTCAGTCTACCACGCCTTACTCCTGTTGGCCTGTTATTATTGTCCCTTACAACCTTCCACCAGGCATGTGCATGAAGAAGCCGTATATGTTCTTGTCGTTGCTTATTCCGGGGCCGAAGAGTCCCGGTAAGGACATAGATGTGTATTTAAGGCCGTTGATTGATGAGTTAAAACAGTTATGGAATCATGGAGTCGAAACATATGATGCATCCCTTAAACAAAATTTTCAGATGAGGGCTGCTTTGATGTGGACTATACATGATTTCCCCGCATTGGGAATGACGTGTGGCTGGAGCACACATGGGAAGCTAGCATGCCCTGCTTGTATGGGCGTGAACCCCGGTCATACGTTAAAGCACGGTCGTGGTTCGGATGTCACCGTAAGCTTTTGCCACCGGGCCATCAGTTTCGTAGGCAGAAGGATAAATTTGACGGGACAATCGAGCGTGAGGTTGTCACACTGGACTACCCATCTGGTGAAGAAGTACTCTCACACCTGGAGGCACTTGATACTGACATACCACACGGTAAGGGTGTGCCGGATCAGAAGATTGCAGGGTTCGGGAAAGAGCACAACTGGAGAAAATTTTGTATCTTCTGGGAGTTAGCCTACTGGAGGACGCTCGTTATCCGAAACAACATGGATGTGATGCATATTGAGAAGAACGTTTTTGATAATGTGTTCAACACAGTGATGAATGTCAAGGGCAAATCGAAAGATCACCTTAAAGCGAGAAGGGATCTACAACAGTTGGGTGTACGCCGTGAATTGCATCCTCGGACAGTCAGTGGGAGGACCATACTTCCGAAAGCACCTTACTGTCTAGACAAGAAACAAGTGGAGAAGGTCTGTCAGTGGGTTAAGAATTTGAAGCTTCCGGATGGGTTTGCGTCCAACATATCTCGTTGTTGCAATGTATCGGAATGCAAGTTCCAAGGGATGAAGAGTCACGACTGCCACGTATTCATGGAGAGATTCATTCCTATTGCCTTCCGGGGACTGTTGCCACGGGTTGTTTGCGAGACTTTGACTGAATTATCTCATTTCTTTCGAGATATATGCTCTTCTACGATCCGGGTGAGTAACATGGAAGTGCTTGAGAAGAACATTGTGGTGACGATTTGCAAGCTGGAGAAAATCTTCCCACCTTCGTTCTTTGATTCAATGGAGCATCTGCCTGTTCACTTGGCATATGAAGCTAAGATGGGTGGACCCGTGCAATATCGGTGGATGTATCCCTTCGAGAGGTAATCCTTAAATTGTTACAGTTGTTCGTTTACACTTAATGCGACATCTGTTATCATTGATATTCCACCTAACTCGATTCGCTAAACTTCTAGGTTCATGTTCCATTTAAAGAAAAAAGTCCGTAATAAGGCTCGGGTTGAGGGCTCAATTGCGGAGGCTTACGTAATGGAAGAACTTGTAAACTTTTGTAGTCAATATTTCGGGCCTGATGTTGGTACAAGGTTAAATCAACTAGGCCGAAATGACCCCGGAGCAAGCACAAATTTGGAAGGGCAATTGTCAATATTCAAGCAGTCAGGTAGTCCGTTCGGCCGAACGTATACTCGATGGCTAACGGATGAAGAGTACAGTGCTGCAACAATATATGCCCTTCTAAATTGCGATGAAGTTTCGGCATTCGTTGAGTAAGTTAAAGTCTTAATTCACTTACATTGCTGTACATAATTGAAAGTGTGTGTTAAGCGAGTCAACTATATTGGTTTGCAGTGAGTTCGATGCGGAATCTTTAATCACTGATCCCGCTGGACTTGAATCTCATCGGAAATCACAATTTGTACAGTGGTTCAAAATCCGTGTAAGATTGTTTAACGAAATTATATTATGTGTTATATACAGTTCTGTGGCCAATTAGTATACTGATTTATCCTTAATTTTTACCGTCATCTACAATAGGTTCAGTCAATGGATAGACCAGTGGCCTCCTGCTTGAAATTACTAGCCGAAGGCCCTAACAAACAAACATCCTGTTACGGAGGCTATATCATCAACGGGTTTAGGTTTAACGTAAAAGATGATGACCGAACAAAACAAACCCAAAACAGTGGAGTCTTGGTCAACGGCGACTGTTATGCCGAGAATTGCATGGACTTTTACGGAGAGCTAGATGAGATTGTTGAGCTAACATATCTGGGTTCCCAAAACCGCCTGGTAATGTTCAAGTGTACGTGGTTCGATGTCACATGCAGTAGAGGAATCCGTGTTAGCTCTCAAGGGATTGTAGATGTCAATGTCAAGTCAAGACTTGCATCAGACGAGCCCTTTGTGTTTGCTAGTCAAGCTGTACAAGTCTTTTACGCGGAGGACGTCGCCAATCCCAAATCTCATTGGTATACAACTATCAAGTCCAAGAAATTGCCCGTGACATATGACAGTGAGCTAGACTCCTTTCAAGCCGACCAACCACGTGTCTTGTTCCCTGTTGAGGTCAACAACGAGGAGGACGATCTTCCTCTTCCAACAACACTTCTTGTGGGAGAAGAAGTCGTAGATGATGACGCGGAAGACGTGGAAAGTGTTGGAGATGATGTGACCGAGTCTACTGATGAAGAGGATGAATTAGAAGATGAAGAGGACGACGAGTCCCACGAAGAAGAGGGCGACGAGGAAAGTGATGAAGATGATTCGCAAACTGAAAATGATTGACTTGTAATGTTGTAACATCACGGGAAAAATGTAGTAACATTTTAGAACTTGGTGTTTATTGATGTGTTTTTGCACATCCGTTCATATATATATATATATATATATATAGTGCCGATGATGATTTATGCCAAATTATTGTTTTTCACGTGTTAATGTCTTTGTATATAATCTATATGAAGTCAGATATGGATAGGATACGGGCTATTCGTGGCCGGGCTGGACGCCGAGCTGCTTCCTCCCCGGTGGGTCCCACCTCGTCATTGCCTACTGATGACGAGGCACAGAGTGATCGCGGACAGCAGATGGGGCCCCAGCCCCAGCCCGAGCCGTCGCCCCAGCCCGACGCAGATTCATCCCACACGCGCGTGCATTCTCCATCTTCCGTGGGTTCTACCTCAGGTATAGTTGATAACGGTGTTTAGTACATTTTCGCTAGCCTTATATTTAAAGTATATTTGAACTGTATTAATGTCTGTGTTTTGTAGGATCTCGACGAGGCCGTGGTCCGACACGCGGGGTACGCATCGACCCCCAGCGTAAACAGAGAGTTACGCTCACGCAGGAGGGCCTGTAAGTACTAAAAATATCACCTCATGCCTTAAATTTAAAATTTTGGGTGTTAATTTATATTTGAACTGTATTAATTTATTTATTTACTTCTTTGGCAGGATCCTGGAGAATCTGGCGAGGACGAAGATCGGCGTTCTTGTGAAGGGCCGATTCTTCGAGCCACGCCTGTACTGGAAGGACTGGGATGCCGCTGCGAGGGAGGCCCTATGGGAGGAGTGGCTGGTACGGTGAAGTATTTTTTTCAGCGTTAGTAAATGTTTAATTACAGTTTGTTTTCTGTTCATAATTTGTGTTATTGAATGCCTTACAGGAGGGGTTCACGTTTGACACGCCTCAGCAGCAGGCACTGGGGCAGCAGGCCTTCTTTGCCTACATCGGCAAGAATTACCGCCGATGGCTCCACGACGCACGGGACCGGGCGAAGAAGCTGCTGCCCGAGGGTGCCCCGATGACGGAGATGACGAGATATCCCCCACATTGGATATCTCACCGTGTATGGGGGGAGATGATAGATCGGTGGGCTGCGGATCCAGGCTGGGACGCCAAGAGTAAGAGCGGGGCCGAGAACAGACAGAACAGAGATCCGACGCACACGGGGGGGTCGGTGCCACACGACATCGTCCGACACATGAACGCGGTCGAGCACCCGGATCTAGAGGAGGATGAGGTCATAGCTCTGACCTATAGTCAGACGCACGTGCGGAAGAAGGACAAGGACGAGGCGCACCGGGCGGGCGACTATATTTCAGATATTGCCCGGCGGATCGATGTGAGTCAATTTATTTAAGTTGTTAATGTTTTGTCTTTCTATCCTCAATGTCCGTTTCGTTAATTAATGCCCTAACATATCGTTAAACCACTGTTTTTGCAGGCCTCGTATGAACAGCTAAGGGGGTCCGAGCAGCAGTCCGGACAGCCATCAGCGTCCACTAGTACGGCTGCGAGTACTGGGGGGTTGAAGCGATGGCTGGATACGCCGGAGGTCGTGAATCGGCCGAAAGGCCGCATACGCGGCCTGCCTAGCACGACTGCTCGTGCCGTGATAGGAGCGTCCTCACCCCCTGCTGCCCCTCCACAGACACCGGCTCCTCAGCGTCAGTTGGACGACGAGGAGATCCAGCGCATTGCTACAGTGGTGGTGAGGATGATCAGAGAGCAGGGCACTGCTGGACATGTCGAGCCTGCCCCGTTCCAGCAGGATCCAGATCCAGGACTCGGCAACCCCTGATGAGCCCCTTCCCGTGCCCGTTCCTAGCTTCCCCCCCCCCCCCCCCGCGCCCGGCTTGTACTCTTCTCCCCTCTCCTAACCGGCTGTATTCGGTTTCCGGCTTGTACATATGAGTCTTTTTTATATTGAAATATTTTTTATAATTGATTATATATATTTCTTTCTGTATTGATTATTGCGCGTTGTTGTTGAGAAATGAAAATTGTATTACAGGTCTGGGTAATTGAAAAATAAAAAAAAATTCAAAAAAAATTTGATTTTTGGCGACGGATTAAATCCGTCGCTAAATAGTTTTAGCGACGGAATATTTTGTCGCTAAAAATTATTTCGTCGCTAATGTTATAAAAAAGAAAATAAATTAAAATACTAAAAATATAATTAGCGACGGAATATCCGTCGCTAATTAAAAATAAATCCGTCGCAAAAAATTACATATTTAGCGACGGAGTTCAAAATTCCGTCGCTAAACTATTACTGACGGGCTTTTATACGAGGGACTTTTAGCGACGGTGAATCCGTCGCTAATTGTTTTAGCGACGGAATAAAGGCTTTTAGCGACGGATTTTCCCGTCGCTAAAAGCCTTTTTTGTTGTATTGTCTTCAAATAAACTAAAATGTTACCTTTTCCTTTGATTTGGATCTTGGAAGAATCGCCAAAAGTAACATCTCCACCTATA
>JAVXUO010001286.1:0-42204 GCA_033065855.1 Escallonia rubra
TGAGTACTTGCAGAATTTTTGCAAGGTTACCCCTTTTGGAGACCAAACCCTCACTACAAGAAAAGAGGGAATTAGCGACGGACTTTTAGCGACGGACGAAAATCCCTCGCTAAAAGTCTTTTCAGCGACGGAAAAAACCGTCGATGAAAATCCGTCGGTAAAAATACCCGTCGGTGAAAGTAGGTTTTTGCTGACGGACTTTTACCGACGGGTGTGTTCCGTCGGTAAAGGCCTTAAAAAGATCAGATCCCTTCTGCTTTTCTTTCTCTCGTTGCTCTCTCTCTCTGTCTCTCTCTATTAACTCTCCCCGGCGATATTTCCTCCGTCGCCATCCCCTGCAACCTAGCCCCCGACGGAAGATAGCCTGCCATCGCCACCGATGCCGCCACTGTCGCCCATCTTCAAAATCGAAGGACCGCTGCCACCACTGCCGCGCCGTCACCACTAGGCGTCGCCCATCTTAAAAAACTAGAGGTATGGTACATCTAACCTTAACATAATTTCATTCTCTCTTGCGGTGGTCTTATTTTGGTTTCATTGTCAAAGAATTGATGTGTTTATGTATTGGGAAGTTAATCATGTTAAATATCCCTATTGTGATTAGAAGTTAATCATGTTAACGCAATTTCATTCTCTCTTGTGATTAGAAGTTAATCATGTTAAATATCCCTGAAAAAAATTGATATGCTTTCACCATTCGTGGTTTATGTATTCGGAAAATTTGGGTTGAATGATGGAAAGGAGCCTATCTCATATAATGAAACCAACTGACTTCGTATATATTAGTTATAGTGTGAAATTATGTTAGCTTGTGACTTATGAGTAGTATTGGAGTATGCAAATTAATAGTAACATTATTGTGACCATTACATTAGAAATAAATTATGTGGTTTTGTTGTACTTGGTTCAACAGGTCTCTCGATCAAAAAATATTTTATGATAAGTGAGAAAGCTAGAAAGTATATTGATATAAAAAAAATAATTAATTGCTTGCGGATTCAAGCTAGAAAGTATATTCATTTCAATTGGTCCCGCCCGAACCTGCTACGGGCCTAATGGGCTCGAGGGTCACCGGCCCAGACATATTTGACAATCTCTTACGGGCACTGAGTGCCAGGTCGTAATTGGTAAAATCAATACAAATTACAGCGAAAACTAAATTATGTACAACTCTAGATATGAAGTTCATTTCTAATTTCACTACAATCCTACATGATATAGCACTTATCGTACAACCCGAACATCAACAAAGACGGTCCTGAAAGTTCATAGTATTTCTCTTTAAACCCTAAATTGAATGTCTTAATCGAATCGAACCCTAAAGTAAACTATAGAACCCCTAATTGAATGCCCTAATCCAACCGAACCCTAAATTGAACTTATTGAACCCCCTAATTGAATATCCCAATTCAACCGACCACTAAATTGAAGTAATTGAACCATAATTGAACCCTAAATTGAAGTAATTGAACCCTAATTAAACCCTAAATTGAATGCCCTAATCGAATCGAACCCTAAATTAAACTAATTGAACCCTAAATTGAATGCCCTAATCCAATCGAACCCTAAATTGAACTAATTGAACCCCCTAATTGAACCCTAAATTTAATGCCCTAATTCAACCAAACCCTAAATTGAACTAATAGAACCCTAAATTGAAGTAATTGAACCATAATTAAATCCTAAATTGAATGCCCTAATCGAATCGAATCCTAAATTAAACTAATTTATCCCCTAATTGAACCCTAAATTGAATGCCCTAATACAATCGAACCCTAAATTGAAATAATTCAAGCGCATCGGATATGTGCATTTTGAACAATTTTTTTCCATTTGAACATTGATAATTTGTTTGATAATTTTAGGTTGTTAATTGTGCATTTGAGAATTGTGATTATTGATCGATGATTTTAGGTTGTTAATTGATGATTTTAGGTTATTAGCTGTGCATTTGAAGTAATTGCGATTATTAATTGATGATTTTAGGTTGTTAATTGATGATTTTAGATTGTTAATTGTGCATTGAGCATTTGAGCATTTGAGATATTTAGATTGAATGTGTGATTTTTGTTAATTTTTATTGCATTGAGCATTTGAGAATTGAGATTGTTGACGGAGGATGGGACCCAATTGGATTGAGATACCTGTTAGTTAGCGCAGACACGGACCAAATTAACGTATGCCGATGTGTCTGGAGGTGCGTGTCGGTGGGCGTCGGAAACGTGTTCGGAGGCGTCGGACACGTGTCGGACACGTGTCCGGAGGTGTCAGACACGTATCGGACACCATATCGACACCCTATATGAGGTGTCGGAATTGAGGTTGTTGAATGTGCATTAAATTTAGGTTAGTTAGGTTAATGCGACATTTTTAGCATGCACCCCCTGGAATCTAATCGTGGCTCCAGCACTGGCTATAATTAGCCCTAATTAGTCCTGATTAACAATATTTTAGTAAATCAATTAACCCTAATTAGCTCTAACGAGCCTAATTAGTTTTAATTAACCCTAAGAACCTAATGAAAATCAAATTAGCTGTAATTACCCCAAATTAGCCCAAATGAACCCAATTATGCGCATATTGATTATAGTTAGCCTAATTAGTCATAATTTGCACTAACATAACCCAATTAAGCCTAATTAGCGCTAGTTAGGACTAATCAACACTACTCGGCACCATTAAAATCCTAATTAGGACTAAATAACCCTAATTAGTCCTAATCAACCCTAATTAGCTATAATTATCCGAAACTAGCCCTCATTAACATTAATTAGCCCTAACATAACCCAATTAAGCCTAATTAGGACTAATAAGCACTACTCGGCACAATTAAACCCTAATTAGGACTAAATAACCCTAATTAGTCATAATCAACCCTAATTAGCTATAATTATCCGAAACTAGCCCTCATTAACATTAATTAGCCCTAACATAACCCAATTAAGCCTAATTAGCCCTAATTAGGACTAATCAGCACTACTCGGCACAATTAAACCCTAATTAGGACTAAATAACCCTAATTAGTCCTAATCAACCCTAATTAGCTATAATTATCCGAAACTAGCCCTCATTAACATTAATTAGCCCTAACATAACCCAATTAAACCCTAATTAGGACTAATCAGCACTACTCGGCACAATTAAACCCTAATTAGGACTAAATAACCCTAATTAGTCCTAATCAACCCTAATTAGCTATAATTATCCGAAACTAGCCCTCATTAACATTAATTAGCCCTAACATAACCCAATTAAGCCTAATTAGCCCTAATTAGGACTAATCAGCACTACTCGGCACAATTAAACCCTAATTAGGACTAAATAACCCTAATTAGTCCTAATCAACCCTAATCAGCTATAATTAATACTCGTAATTAACCCTAATAACCCAGTTAGCCCTAATTAGCCCTTGTACATCCCATAATTACTCCATGTTGCCCAGAGATGGTTCAATTACTCGTTGTTTACAAACCCTGCCTTCTTTATATTAGTTGTTGTTTTGAGAAGTCCATTGGCAACGAGATGGTTCAACTCGTTGCCAACGAATTCTATTTAATGTGGAATTGGTAACATATGTAACGATCTTTCTGCAGTTTTGATATTTCGGAAAGATTCTTGCATATGTTATCAATTTCTGAACGCATGCATGCATAGAAACCCTTAGTTCCCGTTCAAAGGTACTCATTACAAAGTAATGCCTTGTAATGAGCCTTTGGATGTCCAGTTTGGACAATTTGGAAAAGCTAATTGTTTATAAAACAGTGTTTTGACTCATGCTTTGTGTTCTATGTCGTGGATATTTGGTACACGTTCTCGTGTGTTTCTCCGGGTGCATACAGATCTGGTGTTCTAACATCCGTCAAACCTTCCTGAGCAAGGTTAGATGAATGTTAGAACACCTAATCGATGTCGTGTACTTGGAGAAATGCGGGGAGGTGCTGCCGAATTTTCCACAGACATGGGACTAAGCATGAGTTATTCACTGTTTTATAAACATGTGCTTTTCTGAATGGGATAGGACCACTACCTGTTCAAGAGTGGAGGGGAAATATGTAGACATGTTGTAACATTCATGCATTCATATTTACATCGGCAATGCCTAATCACTGGTCATTATTGAAGGTGGTATACAGTACGATAATTCAGTCGTCATGTCAGTCGATCGAAGTTGGATGAAAAGGAAGAATGCTGAAGATTTTGAGTGTCGCGTTGACGAATTTCTCGACTTCGCTTATGCGCATCCTGCACATGTTGACCTTGATAAGATAAGGTGTCCGTGCGGTAGATGTGAGTTGTTGCACTGGAGAAAAAGAATTGAAGTAAAATGGCATCTTCGTCGGTACGGTTTTATGGGTGGATACACAAGGTGGACGCAGCACGGGGAAACGATAGTATTGTCGTCCAACCCGGCTAGTCAAACTGAAGTTAGGGAGGAGGCACGATATGATTACCGAGATATGATTATGGATGCTGGGCATGCTAATGTTGACTGGGGTAACGACAGTCCACAACCGCCGAACGAGGGGGCTCATCAGTTTTATGAGTTGTTGAGAGCTGCGGAAGAGCCGCTGTGGGATGGAGCTCCGAAACACACACGGCTGTCTGCGGTTAGTAGGTTATTACAGTTGAAATCAGACCACGGGCTGAGTGAGAAAGGTTTTAACGAGTTTGTTACCTTAATCAAAGAAATACTGCCCGAAAGTGAAAAGCTACCGCCGTCGTACTATGACGCGAAGAAGATGATGAGGAAACTTGGGTTGAGCTATGACCGGATAGATGCGTGCAATAACGATTGTGTATTATTCTGGAAAGAGAATAAGGATTTGTCACGGTGTCCAGTATGTGATCATTCGAGGTACAAACCGGACAAAGGGAAGAAGAAAAACATTGCATGGAAGATATTGCGATATTTCCCGGTCACACCACGGCTTCAGAGAATGTACTACTCCTCCAATACGGCTGAACATATGAGGGCTCACCGTGAGACTCGCAGCAACGATGCCGATGTGCTGACACACCCAGCTGATGGAGAGGCGTGGAAGGAGTTTGACCGCAGGCATCCAGTCTTTGCTCAGGAAGTTCGGAATGTTAGACTTGGTCTGGCAACCGATGGGTTCAACCCTTTCGGTCAGTCTACCACGCCTTACTCCTGTTGGCCTGTTATTATTGTCCCTTACAACCTTCCACCAGGCATGTGCATGAAGAAGCCGTATATGTTCTTGTCGTTGCTTATTCCGGGGCCGAAGAGTCCCGGTAAGGACATAGATGTGTATTTAAGGCCGTTGATTGATGAGTTAAAACAGTTATGGAATCATGGAGTCGAAACATATGATGCATCCCTTAAACAAAATTTTCAGATGAGGGCTGCTTTGATGTGGACTATACATGATTTCCCCGCATTGGGAATGACGTGTGGCTGGAGCACACATGGGAAGCTAGCATGCCCTGCTTGTATGGGCGTGAACCCCGGTCATACGTTAAAGCACGGCGGAAAGGCCTCGTGGTTCGGATGTCACCGTAAGCTTTTGCCACCGGGCCATCAGTTTCGTAGGCAGAAGGATAAATTTGACGGGACAATCGAGCGTGAGGTTGTCACACTGGACTACCCATCTGGTGAAGAAGTACTCTCACACCTGGAGGCACTTGATACTGACATACCACACGGTAAGGGTGTGCCGGATCAGAAGATTGCAGGGTTCGGGAAAGAGCACAACTGGAGAAAATTTTGTATCTTCTGGGAGTTAGCCTACTGGAGGACGCTCGTTATCCGAAACAACATGGATGTGATGCATATTGAGAAGAACGTTTTTGATAATGTGTTCAACACAGTGATGAATGTCAAGGGCAAATCGAAAGATCACCTTAAAGCGAGAAGGGATCTACAACAGTTGGGTGTACGCCGTGAATTGCATCCTCGGACAGTCAGTGGGAGGACCATACTTCCGAAAGCACCTTACTGTCTAGACAAGAAACAAGTGGAGAAGGTCTGTCAGTGGGTTAAGAATTTGAAGCTTCCGGATGGGTTTGCGTCCAACATATCTCGTTGTTGCAATGTATCGGAATGCAAGTTCCAAGGGATGAAGAGTCACGACTGCCACGTATTCATGGAGAGATTCATTCCTATTGCCTTCCGGGGACTGTTGCCACGGGTTGTTTGCGAGACTTTGACTGAATTATCTCATTTCTTTCGAGATATATGCTCTTCTACGATCCGGGTGAGTAACATGGAAGTGCTTGAGAAGAACATTGTGGTGACGATTTGCAAGCTGGAGAAAATCTTCCCACCTTCGTTCTTTGATTCAATGGAGCATCTGCCTGTTCACTTGGCATATGAAGCTAAGATGGGTGGACCCGTGCAATATCGGTGGATGTATCCCTTCGAGAGGTAATCCTTAAATTGTTACAGTTGTTCGTTTACACTTAATGCGACATCTGTTATCATTGATATTCCACCTAACTCGATTCGCTAAACTTCTAGGTTCATGTTCCATTTAAAGAAAAAAGTCCGTAATAAGGCTCGGGTTGAGGGCTCAATTGCGGAGGCTTACGTAATGGAAGAACTTGTAAACTTTTGTAGTCAATATTTCGGGCCTGATGTTGGTACAAGGTTAAATCAACTAGGCCGAAATGACCCCGGAGCAAGCACAAATTTGGAAGGGCAATTGTCAATATTCAAGCAGTCAGGTAGTCCGTTCGGCCGAACGTATACTCGATGGCTAACGGATGAAGAGTACAGTGCTGCAACAATATATGCCCTTCTAAATTGCGATGAAGTTTCGGCATTCGTTGAGTAAGTTAAAGTCTTAATTCACTTACATTGCTGTACATAATTGAAAGTGTGTGTTAAGCGAGTCAACTATATTGGTTTGCAGTGAGTTCGATGCGGAATCTTTAATCACTGATCCCGCTGGACTTGAATCTCATCGGAAATCACAATTTGTACAGTGGTTCAAAATCCGTGTAAGATTGTTTAACGAAATTATATTATGTGTTATATACAGTTCTGTGGCCAATTAGTATACTGATTTATCCTTAATTTTTACCGTCATCTACAATAGGTTCAGTCAATGGATAGACCAGTGGCCTCCTGCTTGAAATTACTAGCCGAAGGCCCTAACAAACAAACATCCTGTTACGGAGGCTATATCATCAACGGGTTTAGGTTTAACGTAAAAGATGATGACCGAACAAAACAAACCCAAAACAGTGGAGTCTTGGTCAACGGCGACTGTTATGCCGAGAATTGCATGGACTTTTACGGAGAGCTAGATGAGATTGTTGAGCTAACATATCTGGGTTCCCAAAACCGCCTGGTAATGTTCAAGTGTACGTGGTTCGATGTCACATGCAGTAGAGGAATCCGTGTTAGCTCTCAAGGGATTGTAGATGTCAATGTCAAGTCAAGACTTGCATCAGACGAGCCCTTTGTGTTTGCTAGTCAAGCTGTACAAGTCTTTTACGCGGAGGACGTCGCCAATCCCAAATCTCATTGGTATACAACTATCAAGTCCAAGAAATTGCCCGTGACATATGACAGTGAGCTAGACTCCTTTCAAGCCGACCAACCACGTGTCTTGTTCCCTGTTGAGGTCAACAACGAGGAGGACGATCTTCCTCTTCCAACAACACTTCTTGTGGGAGAAGAAGTCGTAGATGATGACGCGGAAGACGTGGAAAGTGTTGGAGATGATGTGACCGAGTCTACTGATGAAGAGGATGAATTAGAAGATGAAGAGGACGACGAGTCCCACGAAGAAGAGGGCGACGAGGAAAGTGATGAAGATGATTCGCAAACTGAAAATGATTGACTTGTAATGTTGTAACATCACGGGAAAAATGTAGTAACATTTTAGAACTTGGTGTTTATTGATGTGTTTTTGCACATCCGTTCATATATATATATATATATATATAGTGCCGATGATGATTTATGCCAAATTATTGTTATTAACGTGTTAATGTCTTTGTATATAATCTATATGAAGTCAGATATGGATAGGATACGGGCTATTCGTGGCCGGGCTGGACGCCGAGCTGCTTCCTCCTCGGTGGGTCCCACCTCATCATTGCCTACTGATGATGAGGCACAGAGTGATCGCGGACAGCAGATGGGGCCCCAGTCCCAGCCGTCGCCCCAGCCCGACGCAGATTCATCCCACACGCGTGTGCATTCTCCATCTTCCGTGGGTTCTACCTCAGGTATAGTTTATAACGGTGTTTAGTACATTTTCGCTAGCCTTATATTTAAAGTATATTTGAACTGTATTAATGTCTGTGTTTTGTAGGATCTCGACGAGGCCGTGGTCCGACACGCGGGGTACGCATCGACCCCCAGCGTAAACAGAGAGTTACGCTCACGCAGGAGGGCCTGTAAGTACTAAAAATATCACCTCATGCCTTAAATTTAAAATTTTGGGGTGTTAATTTATATTTGAACTGTATTAATTTATTTATTTACTTCTTTGGCAGGATCCTGGAGAATCTGGCGAGGACGAAGATCGGCGTTCTTGTGAAGGGCCGATTCTTCGAGCCACGCCTGTACTGGAAGGACTGGGATGCCGCTGCGAGGGAGGCCCTATGGGAGGAGTGGCTGGTACGGTGAAGTATTTTTTTCAGCGTTAGTAAATGTTTAATTACAGTTTGTTTTCTGGTCATAATTTGTGTTATTGAATGCCTTACAGGAGGAGTTTACGTTTGACACGCCTCAGCAGCAGGCACTGGGGCAGTAGGCCTTCTTTGCCTCCATCGGCAAGAATTACCGCCGATGGCTCCACGACGCACGGGACCGGGCAAAGAAGCTGCTGCCCGAGGGTGCCCCGATGACGGAGATGACGAGATATCCCCCACATTGGATATCTCACCGTGTATGGGGGGAGATGATAGATCGGTGGGCTGCGGATCCAGGCTGGGACGCCAAGAGTAAGAGCGGGGCCGAGAACAGACAGAACAGAGATCCGACGCACACGGGGGGGTCGGTGCCACACGACATCGTCCGACACATGAACGCGGTCGAGCACCCGGATCTGGAGGAGGATGAGGTCATAGCTCTGACCTATAGTCAGACGCACGTGCGGAAGAAGGACAAGGACGAGACGCACTGGACGGGCGACTATATTTCAGATATTGCCCGGCGGATCGATGTGAGTCAATTTATTTAAGTTGTTAATGTTTTGTCTTTCTATCCTCAATGTCCGTTTCGTTAATTAATGCCCTAACATATCGTTAAACCACTGTTTTTGCAGGCCTCGTATGAACAGCTAAGGGGGTCCGAGCAGCAGTCCGGACAGCCATCAGCGTCCACTAGTACGGCTGCGAGTACTGGGGGTTGAAGCGATGGCTGGATACGCCGGAGGTCGTGAATCGGCCGAAAGGCCGCATACGCGGCCTGCCTAGCACGACTGCTCGTGCCGTGATAGGAGCGTCCTCACCCCCTGCTGCCCCTCCACAGACACCAGCTCCTCAGCGTCAGTTGGACGACGAGGAGATCCAGCGCATTGCTACAGTGGTGGTGAGGATGATCAGGGAGCAGGGCACTGCTGGACATGCCGAGCCGGCCCCGGATCAGCAGGATCCAGATCCGGGACTCGGCGACCCCTGATGAGCCCCTTCCCGTGCCCGTTCCTAGCTTCCCCCCCCCCCCCCGCCCCCGCGCCCGATTGTACTCTTCTCCCCTCCTCTAACCGGTTGTATTTGGTTCCCAGCTTGTACACGAGTCTTTTTTATATTGAAATATTTTTTATAATTGATTAGATATATTTCTTTCTGTATTGATTATTGCGCGTTGTTGTTGAGAAATGAAAATTGTATTACAGGTTTGGGTAATTGAAAAATAAAAAAAAATTCAAAAAAAATTGATTTTTGGCGACGGATTAAATCCGTCGCTAAATAAGCTTTTTAGCAACGGAATATTTCCGTCTCTAAAAATTTATTTCGTCGCTAATTTTATAAAAAAGAAAATAAATTAAAATACTAAAAATATAATTAGCGACGGAATATCCGTCGCTAATTAAAAATCAATCCGTCGTAAAAAATTACATATTTAACGACAGAATTCAAAATTCCGTCGCTAAACTATTACTAACGGGCTTTTATACGAGGACTTTTAGGGACGGTGAATCCGACGCTAATTGTTTTAGCGACGGATTTAGCCGTCGCGACAAGCCCTTTGTCGTGTAGTGCCTGTAGCTGTTTTCAATCCAATTTAATTCAAGCTCAACATATTTTTCTGCCCATCCTTATTTCTTTCTGCGCAAGTGTATGTATGCATTAAAATAGGAAATTCACATAGGAATTACTGATAAGCATGTAATAATTTGCTACTAAAAAGATGTTCATTACAAGAAGATAGCGTTCGATAAAATAAGTTCCTAATGAACTCCCAATCCTACTCTAAGCTAAACCAATCAATCAACAGTCCTTATAAGGTTTTTTCGAGTTAGGTCCCGCCTCATTACCGGATCCAAATCCCAAAGGCTCGTAGTCTCGTTTGGCCTCACAGTCCTTGTCCTTAGGGTTGGGTGATGACTCCAATAGCATGGGCTCGGTCGATCCACTAGGCTTTTCATATGTCTTGTAAAGCACTAATGTAACCCTGGTAGAAAATGTTCAATTTCTTTGGCTGTGAGGGGGCAAGGGCTTTCTCCTTGCTGACACTAGCAACCTCATTCTCTCTGATTTGGAACCGGCCTGAGGGGGACCCGACTCGTCACTCTCGTCTTCCTCCGGCCTCGCGTCCATGGTGTTGGAGCTCCTCCCACTTGGATTTGAGCAACAGCGGTAGCAGGTTCTGCGGAACTCTGACTGACACTAGATCCATCTCTCGAAAGGGGCACTGATGAGTAGGTGTAGACACTTCCTTCAGCTATGTAGATGGCTCGCATACCTCAAGAAAATTCTGCAGGGTGGATAACACATCTTTTATAATATGGATCATCCGGTAGGCATCCTTTAACATCGAGCTCGGTACTTACAAAAAGGGAAAGTCATAGGGTCAAAAGCTACGCATAAAAAATTCAAATCACGCCAAGTTAAGATTCGAGTTTACCATCTTGACACGAGATAGCTCTTTAAGCCCTAGCACATCATCGTCCATTTTTGGCCAGGGGCTAGGTCCATCTCGTGCCCCTTGCCCCTCAGATACATTGGCAATGTCTAAGGAGGGAAGAGTATCCCATCTGTGGACTATTCCTTCTCCTTACCCTTGCCTTTCCAATCACAGGCTGCCCTAGCCCATTGAATTTTCTTCACCCATTATGTAGTCAAAGGAGGGGCTAAATCCTCTAGCACGAATGATTGGTAAATACGAGGATGTTCAGCCACCTCAAGGAGGATACATCGATCCCTCGAGTCAGACTTTTCTCAGCCCCAGGTCTAAAGTCCTCATCTGATACATCCCTATTGGAGGGGCCACTGGGATGCGAGCCTCAACATCGATATGGTGCTGGAAGAGCACATTTTCCCCCAGGTAGAACTCCTCATGGGAATATCCTACTAGCAGATCTGGCACCGGCTCTTCGAGTAAGACTGCTTTCCCTGCCACGTGGATAAGGGCGCCTGATAGAAAGATCGATGTGAGTACTCATGAGATATATATTAATGAAAATTCAAGGGCTGGAGAATAAATGAACAAATAACTCATCGGGCATTGAGTCAATCCATTAAAGATATCCATATAGGCCTCCACCATGGCCCCAACTCACTTATCCCAGAAATTTTATCGGTACGTTGTCAGCTCCGCCTTATCAGTATGCCCCTGCTCTAGTAGTGGTGAAGCGACCCCAGAAGCTCAAAAGCCCAAATCTGTAAGTGAAGATAAAATGTGAGAAATATGTTTGTCGTGTGAATGAGAATAATCAACAAAAGTAAGAACTAAGACATAGCTCCCAGATATCAAAGTACCCATGAAGCTTGAGGACTGCCCCCGGGATACCGAACCCATTGGGGTATACAGATGGGCGATGGCTGGAATATCCTAGTTGTATTCCCCTATCTTTTGCAAAGCTCTCAAGCACCAGAGCTAGACTGTGAACAATGTCTCCCCCAAGATGTACATCAGGCACCCCCGGATGCACTAATCAATGGACACCTCAACGACGTCCTCCAGGGTCATACCCTTTTAGTGAGAACAAAGGTACCAAGCAAAATTAAACCGCCCTGCTTATTGGACGACTCGAATTCAAGCAATCGGACCACAAGGTCATGGTCCTTGTCGAGATAATAAGCCCATAGGATAGGCCTCCCTCTAACACGTATACTTATGATATTCAAAAAAGTTGTACGGGGTAAGCGTAGCCTCCCCGAATGGTAAATGGAATGTCTTGGTGGACTCTAACCAACACTCTGCCAAACATAAAAGTTACTTTTTACTCCGGGTAAAAGCATGTAACCCGTTCAAAAATAGGTCAAAGACTGTATCGGCTATCCTATTCTGCATCGAATCCCGTATTTTCCCCTACCATTCTCATACCATTTGGGGAGCCCCTACAATGGATGTTCGTAGGGAGGGGCTACACAAAACCAAAAGAAAAAGGAAGAACTTCAAGAAACGTCTGGTTTATGCATCAAGTGCATTAAAAACAGAGAAGAAAATTATTTTGGGTCCTATTTTGCATGGGAGTACCTCATGTGCGGGAAAATGGTGTAGTTGAAATATAATCGGTAGAATACCTACCTCATCGATGAAAAATTGATGGCTAATGTGATCTGGAGTAAGGACCGAGTGATCATCCATCCGTGTGTTTGGTCCAAATCACAAAATACATCCAATGTGGGGCCCACCTTCTAGTGCATTGAAACTCCATCTTTATCTGAGAAATTGGAAAAGAATAGGGAGAGATCCTATAAATTTAATACAGAAGAATTTGTATGTGTGTGTGTGTGTGTGTGTGTGTGTGTGTGTGTGTGTGAGAGAGAGAGAGAGAGAGAGAGAGAGAGAGAGAGAGAGAGAGAGATAGATTGTGATTCCAACTCTTTGGAAAAACCCTAGTATCGCTCCCAAATCTGGATGGATAAACCAGCCAGTTTTCTCGTATACATCTGACAAACTCCCTGACTAAGATGTTGGTTTTTGACACTCTGATTTTTCGAACTCCAAACTCCATGACTAACCGAACGGTTTTTGACATGTTATTCTGACTAATCCTCTTCTCTAATAAACTGGCCGGTTTTCCCTCTTGAAAAAAAACCTTTATTGTGTGCTTGTGTTAAATTCATTGTACAGACATTTCTTTGCTTGTGTGTTTGTGTGCTTGCGTGTTTGTAATCCCTCTTTTCATTAGCTTGCCTGCTTGTGTGTTTTTTGTATGATAATCAGCTTATTCGCCTACAGCATTTTTTATCCAGTATTTGTGTGTTTGCATGCTTAACTGTGCAAGTTTGCCCCATATCCTCAGTTTGTAAAGATTCAATTACTCAAATTATTGCTCAGTTTAGCCATGTTGTACGATGTAAGGCCATTTCCATTTCTCATGTTTTGTTGTCAAAAGTAACAAATTCTTCATATCAAGTGAATTGATATGTTCGGCACTTAACGACCAATTGTCTTTGGATGTTGTTGGCTCTGGCTTTGGGTTATATCTTCTAAATTTCCTTATTTATCACTCGACCAACTGTTTAGTAGGCGCCGGCACTAAGGTTCTCATTTTCTTGTATGTAAGCGACCAACCGCTTAAACTCGTTGTTTGCTCCGGCTCGTATTCAAGCCTCCACTTTGTCCGCTGACCACTCAAATCGATTTGGTGGCTTTGACAACGGCCAAAATTATTCTCGTATTGCTAGACGACCACTCAAATCGATTTGATGGCTCCGGCAACTAATTATAGGTTTTGTCTATCAACCATAAAAATCAATTTGATGGCTCCAATAACAGACAAAATTTCATTCATATATTCCTAGACGAAGTTTATTTTCCCTTGTAACATTGTTCAATGATCAACCGTTGTTATTGGCTCCCGCTCCAAACAAGGTTCAACTTTATTTTCCCCTGTAACATTGTTTGAGGATCAACCGTTGTTACTGTTGGCTCCAGCTTCGAACAATATCTATGTTCTTTTCAAACTACGTTGGTCTTATTTCTTCTTGAAGAATACTTAGGAAGCCTTGTAAAAGTCCGACCTTATATCCGTGTCATGATCTGCCAATATGTCCAGAGTTTTGTAGTCTTTTCCGTATTTTACTACAAAATTTTGTCGTTTTTCGGTAATATTCACCCGCATGTGAGCTTCCTCACAGAGGGGTTTGGTAGACACCCTATTCTTGTAGTCATTTTAATAAAGTAATTATTAGGCTTTATTAATTAGAATTTATTATTAAGGGTTAGGCAAGATAATATAACTTAATTAATTTAATTTTGTCCCGTCCAGTCTAGCAGTTGAGTCCAGTTATTAAGTCCAGTTGCTTGGTTCAGTCTAGTCCAATTGTCCGGTCAGTAATTGGGCTCAGTCCAGTCCAGCTAGGTTAATCCAGGCCACCTGTCTAGATAGTGATTTGTCTAGATGATTTAAGGAATTGTTTGTGAGTTACGCTTGATGCAAACGAGTAAATCAATGATTTATGTAAAATATGATAATTGTTGAATCTCATACACCCAATCTGCAAAATCAAAGATAATTATCGAATTAGGGTTAGATAATGTCTTGAAATTTGAAAAAATAATATTGTAAAGTTATGAGATGGACCGGCTGGTTTTCGATAAACCGGTCGATTAGTTGTGTCAATCTGCAATTTTTCTTAAATATTCTATCGTATCTCCAAATTGTAGATTGATATGACTATCTTTATCATTTCTGGCGTATCAGACCTCTATAAATAGGGCTCCCTAGACCTTTCATACCATTTCTCCTGGAAGTGGTGTATAATTGCTTAAGAGAAACTAGCGTTTCATAGTTCATTTTAAAAGAGTCTCAAGTCTCTTACATCAGGGATCCTTCGGATAGCGTTCCCGATTCCTCTAGACAAGCAGGCTTGTGAGGTATATTCTACAATTTTCTTATCTAGTTTAGTGGTCTAGAATTGTTCCCCAATTTCGCGATCACGCTTCATTTCTAGTATAAAAATCATAAAAAGAAGTGTTTTCATTTCCTAGTTCAAGTCTAAGACCGAAATGTAGGTCACCTCCCATGGAGTCAGAGTCTAACTATGATGATTTTAAGAAAACTAAAAAAGCATAAGGAAAAAAAAAAGATTTTTGATTTAATTTAACTTAGTTAAATTAAATTGTACGTAAAGTAAAATGACATTATTACTCATGTAATATGAACATGCACTGCACATGCTTACTTAAAAGGGCATTTTCGGAAGTAAGTTACGATGAGGAACCGTTTTATAATGGTTTTGTCAATTACGAGGGACATTATAGCTAAAGTTGCAATTACGGGGAGTGAAATGCAAAATCGTGTATATTATAGAGAACAATTTTAGATCATATTTCTTTTTCGAGTTGTCCCAAAAAAATCATTATCGAAAGACTCATCATTATACCCTCTTTACATCGTTATCTTATACTCGCTTCGTCCAAAAAAAATGATCATATTTCTTTTTCGAGTTGTCCCAAAAAAATTGATGACTTTCCAAATTAAAAAAAACTATGTAGGTAGTTTTCCATCTTTATCATTTTTACACTTATTTTATTCTATTTTCTCTCTACACATTTAATCATTCATCTACCCACTTCCTATTTCCTGGCCCACTTTCTTTCTCCCAACCCCCCTTCTCTCTCTTGAGGTATAACAAAAAACTCATAAAAAGACTCATATTTTAAATAAGTGTGTAAATCAAACACGATCAATTAGTTAAGGACGAAGGGAGTACTTCTTATTATATTAATAAAGTTACGCGTGTGACATATTGACTTTGAGATACATTTTCTTGAGTAACTTAAGTGCTGAATTCATACTTATTTGATCTTTAAACTTGTTTGTGATTAATTGTCTTAAGTAGTCTTAAAACCCCACTCAACCCCAACACCCCCCCCCCCCCCCCCCACTCCCCACCCCGACGGGTTATTCACATTGAGCATGAAAATAATTTCCAGCTAGTATAGGATTGAGTCTCACTTCAGCAATTCAACAACAAAAGAAGCATTATCAAGACTAATACTCATTGATTTTAAAGTTCAATCATGCGCTGCTTATAATATCAACAATTGCCATAATCATCACGTGGATGTGCAAACATTTGATTCTTGTGTACATAATCCAGCTGCATCAATCCAATGTGTTGTCCTTCAAGTATAAATTATATGATTAGGAGATGACTAACATTGCCATCAAAGTTCTTAAAATAATTATCAACTGGTCCTTAGTTGATTTTATTGTTTCATCCCATCAGATCTAGTAGTGCTTCTATAAACATTTTTATGTACATCTACTATACTTCTCATTACTAGCAAAGTTGAAAGGTGGTTGTGTTGTTGTGCATAAATGATTGTCTCTTTACAGTCGCTTACTATAAATAAGTAACTTAGCGTCAACAGGTATATGTGTTTGACTATCATCAATATGGCCTTCTTTAGATGCACATGTCAATAAATGCATATTAAGATGTGAAATTACCAGTACAATACAAAAAATATATATACCACCATACTCACATTGAGCTTTGAATACGCCATCAATCATAACCTCTGTAAAATGATCCCAACACTCCGCTCTAAGGTTTTCGCTCTGTTGTCTCGACTTCTTGCGGACTTGAGGCAGGATTGCTTGGTCCATCCTCTCCACCACCACTGACCGGGTTAAGATTGTACGCACCCGAATTAGTATCGTCAACCAAGCTGCGTGATTCACTAAAATGTTGTCGATCTTGTGAAGGCGTATATTCAAGAGTAGGAATATTTTTGGTCAAAAGCTAAGAAGTTTTGGGTGTCTATACCTACTTGTGATTGACCTTGACTTTGTGTTGATCATGGTGGTGGATGTGTTTTGCTACATAATTTTGATGGTATTGAACTAGACATGGCTTTTAAAATATTTCAAAGAAAAAAACACAAAATTGCAGGTTGGATAAATTAAAAAGGCAAAGAATAACACTGATAAATATTATTTTGTAGCTAAAAGCTATCAAGTAAGAGTTAAACAAAGCTTGAGCTTTAGTTAAAAATTTGATAGGCTTGGTAACAAAAAGGAATGCACAAGAAAGCTTGTGAATAGAGAGGGTTGAATATTGTAATTGAGGTGCAAAGAATGTGAAGTAAGCGGGTCAATTTATAGGTTTTTTAAGCCTCACAAAGGGCCATAATACTCCTAAAATAGCAGTCTACAATTGTTGGGATGGGTAAATATGTGAAAGCGCATATAAAAGTTGTTAGAATAGTGTTGGACAAATATACCTCTCAAGTTAGCCGTTATATAAATGTGAGAAGATAAAAAGATAAGTTTTTTACTAAATATGGTTGCTTGAGGGGAGGGAAAAAATTTAAAATTTTCTATTATGATGTAGTTCGCAGGGTGTGCCGGGGGTTGGACTCTCTTGCTGATTCTCTACCAGCTATCTGTTCTATTGTAAACAAGGATCTTTTTAAAAAAAAAAAAAAAAATTTGCACTTGCTGTTTTCTCTTCGGACCATAAATCTCATTGCCACTATCACCAATAAGAATGTTGTGTTGTCATCCGATGTTTTGTAGACAAAAAATCTTTATTAAGAACAACGCCTCCAACAACTACATGGTGATTATCTTAATGATACTAATTTACCTTTGTTGCTGCCAGCTTTGGTCATGGTCGAGAGCAAAGAAAATATCATAGTTTCGTAAAGGCCGTGGTGGTAAAGGATGTGCACTTAGGGCCGACAAAACATGACCTAACCCATACAACCCAACCCGCTAATTTTTGGCTTATGCAGGTCAACCCAAGCAAACCCGTCGAATGGATGACTTGACCCGCGGGTCGAATTTGGGTTACTGATACAAACAAGGGTGGCTCGACCTGCGACTCTAAATGGGTCGCTATATAAACAAAAGAAAATACCCTAATTCTGCATATCAACACTTCGACCGTCACAACCTCGCCATCTTCGGCGCCGTACCCGACAAATCTGAAGGCAACAACCATCACCATATCAGGTGTTGTACCCTACAAATCTGAACGCGACAGCCATCACCATCTCTGGCGCCGTACCTAACAGATCTGTAGATCGTTGCCGATAGCCTCTCCCTGTCACCGTATCCAAGCGACGCCTTTGACCGTGACAACCACCAGTATCTGCATACCCTCTCTCTATCGCCGGCAGTCCCTCTCCTTGTCGCCGGCAGCCTCCATTCCCATTTTCTCCGCTTCTAAGTTTTCCTCTTCTGTTAGGTATTATTTCCCCCTTCTCGATAGTAATGGGTTTTTGGTGCTTCATATTTTGATTTTTACATTAATTTCTTGTTTTATGTACTTCTGGCTATACTAGGGTATATATGATTCATACATGTTCTATTTAATAGAATACAAATGAGAGCGACCGTCGAAAAAATTTTGATCACGATATATGCAGCAGTTTTGTGGACAATTCATTTCAAAATTTATTGTTGTCGGTTTGTTAAGTATATTATAGTTTGTCTACTTTTTTTGGATTGGCTCATCTTATCTGTTATTACTGGGCAGTCATTAAGAATATCCTTTCTTAATCTTCTTAGTTCAAACCTCATGTTCATGTTTGTTAGGTGATACTTCATATGCTCTTATGTTTGTTAATCTTTTTTAGTGGGTAAGTTAACTGGTCTCTCTAATCCTTTTTAGTGGGTAATTTATATGAATTCAAATTCATGTAATTGCCAATTAAATCGACAACTTAACTAACTTTTGCAAGTACATCTTGAACTTGCCCCGAGTACATCTCGAGTAAGTGGACGGTGGGGCTGCTGTACCACCTATAACTGGACTTGCTTTGTTATCACCACAAACAAGAAAAATCTTGGTTTTACTGCAAGTGGGATTAAATAGTAATTAACTTTTGGATCATAGAGTTGATGAACATGATTGCAGGATATCAATGGCCATGGGTTTTTCTACTTAGGCTTACGAGACCCCACGGCTACTTATGCTTACAACTTTCTCAACTTGATTCCGATCGTCACCTTTCTATTCTCCAATATATTACGGTACTAAAACATAATTATATCTTAAAATTCCTGTCTTTTGAAACCATGTCATGTAGAAAAATTAAAAGGTTAATGCTCGAGCTTTTAAGCACTAATCTATTTTTTAAATTGCAGGATATCAATGGCCATGAATTGAGCAGCAGTATGAGATCATATCATCTAATGGTTTAGTTCAAGAGAAGAGGTAATGCGAAGTTGAGAGATTAAGCAAAGTTACTTAATTGTGAGCCTTTTATGCCTTTTTCTGCTATAGAGCATCTAATCACTATAGTTGTTGAATGTGCAATCCAGTGACAACAAAATTTGCACTTTGAGTTGGATTTAGATGGTAGATTTTGTGATAATTATAGATTGACATTTTCCAATGAGTATAAGATTTTGCATTGCTTCTTTTTATATTTAAAGCCACACCATAACATCTTGTCCTATGGTGTGGCTTTTTATTATATTGACACTTGATTTGGTGACTATGTGAACCTTTTCTGCGGTGCAGATTCATTAAGATACATCTGCTTTATTAGTGGCCATGGAGGTTGTCCCTCTTTGACCAAACTATCTGAACCTGCTTAATGACAAACACCAATCCTCTTAACTTCCGAGAGCTCTGCAAGCTTGTTCAAGCCACCATGAAGACTGTTGCAAAACTTCATCAAATGTAGAGCGGACGGTGTACTCAAAAAAATTCTAAGTGTCGGAGGCCAATATTTCTACTTGGCTGTCCGCTACATAGTGTAGCAGACGGTATAAAACCTTCAAAAAAATTCTAAATGTTGGAGGCTAATATTTCTGGTAGGCCGTCCGCTACATAGTGTAGCGGACAGTCCGAATGCCTAAAAAGTTATAGGTGTTGGAGGAAAATGTTTTTACTTGGCTGTATGCTACATAGTGGAGCGGACGGTATAAAACCCTCAAAAAAATTTAAGTGTTGGATGTTAATATTTCTACTAGGTCGTCCGCTCCATAGTGTAGCGGACGGTCTAAATGCCTAAAAAAATTTTAAGTGTTGGAGGCCAATATTTCTGCTTAGCTGTCCACTACATAGCGTAGCGGACGGTATAAAACCCTCAAAAACATTCTAAGTGTTGGAGGCTAATATTTCTGCAAGGCCGTCCGCTACATAGTGTAACAGACGTTTTAAATGTCTAAAAAAGTTTTAAGTGTTGGAGGCCAATGTTTCTGCTTGGCCGTCCATTGGATAGTGTAACGGACGGTGTAAAACCCTCAAAACAATTCTAAGTGTTCGAGGCCAATGTTTATGCTTGGCCGTCCGCTACATAGTGTAGCGGGTGATTAGATGCCTAAAACTTTATTCAAGTATTAGAAGCCAAAGTTTCTACTAGGCCATCCACTACAAAGTGTAGCGGACGATATAAACCCCCAAAAATTTTCTACGTGTTTTAGGCCAATGTTTTCGCTAGGCCGTTCGCTACATAGCGTAGCGGACGTATAAACCTCCATAAAAATTTGAAGTGTTGGAGGCTAATGTTTCTGCAAGAGTACATTAAAATTTTGATTGTAAAGAAACACAATTCGTGAATAACCCAAAGGTACGCTAAAATTTGAGTATGAATCAACATCTAGGATTATTACAAAGTCTATAATTCAAATACAACATCAACAAACTTGGTGGCTCATAAAAGATTATTACAAAACTTTTTTAGACTAAAGGTCCGCTGCATCTTCTTCGGCATCATCTTCTTCCTCGTCTTGCAAACCCCCTGGACTTATCCCCAGTGCCTTGTAATGGTTTCGCTTGTCATGGTTGGTCATTTTGTTGCACAACGCACACCTTCTAAGCTTTTTAGGTTGAGTTCTTGTTCAATAGAGCTCTTCATCCGTCTAGATCTCTTGTGGCCTTTCGTTTGCGATATAATTGGATCCAAAGGTCGGATATCATTGTCCTCTTCCAACTGTCTCATCATCTTCTGATCCCTGCGTAGGCTCAGTGTCAACTGCATTGCTGACTGAAGCTACTTCAAACTGGTTGACGATGGGCTCTTACTGTAACGCCCCGATTTGTTTTTTCTTTGAGCGTTAATTTCAAATAAACAAAGGCAGAAAATCTCAAACTATCCAAAACTCTCCCAATTGGGTATTCAGAGCATCTATAAATAAGTCTCCAAGAAACATTAATAAATGCCACACTAGCTTAAAACAGTTACATTGACCTCAATTACTCCTACAAGGAGCTTCAAAATAAAATCTAAAGCAAAATCTATTCGACAATAAATATGAAAGAAAAATCCTTCCCAAAGTTTCTTACTTAGCCATGCCTTATAATCCCTTTGCACAGCTCCGAACACTGGTTGATAACCTGAAAGTAAGGGGGTGAGCACAAAGCCCAGTAAAGATAGTCGCACACACCCACCCACAGAGCACAAAGCATGATATATCGATAATAGTACTTGGAGTTGATAAAATACGATACCAAGGTGCATGGCGAATACCAAAACCAATGCACTAACTTTCAATTCAAAAATCAGATTAGCAACAAGGTCAAATAGCTCATACCAGCGGACAATACAATATTAAGTTCGAAAGGTTTCCACAAGTTCTGATAACGATATCTTATATTTCAAAAGACTCCAGTGAATTCAATAATACTTAAGATAAGTTCGAAAATATCTTCAAATAGACCAAATATCAAAATCTAAATGTTCAATCAGTACAAAGACGAAGACCACGGGAGCCATTCAGAAATGTGTCACACGTGCCATCACTGACACGTGAGACAAGGTTCAGAAAGTAAGATCGCGATCTCTAGCTCATCCCACTGAGCTAGCCCATGTTCCAATTGTAACACCCCAATTTTTTTTTCCAGGATACCTATGTAAGTATGAATTAGAATGTATGGTGACTTTGAATTGAATAGTGGGACTAAAAATAAATTTATAATTTTCTTCCCGGAAAGTGGGTTATACTTTTGGGATTAGATTACCCAATTTAAATTTGGGCTTTAGTTTGACTCATTTATAAAGTTAAAAAATTTTGGGACGTAATGGATATTTTGCAATTCTTATTGTTTTAGGAATATAATTACATTCCTTTTAGACCAATGACTTATGTACTATAATTCTTAGAAGCACCACAAACTTCAGAAGAGCCTCCAAAGAATCTCTAGGAAGAACACTCTTGAGATTCTGGTCATTGCATTGAAGTAAGAACTTAATTTAATATTAGGATTGAGGTTTGTGATAAGAAGCACGTAAGCTATTGTGATTGATGGAGTCTAATTGAAATTTTGGGTATTATTATATTAGGGTTTTTTGTATAATTTGTTTGAGGAGATCAAGACTTGGAGTTGATTTTGCTCAATTGAAGTAAGGGTTTTCTCACGCATTTACCCCATCTGAATTTTGATTATCGATCCGTTCATTAATTGATTTATTGTTTAAATAAACCTATTGATTCTTTAGAACCCTAATTACATTCTTGATCGTTACGCTAAGTAGTTCTTTGTACTTTCGATTATTGACTTTGATTCATGATCTTTTTGTTTTAAATCTTTGTAGCAACTTCAAGAGTCCAAAACTTTTTCTTTCGTTGTCTAATTTCAGTGTTCTTATACTGTTTGAAAACCTCAAATAGTGTACTACAACTTTGTAGTTTTGGGTTTTCCGAAATTCCAAGTTATCATTATTCAAAAATAGACCTGAACATTGTTATGCTTATATTTTCTGTCAATTCAGGTCAGCAGACTTCGTTTTATTGTATCTTATTTGTTTCTCATTATTATTTTATGATCTTAAACATTCCGAAGTCCTTGAAGAGTCTTCTTAAACTTTTTAGTTTAATATTTTTAAAGAATCCATTTGGTTCTTGGCCAAAATCGAGTTCGGAAATTATTTGTCAGTACAGACTTTTCTATTTTTGACACTGTAAATCAGCCCACTTCGATTTGTTCTATTTGCTTTATTTCTCGTTGGTTTTTGACGATTCTAGACAATATGGAAACCTTAAAGAGTCCTCTTAAACTTCTTAGTTTTTTATTTTATTAGAATCCATCTATTTTCTAATCGAAATTTAGTTTGATAGTTATTTGGTTGTACAAAAGTTGTTGTTTGACACTGCAAATCAGCTTACTTTGACTTGCTCCATCTTATTCGTTTCTTAGCAGTTTTTTATGATCATGGACATTACAAAAATAGTTTCTCTTTAGCTTTTAGGCTTTGAGTTTTCTTAGAATTTGTTGATTTCATTGTTGAAGCTAGCCCTTGAATAAACTTATTCTGTGTAGAATCGTGTAAACAAGAATGACTTTGTCGGCTTCAAACTCTTGGGCTGTGTTTGGCGCGCGGGATAAGACATCCGGATAGGATAAAAATAATCATATCCGACGTTTGGCGGCGCACTTAAAGGCCGGATAAGTTATCCTTCGGACTTGTTTTATCCCACTGGAGTGGGATAAAACAATACCTAGGGGTGGTATAATATTAATCCTGGTGGGATTGGAATAAAAAGAATGGGACCCACCCTAATTTTCTTCCTCTTTCCCGTCAACACCATTCCCGTATTTGCCGGCCGTCCGCCTATCTTCTCCGGCCGCAAGTCCGCCCATCTTCTTCGGCCATCTTTCCCGTCAATTTTCTTCCTCTTTCACATCTGCCCATCTTCTCTGGCCTTCTTTCTCGTGAAGTTTCTTCCTCTTTCACGTCCGCCCATCTTCTCTGGCCATCTTTCCCGTCAATTTTCTTCCTCTTTCATTTCACTTCTACATATCTTCTCTAGTCGCACGTCATATCTACTCCGACTGCTGGCTTCACATTCACCCATCTTTTTAGGCCTCACGTCCGTCACGGCCGCTCTGCCGATTCTTTGTCCACAGCCTCCATCCTTCCGCTTGACTGATCTTCGTCCGTCCACCGGCGTCATCTTCACCGATTCTCTGTTCACAATATATATATATATATATATATATATATATATATAATTACTTTATAAAATGTTTATCCGGCTTATAATCCAGACTTAGTCCAAACGCTGGATATGATTTCTTACTTATCCGGCCTTATCTGACAGTATAGCTTGTCCGGCCTTAACCGCCCTTATCCTGTCCTATCTGAAACCCTTATCCTTGTCGCCAAACACAGCCTTGGTGTTTATTAAGTTGATTTGGTATATGTTTTTATAATTTGGCGAGCCATCTCACAGTGTGTGACTTATCTATTTCTGACTTACCCACATGGATTGGAACGTGGGCTAGCTCAGTGGGATGAGTTAGAGATTGCGATCTTAATCTCTGAACCTTGCCTCACGTGTCAGTGATGGCACGCGTGACACATTTTTGAATGGCTCCCGTGGTCTTCGTCTTTGTACTGATTGAACATTTGAATTTTGATATCTGATCTATTTGAAGAAGTTTTTGAACTTATCTAAAGTATTATTACTACAAGAAAACATGTTTTTAGTGACGGAAATTTCCGTCACTAAAAAAATAATTTCCGTCACAAAGTTTTAGTGACGAAAAATTCCGTCACACGATTCCGTCGCGTAAAACCTTGTCACTAAAAAGGTAGTGATGGAATTAACGATTCTGTCATTAACTTTAGTGACGGAATGGAGACATTTAGTGACGAAAAATTTCCGTCACTAAAGGTATTTTATATTTTGAATATTTTTTTTAAATTTCGTATAAAATAATTGGTGACGGAAAATTCCATCACATGAAATACGTCACTAAAATAAATGGTGACGGAATCCGTCACTAAAGGTATTTTATCAATGTTTTATGCTTTTAGCGACAAATCATAATCGTCGCTAAAATTATAAAACAAAAGAAGTATAATTCCGCCTCTTTTTTTCAAATCCCAATTTTTTCTCAAACCTGTATACAACAAATCCTTCAACTCATCAAGCACACAAAATCCATTACTACATCAATCTCCACAAAATCCATTAACACAATATCCATTACCATATCAACCTTCACAATTTTCATCAACACAACTCCACAAAACCATTAACACAAACTCCACAAGTCCACAAACACATAAAATACCAAGTCCAACACAAATCCTAAACTATCATGTAGTAGCGATCATCATTGAACATGAAAGTAAGTTGATGTTTGAACATTTCAAATTAAAGAGAGGAGATTAGTTGGTCACTCAATTTCCATCCTCATCAAGGTCATACTCCTCATTGGCATCCAAACCATCACTGCCATCGTCATCCTCAGTATTTCTGGATGGCTGCACAATCATATAAAAGATAAATTTAACTAACAATTACTAAAAATTCACATCACAAATGATATGGTGAAGAATCATGAATCATATATGCCCGCACATAATCTAATTAGACTACACTTAAGTCATTATCTAAGCAAGCTCACTATTTACATTACCACGGTGATAGAACCCACCCAAAATCCCTTCCACGCACACATACACACATACATGAATATGTACCTCAGCCGGATGTCCTTCCACATGACGTGCCTCCGGTTCCTTATGTTTTTGTATAAATTCTTCAAACAAGCTACGCAGTTGTGGCTTCCAGTGATCGGGCATATCCTCAGTCACATTTTGTGTGGCTGTGATCCGTCTAGATGATCCTCCCATGCTGCTCAACCTCGACCATGGTGGTGGTCCGCGTGTTCCAAGACCAACTGCACGTCCCTTCTTGTCAAGGACCTCCGCTACAGTGAGCCATAGTTCCTCAACATCATTCTCAGAGTTCATTGGCTGAGCACCTTCTACCTTAGACTTAAAGGCATCCTGCGGACAATGCAATACATGTGTTGAGACAATTATACAATTAAAAATACCACTTTGAATGTTAGATAGGTGAAGAGGGCAGAAATGATCTTAGGCATTAACTAATATATAAAGTGAAACGGTTTGGATCTTACCCTGATTTCTCCGCTTTCTCGATCACATATGGCTTGCCTTGCTTATTCTTCAGACGGTGGGTGTCCTCGTAAACTACCAGCTTGGCTTGTGCTTTAGTCATCGTTGTATGTTGTAAATGCTTCCTATGCTCGAGAACAGGGTGTGGTACGGAACCACCAGTATGAGAGGCACTATTGCTACGTGCACTCTTGCCTTGCTCATGATCTCCAGAATTCCAAGAAATTCAATGTGATGAAAAGTTTTAATATGCTAGACTTCATGAAAAAGTGGCAATGTAATCAAAAACCTCAAAAACATGACTGAGAGAGTATGATTAGACCACCTTTTGACTCAAACAACTTCTCATCCTTTTGGACAATTTCCTAGGTGAAACTTTGTATTGCCATTAGCAAATGCCAAGAATTCAGAAAAAGTAAATTCTAGCGGTCCAAAGATAAGAATATTTAACCAAGAAATATACTCTTGTTAAACAACTAAATAAAACTTAAGAATGAATAAATCAGTAAACCGCAAGCCTTACTAAGTACTTAAACGAGTTAGGTTTTGACTATGGGAATGTAATTTAGATTCACTATATCCTGACCCGAGCCACCACTAAACGTGGTTATTATCCAATTTTATGTCCTACCTGTCTTCAAATATAGAAACAAAAAACACCAAAAACCACGTCGAGGGTCTCCTTTCGAGGCATATGAACGAAATGAACAACAAAAATGCAAGAAAAGGTGTAGGATTTAGTTATTAAAACAACCAAGGTATGTCTTCCGACTTCGTAGTGCTCTCAAGTCTCAACTGACCTTCATCCTATCATCACACATAAAGCAACCAAGGTATCTGATTTCCTAAGAAAATTTAACTCATGGCAGAGTATTCATAGTCGACCAAGGTGACAAGGTTTGGGGTAGTGGAACAATTTTTAGCACAATTTTGGACTGGTCCAAAATTCCAAGACCTAGATCTCTACTAGTTCAATCCCAACAATGAATAACACAATATAACAAATTATAACATGTAATTGCAAAATGGACTCAAGAAAAGGAAAGAGAAAATATAAAGAGAGAAAATCATGAGAAAACAGGACCGTGACCTTACCTGTGGCAGCAAAATGAAACGGGGAAACGACGACAGCAAAATGGACAGCAGCAATTTCTGGTGAGAGAACAGCCACGGAGCAGCAATTTTTGGTGAGAGAGCAATTTCCAGGCAAGAGCAGCAGGAACAACAATTGTGCTTGCGGGGCAGAAAATGCACAGAACAGGGGCGACAAGAGTAGGCGCGGCGTGCGGGGGCAGGAGCGCACAGGCGTTGCGCGGGGCAGGAGCGCAGAGGCGTTGCACGGCTCGAAGGGAAACGCCGGGGGAAATTGGCCGGCGGTGACGGAATGGGGAGAAATGGAGGGGGCGGCGATGAGAGCTTTGGGGAATTGAAGATGGCAACGGGAGCTCAAAGAGGGAGAGGGAAATGAAAACCTAAGATTATACATTGGGGGTTTTCTCCAAAGCTCAAAAAGAAACAAAAAAATAATCAAATTTAGATATTTAGTCGCTGAAACTTCTAGCAACGAATTATTTGGTCGCTAAATTTATATTAGTTTTTACATCTTAACATTGGTTAGTTTTAGCTGACGGAATTTTAGTGACGGAGCAAATTCCGTCACTAAAAACTTTTTAGGTGACGGAATTTTAGTGACGGAGCCAAATTCTGTCAATAAAAACCTATTTTCTTGTAATGTATTAAATTCGTTGGAGTCTTTTTGAAATATAAGATATTATTATCAGAACTTGTGGAAATGTTTCGAACTTAAATTTGTATTATTTAAACACATCGAAACCTTTTGACCCACAACAAATTTGTTATATATGTTAATTCCTTACTTTAAGATTGTATTGTCCGCTAGTACAAGCTACTTGATCTTGTTGGTAATTTGATTTTTGAATTGAAAGTTAGTACATTGGTTTGGTATTCGCCATGCACCTTGGTATCGTATTTTATCAACTCCAAGTACTATTATCGATATAGCATGCTTTGTGCTCTGTGGGTGGGTGTGTGCGACTATCTTTACTGGGCTTTGTGCTCACCCCCTTACTTTCAGGTTATCAACAAGTGTTCGGAGCTGTGCAAAGGGATTACAAGGCATGGCTAAGTAAGAAACTTTGGGAATGATTTTTCTTTCATATTTATTGTCGAATAGATTTTGCTTTAGATTTTATTTTGGAGCTCCTTGTAGGAGTAATTGAGGTCAATGTAACTGTTTTAAGCTAGTGTGGCATTTATTAATGTTTCTTGGAGACTTATTTATAGATGCTCTGAATACCCACTTGGGAGACTTTTGGATAGTTTGAGGTTTTCTGTCTTTATTTATTTGAAATTAATGCTAAAAAAAAGAAAATCGGGGCGTTACACCAATCAACGTGGGTAAGTCAGAAATAGATAAGTGACATACACTATGACATGGCTCGCCAGATTATAAAAACATATACCAAATCAACTTAATAAACACCAAGAGTTTGAAGCCAATAAAGTCATTCTCGTTCACACGATTCTACGCAAAATAGTTTTCTTCAAGGGCTAACTTCAATATTGAAATCAATGAATTCTAAGAAAACTCAAAGCCTAAAAGTTGAAGATGACTCGTTATTGTTTTCATAATGTCTAAGATCATAAAAAACTGATAAGAAACGAATAAGATGGAGCAAGTGTCAAATAGCAACTTTTGTACCAACAAATAACATTCAAACTGAATTTTGATTAGAAAATAGATGGATTATGATAAAATATAAAACTAAGAAGTTTAAGAGGACTCTTTAAGGTTTCCATATTGTCTAGAATCATCAAAAACCAACGAGAAATAAAGAAGATAGAATAAATTGAAGTGGACTGATTTATAGTGTCAAAAACAGAAAAGTCTGCACTGATAAATAACTTTCGAACTCAATTTTGACAAAGAACCAAATGGATTATTAAAAAACCTTAAGCTAAAAAGTTTAATAAGACTCTTAAAGGATTTCAGAATGTCCAAGATCATAAAAAACCAAAGAGAAAAAAATAAGATACAATAAATCGAAATCTGCTGACCAGAATTGACAAAAATAAACATAACAATGTTCAGGTCTATTTTTGAATATTGATCACTTAAAATTTCAGAAAACCCAAAACTACAAAGTTGTAGAAGACTATTTCAGGTTTTCAAAAAGTGTAAGAACACTAAAATTGGACAAGGAACGAAAAGTTTACGTACTCTTACCTCAATTGCGCAAATCAACTCCAAGTCTTGATCTCCTCAAACAAATTATATCAAAAACCCTAATATAATAATACCCAAAATTTCAATTAGATAGACTCCATCAATCACAATAGCATATGTGATTCTTATCACAAACCTCAATCTCAATATCAAATTAAGCTCTTACCTCAATGTAATGACCAAAATCTCAAGAGTGTTCTTCCTAGAGATTATTTGAAGACTCTTCTGAAGTTTGTGGTGCTCCTAAGAATTATAGTACATAAGTCATTGACCTAAAAGGAATGTAATTATATTCCTAAAACAATAAGAATTAAAAAATACCCATTATGTCCCAAAATTCTCTAAATGGGCCATACTAAAGCCCAACTTTAAATTAGGTCATCTAATCCCAAAAGTATAACCCACTTTCCGGGAAAAACAAATTAAATTGATTTTTAGGCCCATTATTTTATTCAAAGTCACCATACATTCTCATTCGTACTTACACAAGTATCCTGAAAAACAAATCTGGGGTGTTACACTTGCTGCTCCGCTATCTTGCGGAAATGTTTATATCTGGCCATTGCAGCAGCACCCTTTACAGACAAATGTGTAAATATTGTGACCAGATGATTATACTGCAACGTCTCTGATACTTCAAAGTCAGTATACGGATGCTCCAGAAAGGCAATGGTACTGTGCAACCTATTTGCAACCTTAGTCTACCGCGGCAGCACGTATTTATCGGGGATTGCCTTGATATTCTTTTGAGTGAAAAATCGTAGAATGTGTCTACACAACATGCCATAGAACTCAAACTTCTTGCAAACACAAGTCACTGAATCCGTCTCTGTGTCATGGTTCACCGTATACAGTCTACACACCTTCTTATGGACGAGGTCGTTCATCAACGAATAAACTTTGTACTCACATGTAGACTTTTCTGCCACCTTGTTTATACTGTATCATTCTGATTTTTGCAGCTCTACTTGGTACTGCATGAACATCTCCTTCATATAGACTTTTGCACCATTCATCTCAAGCGGGATCTCAAGCAACCTTCTCATTTGTTTTGTACGTGCTTGCAAACTCTACAGCCCTTTCTTTCACGAATATCTGTGCAACCACTTTTTGGGCACTTATGACGAAACATTTCAAATTCGTAGTTGTACCTACATAGATATCGAACAGGGCATTCATAGACTCACTCCTGCCCGTCTTTTTCATGCCTGCAGAAAAATACCTTCTTGTGTAAATGCCAATCCATTACTCTTTGAGCTCATACATGTGTTGGAGCCACTCGTGGTCTTGTAATGAGTAATCCTCAACAAGCTTTTCCCACCTTTCTTTAAATTCCTCAATCGTTAACGACTTGTTAACGCACCTATCAAAATCATGTTTAAAGTCTAGATACTTTGCATACACTGATGCAGACGTTCAGGATATTTGTTTCTTATGTGCCAAGTGCACAAGTTATGTTGAGTATCTGGGAAGACGGTAGCAATAGCCTTCTTCATTGCAAAATCTTGATCGGTGATGATAACTTTAAGTGCTTTGTTGTTCATGGCTTCCAGCCACGTCTTAAACAACCATACAAAAGAACTTTCGCTCTCATCCCTAAACAATGCAAACACAAACAGGATAGAGTGATAATGATGATTAATGCCTGTGAAAAGAGTGAACCACTACAAGAAACTGCCCATTTAGCAACCGATGTCTGCGGTCACTAAAGGGGGAGCGACGGTCACTAAAACGGTCGATATAGCCTATAGGACAAGTCGCAAAAGTTTAGCGACCGCATTTACTAATTGGTTGCTAAATTTAGCAACCGCGTTGACTATATTTAGCGACCGTTTTGTGATGTCGCTAAATATTTTTTTAATTAGCAACCACCCACTAATAATTTTTTTATTTTGAAATATTAAATTAGAAACCGAATTTATTTCGTTTAGCGACCGCGATGTGCGGTCGCCACACCTGGGTTTTGCCAAAAAAAAAAATTAGGTCAAAGAACCTGTCCCAAAACCAATACCAATCCAAGGTTAAATCGGTCCAAAACCCGATTTTGTGATACCCCGAAAGTATTGAAAATTTAATCTAACTGTGAGTTTGACTAATTAATGAGGATAATTGTGTTAAGTAGCATTATGTAGGTGTTAGGAAGTGGAAAGAGGGGTTAGTGTAGCTTTGGGGTAAAAAATGCAATTTCGGGAAAAAAAACTTTGTGGCATTTTGTAAATTTTGGAACTTGAGGGCTATGTTGCAATTTGAAAAGTTTGTGCCCAGATGTCAAGTTTTAGAGAAAATTTTGTCACTTGTTGCCACCTCTTGCTAGTTGTATAGTGACTAATCCAATTTTATTATAAAAGATTGCATAAGTCTTTAAGGGAGGATTTAAGGAAAAAAATGGGGGGGGGGGGGAGAGAAGGGAAATTTGGGAAGATGAAAGAGAAACATAAGGAACAGTGAAACAAGGGGAAAACAGAACAAAGAAGAAAGAAAAAAAAGGGAGAAGGAAAGAGAAGCAGGGACTTCTGTTGGTGCGAAAGAGGGTCTGTTTCCATGTCGAGGTGCCACAAAAGATGCAGTCTGAGTTGGCTTCCAAGTAGATAAGGTGGGAGACAGCAAGGATGGAGTAAGGGCTGAGAGCAAGGCTCTTCAGGCAGGTCGCGAGGGCTGGCAGCGCCGCGCAAGCAGGACGACGACGAACAGGGCCGGCGGTCGACAGTCCGAGTCAAAGGTGTAGCGTCAAGAGTCCGATGTCGTGAGTTCAAATGTCTTTCTCTCACTACAAATCCAGAGAGAATGAGTTTTAGAGAGAGAAAGTAAAAATGTCAAATGAGGTTGAAGTCCTTGAATGAGCTCCAAAGTTCACTATATATAGGCACAAATGCGCGCGTGTCATCAGCCGACATGTGTCGTCCTCAGGGAGTGACACGTCGCCCAAGGGGGGTCCCACAGTATTGATATTTCGTCGAATTTTTGATCCCCGAGTTCGTGTCGTCCTGCCCTTGCAGCGTCCCTCTACTTGTATGAGGAGACTGACCACACCGCGGTAGCATGGTTAGAGTAGCCTGTTGCCCAAGCCTCCAGTCCAAGCCCTTACTGAATCCCACGAGATGCGTCAGGAGACGCGCCGAGATCCTGGCAGCGGTGAGGGTTGCACCTGTAGCCAACTACCAGGTGGGCCGGACGCGATGCCCTCCGAGGACCTGCTCCCGTCCCGGAGTGACCCGGGGGTCATTGCCCTGGCAGTGCCGATGATCAATGGTAATATGAGCGGCCATGCTCACAGCTCAATGCTCAGAGTCTATGGCGAGGGGTCCTCATGCCGGGGCACTATGAACGGAGCCCCCCGTGAGTCTGTCGGGTGATTGTGCCAGGGATGGCCTTAGGATTGTGAGCCCATTCCCGTTGCGAAGGTCGGAGCCTCCGGTTGATTGTGCATGCGAGGGCCAGAGCCCGTCGGTTGATTGTGCTGGCGAAGACCGGAGCCTCCGGTTGATTATGCCCGCGAGGGTCGGAGCCTGTCGGTTGATTGTGCTGGCGAAGGCCGAGGCCTCCGGTTGAGTGTGCCGGCGAGGGCCCCAGGATTGAGAGCCCATCCCCGTGAGGGCCGCAGCCCACCGGTTGATTGTGCGGGCGAGGGCCGGAGCCCCCGGTTGATTGTGCAGGCGAGGCCGAAGCCCCCGGTTGATTCTGCCGGCGAGGGCTTTAGGGTCGTGAGCCCGTCCTGCCGCGAGGGCCGGAGCCCGTCGGTCGATTGTGCTGGCGAGGGCGGGAACCCCCGGTTGATTGTCCGGGCGAGGGCGGGAGCCCCCAGTTGATTGTGCGGGCGAGGGCCGGAGCCCCCGGTTGATTGTGCGGGCGAGGGCTTTCGGGTTGTGAGCACGTCCCACCGCGCGAGCCGGAGCCTGTCGGTCGATTGTGCGGGGCCGGAGGGCCGGAGCCCCCGGTTGATTGTGGGGGCGAGGGCCGGAGCGGCGACGAGCGTCGCGGAATGCTACCTAGATGACAATGCACGTTCGTGCGAGACGGTTGTTGCGGCAACGATGTACGGGCGACAACGGGCATCACACGACCACTGGTGGTGAGTGAGCATTGCAGAATGCATTGAGTGAGGTGATAGCAGCGGTAAGCAGGTCCCCCCCTAAGACAAGGGAGGCCGACCCCTCCCACTTGGGAGGGTGGCCGACCCTCTTCCTCAGGGTGTGGCCGACCCCCTTCTCAGGGCGGTGGCCGACCCCTCGGGGAGAAGTGTACTTTCGATCGTCGTCTGAATGCTTGAGGCGCGGAGCGCTTTGACCGAGCAACGATGTCGAGGCACGAAGCGCTTTGACCGAGCAACGATGTTGAGCAAATTTGACTGTCGAGCGGGCGACGTGTCGTGCCATTGGAGTCTTTTAGCGAGACCTGGGGTGCGGTCCGGATAGGTTGTGAACATAAGCCTCCTGCGTGCGGGGTGCGCGGAGGGGCAACCCGAGCGGGCGTCGTACGTATAAACGATGTTGAATGCGCTTGGGGAGCGAAACATGAATTTTGCGAAAAAGCGTAAGTGGGGGGAAAAGGAGAGCTGTGAAAATTTTGTTGACATTTGAAATGGGTGGTTGAGATTGGATGGTCCACCCCTATAAATAGTGAAGGGATGGAGGGTTTGCCAAAAAAATTCAATTGCACATTTTAACCAAGTGAGAGAGGAGAGAAAAAGAAAGAAGAGGAAATGGTGAGAGAAGGAAAGCAAGGGGCCGAGGGGTCGGCCGGAGATGGGGGTCGGCGCGGCCAAGGGGTTGGCGGGGGTGGAGAGAAGGAAAGAAGAGGGGAAGGAGGGAAGAAAGAGGGGAAAGGGGAGGGGGTTGGCCAGAGGGGGGTCGGCGGGGGCAGGGGGGTTGGCCAGAAGATGAAGGTCGGCCACCCCAGGGGTCGGCCAGCACGGGGGAGAGAAGGAGAGAAGGGATGGGGGGAGAGGGGATGGGGGTCGGCCACATGAGGGGGGTCGGCTACACGAGGGGGGTTGGCCACCCCAGGGGGGTCGGCCGGAAGAGGAGGGTCGGCGGGATCTGCTGACACGGGGGGAATGGGAAGAGAAGAAGGAAGGAGAGAAGAAAGGGGGTCGGCGGGGCCGAAAGGGTAAGGAGCTGGAGGGGGGTCGGCGGGGGCGAGGGGCGGGGAGCTGGAGGGAGGTCGGCGGGGGCAGAGGGGTTGACGGGGCCAAGGCCATGCCGGCCGAGCCGGTGCCCGTTTTGAAAATTTTGAAGCAGAAGATGTGGGTGAAACCACGAGGTGGGGTGACGAGCGCAGCGCGGCCACCGCGAACTGCGACAATGGAACCGGTGCCGCCCCCACCGATAGATGAAGCAGAAGCTGCGGTAGGTGGTGAGACGGGAGTGCCACTTACATTTGATGATTCGTTGGTGAGAACGTATGATCCGGACCCGGATAAGATGAACACGCAGCTGAGAGTAAAAGGGGTAGTACTGGCCGTGCCTGACCGGGAGTTGTGGAGGGAGCTGGCCATCGGGTAGCTGATGGTGCATTCACAGTGCCTTGGAGTGGTGCGTCGATGGGGGAGGAGCCACGAGTGCCGTAACCGTATGTGCGGGCTCCGAGCTGGGAGGATGCGCCCGTGCCGTCACCGAGGTATGTTGCGGGGTTGGTGGTGGAGCGGGAGGATATACCCTTTGAACATGTGGTGTTCAAGGGCCATGGTGCGATGCCAATCGGGTGGGACTTCTGGTGTGAGCATATGATGGAGGTGCCGAGGTGGTCGTTGTAGACGTTGGGGTTGGTGCCAGCGATTGACATTACGGCGAGGGGGCGGGAGTTGTATAGAGATACGCCTGGGATGGCCCTGTTGCTGCCGAGGTGGAGCACTCAGACACATACCTTTGTGATTGAGTTTGGAGAGATTGGGCCGACGCTGCTGGATGTGATGATGCTGACGGGGCTATCGATGCATAGAGAGTTGGATGTGCGTGTGACGCGGCTTACTGGTGAGGAGCAGCTGTTACAGACGCAGCTACTTGATATTTTGGTAGAGACGAGGCAACATCGGAAGGCGACATATAGCGGGTGGCTCCGATTGTTCTATGACACGCCGCAGGCGAAGTCAGGGCAGAGATTGGGCAATGCTGCCCATTTCGTGATGGGGCCGTATCATAAGGACGTGCGGTACGAGATGGTGGCCTTCTTGACGATGTTCTTGTCGGGGTAAGTATTATGCGTTCCATTGTTTGTATGCTTGTATATGTGATGCGAGTTGAGGTTATGTATAATGCATTGTCGTGTTTTTACAGATTTGTTTTTGAAGGGACGCCAGAGGATGGCATTTCCTCGAAGGTGATTCCCCTGGCGATTCGGATGGCGCATGGGAAGCGTGTTGGGCTAGCTCTCGTGTATCTGGGCACCGTGTATTCACGGTTGGATCAGTTTGTGAATGACGTGAAGAGGTCGCACGGGCGGTACCAAGTGGCGACGTACGTGGATTGGAGGTTTCTGCAGCGGTACTTGTACGAGTGTTTTCCGGATTATCGTCCGATAGGATACCCACTTGAGCATCCAGTACCGAGGACGAAGGACAGTGATGCACGGTGGCAGATCGCGGGAGGTGGCGCCGTGGTACAGTGGGTCACGGGCATTTGTATGGGCGGGCATCAAGAGGCCGGAGTGTCCATTGTCACGGTTGATAGATTCGAGGGAGGCATGCGTAGCACGGCCGTACAGAGAGATGCATGCGTCATACGAAGTACCCCCCTGGTTGCACGGACAGGAGATGACGATAGACTTGACCAAGATGGGGGGTTTGCCACCGGGAGACGTTGTACTCTTGGTGGCCTACTTTCCAGGTTGGTTGCCAATGATGACTGATGATGGCGGGAAGCCTGCTGAGAACCTGTATTATGCTAACGGTTGTTTTGGACAGGGGTACGAGGGACAAGCAATGGAGAGAGGCGGTGATGCAAATGTGGCGGTCGAGACAGAGGAAGCGAGAGCAGCCGAGGTTGATGAGCCAGCAGGCGGAGATGAGCCGGTAGCGGTCGACGTGTTGGGGGCCAGGGTGAGCGATAGGGTGAGTCCACTGCGAGATGTTGAGGAGAGGGTGGAGGATGTGTATGGCGGCTTGGTCGACGACTCGCTGATGTTTGATGCCAGTGGCTACTGGGGGACAGGCACGGCGACGGAGGTCGCGGTGGTTGAGCGGCGGGATTTGGTGGAGTTGGAGCCTGCAGTGGCGGTCCCAATTCAGGAGGTGGAGATCCCGGTGTAGCCGGTGCAGTCTATTACGGAGGCGTCGTCAGGGTCGGCTGTTGAGGCGAGTGCGACGTTGATGGCGATGCACTCGATGACCGTCGGTGTACAGGCAGTCGGAGGAGTGCGTGAGAGGCCTGTGATGGTGGTGAGTGGCACATCAGCTGGAGAGGCGAGCAGGGGATCATCGAGCGGCCAGGCCGACGTGGTAGTATGGGAGAACCTTCAGCTACCTTTTAAGACAGTGCGCTGGTTAGAGCTGGTGAAGGCGGCGTACCAGTAGACGTTTGAGGGGGTGACTGTAGAGAACCCGGTGCTACAAAGGTGGCTGTACTCAGGGTTTGTGGAGTGGCTGCTGCCATTTGCGAGTGTTCTTGAGGCGAGCTGGACAACAGGGTTTATTGAGCGGTTGCTGACAGAGTTGGCGGCGTGCACCTCTTTAGGCGTGCAGCTAGATTGGATGGCCGAGTTCTTTAGGTTGAGGAGCGAGGGTGGTGGTGTGGGCGAGAGGATGGCCTTGGTACGTATGAAGGAGGTGCTACTCGAGAGGCGGCGCACAGGGTTGTAGGTGGAACGGTCAGAGATCAACGGAGAGTTGGTCGTGATCGACATAGAGGTGGCGAAGATAGAGAGGCAGCTGTCTGACTTGCAGAGACGTCTGAGTGATCTCCAAAGGCGGCGGGCGGATGTGGAGGTGCGAGAGGCCGAACGTCTAGGGCGACAGGCCGAGTTCGAGGCAGGATGGTCGGCACTACAAGTTCAACGCCAGACATTACAGGTGGTGGGCTCCCATCTAGTAGCAGCTTTATTATCTAGCTTTCGGTAGGTTATTATAGATTTGAGGTTTGGGCAGTGCCCGATAGTGGCCAACAACTTATGCATTATATATATATCTTGTTGGTACATGAAGTGTAATTGCATGCTGCCTTGTTAATATTTGTCGCGGATGTATGGTGTGATCGTTGTATGTTGCGATTGTGTGTTGCGCCTGTTGGGTGTCTGTCGGTGTCCCCTCCCCCCCTTTTTCTTTTATCAAGAACAAACACTTAATAACCAGAAATGAATACAAAAGTAGAGGCTAAGGATAGAGGTATGGAGTGAAAAGACTGTATATTGATAGTGCTTGGATCAAAGAAATGTCTTTACACAAAAGGAACTCGTAATAAGCAACAGAAATTATAAGCCAGTACATGTGTGTATATACACAAAATGCCACGTTAAGTATGCTGAACTACAAGCGGTGGAGCAAGGGGTGGGGTGGGGTGGGTGGGGGGGACAAGCTGCAAACTGATCATGCGTAATACGTTTTTAGGTTGTGACCGTTGATAGGTGCGGTAAGCTGTCCGTCATCTGGATTGAGCAGGAGGTAGGAGCCGTTGCTTCTGGCTGTATGTATTTCAAATGGCCCCTCCCAGTTGGGCATGAACTTCGGAGCCGACAGGTTGGTCCGTACATGCTTGGCGGCTTGGAGAACAAGGTCGCCTTCCGTGAATGAGCGAGGTTTGACGGTCTTCCCGTAGGCGCTGACAAGCTTCTCATGATATTTCTTCATTCGACGCATGGCGTTGGCTCTTTTTTCATCAAGGCCCTCGAATGCCACCATTCTGGTTTCTTCTTCTTCGAGACCGCTGCTGAGGGATAGTCGTGCCGAGGCGACTGCAATCTCGGCAGGCACTACACATTCGTCCCCGTAGACGAGAGAGAAGGGCGTGGCCTTCGTGGCTATGTGTCTGGAAGTTCTGTAAGCCCAAAGGGCATGGCTTAGCTTTTCGGAACAGGAGTTGCTCGCGTCATGGACCATGCGTGACAAAACACGCAACAGAGTTTTATTGGAGGCTTCAGCTTGACCGTTGCCTTGCGGATAATACGGAGTTGACGTGGCATGATTGATGTCGTCTGCTTCCGTGAGAGTCCGAACATCCCGATTGATGAATGGTGTGCCGTTGTTGGAGATAATACATCGGGGGATGCCGAAGCGACATATGATGTGATCGCGTAAAAAATTGGCGATGGCGCCTCCCGTGGCTTTTCGCAGAGGTATGGCTTTTACCCACTTTGTGAAACGCTCCGTCGCGACCATGATCCAAATGTGACCTTTCGATGGCGGATGTATGGGCCCGATAAGGTCGAGAGCCCAAGAGTGAAACGGCCAAGGGGCCACGATCATACGAAGGTCGGATGCTGGCATGTGCATTCTGTTGGCGTGTCTCTGGTAGGGCTGGCAGTGTCGTACATGAGAGATTGCGTCAGATTCCATAGTCGGCCAGTAGTACCCCAACCTGAGCAGTTCTGCATACAACTTCTGAGAGCCTTGATGTTCGCCACAAGCACCATTGTGCACTTCATTGATCACCTCGACTGCTTGGGCACCCTGCAAGCATCATAGGGTGCGTCCCGAAAATCCCTTGTGAAACAACTCACCTTCCATCTTGAAATACTTGACCGACTTGCGTTTGATACATCGTGCCGAGTTGCGGTCAGATGGTAGTAGTCCATGGGATAAATATTACAGGAAAGGCTGGCGCCAGTCATCTTCGATGTTGACGACAAGAGCTTCCGTACTGTCTGGTGCATATAGGCATTCTGAACAATCCTGTTGTATATCCGAAGCATCTTTGGCCATGGATGGCCAAAAGAGGCCCATTCGTTGGAGATGGCGATATAGAGGTGGCCCATCGAGGCCACAACACTTTTGATGTCCGTATTGCAGCTTGTGCTTTGCTTCTGTTGGGGCCAAACATCGGGCCAGAGTGCCTCCGTGACATCGTCTGTACAAGACGTCTCCCAACATTAAGAAATCTGTGTGGGTGGAGACGAAAGCGAGTGACGGTGCCTTAAGTTGGTCGATGATCGGCTGCCTCCAATCATCGGTCATAATGTCATTCGGGACTAGATTCAATGATGTGCATGGTGATGTCCTATTGATAATGGTTAGTATGCGCTGTTCACCGTCAATATCTATTTTTGACGCGATTGTGGCTAAGCTGTCCGCATGTCGGTTGTGGCACCTACCGTGATGTTCATATTGGACATGGCCAAGCTGTCTCTCCAGGTGTTGTACTAAGGCACGATAAAGTGCCAAGGCCGGCTCCTTGACTGCAAACTTTCCATCGGCCTGCTTCATGATCAAGTTTGAGTCCCCTTTTATACACAACGAGTTAACCCCCATGCTGATAGCTAGCATGAGGCGAATGACGAGGGCCTCGTATTCAGCTTCATTGTTAGATATCGGGAATGCAAGCTTGAAGGATAGGGATGTGGTAACACCCTCTAGGTTTCTGAAGGACAATGTCGGCACCTCCTTGCGGAGGGGAGCTCCATTGGGATCTTTGTTAGTGGCTGAGTCGAACTCAAGCCTCCACAATTCATCAACATCAGATAGCAGGGTTGTCTCTTCCCCAAGCCATTGATGTGAGGTTGGTTCATATTGTTGGCGCGGGAAGAAGGCCAAGAGGTCTGCGAGTGCTTGGCTTCGCAAAGCCGTAGGATTCTTGATAGATAGGCCGAATTTGGCCAGTAGCAGCAACCAGCGAGTAAGTCGGCCAGACAGGGCAGGGCGAGTGAGCATGTATCGTAATGGGTCAGCCTTGGTGACGAGTGTAATCTGGTATGACAAGAAATAGTGTCTGAATTTTTGCGAGGCGTAGACCAAGACGAAGCAATGTTTTTCGAGCTCAAAACAATTGGCCTCGGGTCCCCTGATTGACCGACTGAGATAATAAACCGGGCGCTCCACTCCGTCCACTTCTTGAGCAAATAACGCCTCTAGGGATTTGGGCGTGGAGGTTAGGTAAAGCAAGAGTGGTAGACCTCGTTGTGGCATGACCATGGTCTGTGGTGACATGAGGACCGCCTTGATTTGTTTAAATGCTTGATGTTGGGGCGCACCCCAATCCCATGGCGCGCTCTTGCGCGTCAAGTGCTGGAAGGGCGTGATAAGCTCAGCCAAGGCAGGGATGAACCTGCGAAGATAAGAAACCTTGCCGAGAAAGCTTTTTAACTGCTTGGTACTTTTGGGCGGTGGCATCTCTTGGATAGAGGCGGCTTTGGAGGGGTCAATGTCGATACCCTGTCAACTGACCAAGAAGCCGAGGAATTTACCGGAGGAGACTCCAAAGGCACATTTGAGCGGGTTCATCCGCATGTTGTATTGGCGACACCGGTCGAAGACTGCCCGAAGGTCCGTAAGATGCTCACTTTCCTTTTTAGATTTGATAATGAGGTCGTCAACATATTCTTCCACTGTGCGGTGTATCATGTCGTGAAAGATAGCTGTCATAGCTCTCTGTTAAGTAGCACCCACATTCTTGAGACCAAAAGGCATGACCTTCCAACAAAAGTTACCCATTGGGGTCCGAAAAGCTGTCTTGGCACAGTCATCTGGGTTCATTCGAATTTGGTTGTAGCCGGCGAAGCCATCCATGAAGGACAAGGTCTCGTGTCCGGCGGTAGCCTCCGTGAGCATATCAATATTGGGCAGTGAAAATTCATCTTTAGGGCATGCCTTATTCAAATCGCGGAAGTCAATACAAACGCGAACCTGTCCGTTCTTCTTTTGCACAGGAACAACATTGGCCAACCAGATAGGATGAGTGATGGGTTCAATGAAACCAGCCTGTAGAAGTCGTTCGATCTTTTGCTTGATTTTTATTTCAAGTTCGAGGCAGAAAGATCGCGAATGCTACCGAACAGGGTTAAACCCGTTAGCAATGTTAAGATGGTGTGTTACCAAGGCAGGATCTAACCCGGGCATTTAGTTGTAACTCCATGCCAATACATCGCGATATTCGCGGAGGAGGGTAACCAGTCCCTCTCTTCGGCCCGGGGCGAGTTTCGTGCCAATGTAGGTCAACCGAGGCTCCTCGCCTGGGTCAGCCAGGTTAATTTCTTCAAGATCTTCGGCCTGCGGTTGGGGGTCGTCTTCATAGCAGGGCAGTGCAGCGCCCGGGGTAAGCTCGTGATCTAGCGGGCAATGCTTGGCCGTACAACACCATTTTGTCTCTATAGGTAGGTTGGGGTCGAGGCGGTCCGGCAGCGGCCCTATCGGAGCCCCCGGACACCGTCATAACTGGTAGATGACCCTTTTGTCCTTGATGACGCGCTGAAAGGTGGTTTCAAACTTTTGCTTCTTGGATTTGGGGGATAAAGGCAGGGAAATCGTAGGGACAGCAGATGGCGCTGTCGAGGTTGATGCTTTGTTTCTGATGCTTATCTTGGACTTGGGTGGCTTGTTCCCACACAGCTCGTCCCAATCTGGTAGCTTGGTGGGGTGGATATGAGTAGCATTCTCACCATCTGTAGCAAGTTCAGTGAAGAAGGAGGCCTCGGCAAAATAAGACTTGGCACACTCAAAAGGGGCCTTGGTCACGGGGATGGTTACGCTATCACATGGAAAGTGGTGTCACGACGGACAGTTTCGACCATTAGGTCGACAGTGATATGGCCAAGAGTGGACTGGGGGCCCTGTCCGAAGCCAATAATTTTGATGGGGTCGCGGATGATCCTCCTTGATGGTATGCCGGCCTGTTGCAAAGTGACGAGAGGGATGATGTTGATCGAAGCGCCGCAATCTACCAAGGCGCGGCGGAAGCCGGTACCGTTAACAGTGCACTCAAGGTATAACGGCCGGTTGTGGTGCTCAATTGGTGGTGAGTCCTCGTCCGAAAAAATGAATGCGGGGGGAGGCATATGTCTGTGCTCGGCCTGGTGGGCGAAGCGCTCGCGACCGAGGCATATGGTGACCTCGATCAAGCGGTCTGAGAGACAAGTCCGCGCCGCGGGTGAAAACCCCATTTTGTCA
>JAVXUO010000440.1:0-149414 GCA_033065855.1 Escallonia rubra
AGTACAAGAGAAGAGAAAATAGTCCTTCTTTGAGTAGGAAGAGTCTTTCTTTGAAGAGAGATGAGCCATTCTTTGAGAGGGTTTGTTGAGAGAGAAAAGGTTTGTAATCTCCAGTGATAAACATAGTGAAATCGCTACTACCACCGTGGAGTAGGCTTTCACCGAACCACGTAAATCTTGTGTCTCTATTTTCTATTATTGTTTTTCGATTCTCTTCTTTATTGCTTGGTGCATAATCTAGTATATTCCTTTACAAGTGGTATCAGAGCTGAGGTTCAGTGGTAGATTGAAAGCACCTTGCAATGGCCCTAAATACTTCGACGAAGTATGATTTGGAGAAGTTTGATGGATCGAACGATTTCAGTTTATGGAGGATGAAGATGCGTGCTGTTTTAATTCAGCAAGGGTTGTTGAAAGCGTTAAAGGGGAAACAAGGGCTTCTTGATACGATGTCTGATGATGAAAAAGAAGACACGTTGGAGAGAGCCCATAGTGCCTTGTTGCTCTGTTTAGCCGACAACGTGTTACGAAAGGTTTCTCAGGAAACGACTGCGGCTGGATTATGGCTGAAATTGGAGAGCTTATACATGACGAAGTCTCTGACAAATCACCTGTATTTAAAACAACAGCTGTATACTCTTTGGATGAAAGAAGGTACATCGATCAGTGATCATCTTGATGAATATAACAAGGTAATATTAGACCTGCAAAATATTGATATCAAGATAGAAGATGAGGATAAAGCTTTACTGTTACTGTGTTCTTTACCTCCGTCATATGAACATCTTGTTACTACCTTATTATATGGGAATGACAGTATTTCCATGGATGAGGTTGAGGCTGTGATAAATTCTCAAGAATTAAGGAAGAAGGTTTCAGAAGATAGGGGAGAAGAACATGGTGACGGTCTGATGGTTTGAGGCTGAAGCATCTGCTGGGTCTAGAAATAAAGGAAGATCGAGGTCTCAGTCAAAGACAAGAAAATTGAAGTGCTATCATTGTCACAAGGAAGGGCATTACAGAAAGGATTGTCTTGAGGGTAAAAGGAAGAAAAAGGATAATTCCAAGACGGCTGATGCTGAAGTAGTAAAAGATAATTCTGATGGTGCAGATGTTCTCTCAGTTACTATCAGTTCCTCAGATGGAGGGTGGATTCTTGATACGGGTTGCTCCTATCATATGTGTCCTAATATGAATTGGTTTGCCACTTATCGCTCATTTGATGGTGGTAAAGTCCTTATGGGAAACGATGTCGCCTGTAAGGTGGTTGGGATATGTTCAATTCAGATTAGGATGCATGATGGTATTGTGAGAATTATGACTGATGTCAGGCATCTTCCAGAGCTGAGAAAAAAAATTGATTTCTTTGGGTACGCTTGACTCCAATGGTTGTAGCTATCGGGTTGTAGGTGTAGTTATGAGGATAATGAAAGGTGCTCTTGTTGTGATTAAGGGGTTGAAACAAAATAGTCTCTATTTGTTACAGGGTAGCACAGTTACAAGAGCAGCAGCAACAACTTCATCTTCTGATATAGATTCTGACACTACCAAGCTTTGGCATATGCGTCTTGGGCATATGAATGAGAGGGGTATGGATGTGCTAAGCAAACAAGGTTTGTTTGGAAGCAAGAAAATCGGGAAGTTGGATTTTTGTGAGCATTGTGTCTTCAGGAAGCAGTGCATGGTGAAATTCAGTCGGGCTGATCATACCACCAAAGGTATAGTGGATTATATTCATTCAAATCTTTGGGGTCCTTCCATGGTTCCTTCTAAGGGTGGTGGCAGATATATGTTGACCTTTATTGATGACTTCTTAAGAAAGGTCTGGGTGTACATCTTGAAAAAGAAGAGTGATATCTTTGTTTAGTGGAAGCAGCTTAAAATGATGATTGAAAAACAAACCGGCAAAGAAATTAAAGGCTTGAGGACTGACAATGACATGAAATTCTGCTTAGATGAGTTTACTAAGTTCTGCAAGAATGAAGGCATAGTGAGGCATCGCACTGTTAGAAAAATACCACAGCAGAATGGGGTTACAGAACGGAAGAATAGGACTCTCCTTGAGAGGGATCGATGTATGCTTTCAAATGTCGGGCTATCGAAGAAATTTTGGGGAGAAGTTGTTAACACAGCTGCATATTCGGTAAATAGGTCTCCATCGATTGCAATTGATTGCAAGAGTCTTGAAGAAGTTTGGTCTGGTAAGCATGCTAATTATGAAAATTTGAGGATATTTGGTTGTCCTGTTTATGCTCATGTTAATGATGGTAAACTTGAGGCGAGAGCAAATAAGTATATTTTCTTAGGCTATGCAAATGGGGTAAAAGGGTACCGGTTGTGGTGTCCAGATTCTAAGTCATCCAGGTTCCTAATTAGCAGAGATGTGACCTTTGATGAGTCTTCGATGCTTTCGAAGAAGAAGGAGTTGATTGATGCAGGGAAAGACGACGGTGTCAGGGAGAAGGTGGAGCTAGAGGTTCGAGCTCCAGATTCTTTGCCTATAATTCCTACAGATGAGGATGATGGTTCTCATTCTACCGAGGATAATGAAGAACCTCAGGAACAACAGTATAACATTTCCAGAAACAGATCGAGAAGAGAAATTTGACCTCCTCAGAAGTATGGATATGCGGATATGGTTGCTTATGCTCTTAGTGTGGCAGAGAATATTGAGGTTGAAGAGCCTGTTACATACAAAGAGGCCATTAAGAGCACGAAATCAGCGCAGTGGACAGTTGCTACGAGTGAGGAGATGTAATCTCTTTACAAAAATCAAACGTGGGAATTGGTGAAACCGCCTGTGGGCCAGAAGATTGTTGGTTGTAAATGGGTCTACAAGAAGAAGGAAAGAATCCTGGAACGGAAGATATAAGGTATAAAGCACACTTAGTAGCTAAAGGTTTTACTCAGAGAGAAAGTATTGATTACAATGAAATATTTTCTCATGTAGTAAAACATACTTCGATATGAGTGTTGCTTGCTATGGTGGCTCTATATGACTTGGAGTTAACACAGCTTGATGTCAAGACAACTTTTCTACACGGTAAATTGGAAGAGCAGATATTCATGCGTCGGCCAGAGGGGTTCGTGATCCAAGATAAAGAAGATCATGTTTGCTTGTTGAAGAAATCCTTATGTGGATTAAAGCAATCTCCAAGGAAGTGGTATAAAAGGTTTGACACTTTCATGGCAGAGAGAGGTTACACTAGGAGTGCCTATGACAGTTATGTGTATCACCAGAGGCTCGCGGATGGTTCTCATACATACTTGTTGTTGTATGTTGATGACATGTTGATTGCTGCAAAAATGATGTCAGATGTCAGTGGTTTGAAAGAGCAGTTGAAAAAGGAATTTGAGATGAAAGACTTGGGTGTAACAAATAGGATATTAGGGATGGAGATTCAGAGGGATAGACCTGCAGGAATTTTGTACTTGTCCCAGAAAAAGTACATTGAGCGAGTACTGCAGCGCTTTTGTATGAAAAACTCTAAACCTGTGACTATTCCTTTGGCGGCACACTTCAAGCTTTTAGCAGCTTATTCCCCACAGACCCAAGAGAAGGTGGAGCATATGACGTGTGTTCTATATGCTAGTGCAGTGGGCAGTCTCATGTATGCTATGGTTTGTACGAGACCGGATATTTCTCATGCAGTCAGTGTGGTTAGCAGGTACAGGGGTAATCCTGGGAAAGCTCATTAGCAGGCAGTGAAATGGATACTTCGATATCTGAGAGGTACTGCGGATACTGGTTTAGTCTACAATCGGGGCAGTGATGTGAATGGTAGTGTTATTGGATATGTGGATTCAGACTATGCTGGAGATTTGGATAGGAGGAGATCTTTGACATGATATATCTTCACTTTTTCGAGTTGTGTGATCAGTTGGAAGGCTACTCTTCAGACTATTGTTGCCTTGTCTACTACAGAAGCTGAGTACATAGCGGCGACCGAAGCAGTGAAGGAAGCCATTTGGTTGAAGGGCTTGGTTGGTGATTTGGGATTGAAGCAGGAGTATAGCACTGTTTACTGTGATAGCCAAAGTGCCATACATCTGACCAAAAATCAGATGTTCCATGAGCGGACCAAGCGCATTGATGTCAGGTTTCATTTTATTCGGGACGTGGTCTCTCAGGGTACTGTTATGATAGAGAAGATTTCCACAGATGAAAATCCAACGGACATGATGACAAAGCATATTCCAGAGATCAAGTTTAAGCATTGCTTAGATTTGATAAGTATAAGCAGTATTTGAGGTGCAGCCCTGGGGGGTAGGTGTGGTAGCAGCAGATGATATTTTCATCTTGTTTGTGGCTTGTTTTATCCAAGCTAAGGTGGAGATTTGTGATAATGTGTCTTGGATAAAAAAATCCAGAATGTGTGGGTCTCCCACATCGGTAATTTAGAGAAAGTCACTACTTATCTCTAAGTATATATATGTTGTCTTGTATTGTGTTTTAAGTACAAGAGACAAGAGAGAAGAGTCCTTCTTTGAGTAGGCAAAGATAGAAGAGTCCTTCTTTGAGTAGGAAGAGTCTTTCTTTGAAGAGAGAGGAGCCATTCTTTGAGAGGGTTTGTTGAGAGAGACAAAGGTCTGTAATCTCCAGTGATAAATATAGTGAAATCGCTGCTACCACCGTGGAGTAGGCTTTCGCCGAACCACATAAATCTTATGTGTCTCTATTTTCTATTATTGTTTTTTGATTCTCTTTTTTATTGCTTGGTGCGGAATCTAGTATATTCCTTTACACGGTTAGCCATAGTCTCTCCTTTTTGTGAAATTACCAGTTTAGCTTATAGAATGTCAGTGGATTTTCCTGCCAACATATATGCGAATATAGATATTCTCCCAACAAAGGGTAGTACACATGATGGTCCGGGTGTGTGGTTTCTCTATCAACGCCGATGTAAAGGTCACCCTTATCGGCTTGACTGTACCATATACCTCCCGCCTGTAACTAGAAAGTTAATAATGGTCGATCACCAGTACATATACAAGTTGTTTATTATACCAAGAAGACCAGAAGGTCCCTTTAGTATGAGGCTGTTGATTTGAGAACACAATCGAAAGATCGTCTTGAGATGGAGGACCAATGACTTCAACTGTTGCTCTCGATTAGGTAATTAGGGCAAGACATGCACATGTGTGAGGTATGGAAATAAGAGCACAAGTACCACAATTATATCACATTATCCAACACACAACATACAAAGAAAATACAAAAAGGACAATAAATCAATTATTTTTTTTCAAGTCTAGTCCTTTTATTTTTTAGTTCCAAGCAGAGTTGTAGCAAAATTTCCCAAAAAAGAAAGGATTTTAGGAGTCGGCATTTTAGTTAATTAAGAAAAATAGGAAACATAAGAAAAACCCTAAAAATGACAGTAAATTGTCCAAAAGGACAACTAATCTACCGAAAACCGGGAAATGAGTTCGAAGACTAAGTTAAGCAACAAGAAGATTTTAGGCACCCGCTACACCCTTTTGCTAACTACTTCATTTCTATTGATTATTGGCCTTAAAAACATGCAACATATCAAATGTAACAAAACTTGCCCTAAGTTTAGTTTTGTGTTATTGGTTTGAATTAGACAACATGGGTTAAATGGCCTACGTATCCAGTCGGAAAAACCATAATTAAAATCATCGTAGTTCGACTCTGATCCTACGGGAAGTAGTCTACATTTTGAGACTTAGAACTAGACCAAGAAATGTAAAAGACTCTTTTTGTGTTTCTTGAATACAAATATGTTCCCAACCTACTTTGGTCGCACCCAAGGGCCCACCAGGGTCCTGTTTAAGCGACACGTCACTATAGTCAACGGTCAATTTTTCAACGCTTTTAACCGGTCAAAATGCGCACGGTTAAGTCACGTGCATCACTTTTTCACGACAATTTATAACTCAGAAATTATTTTTCGTGCGACCTTGGTTGCTAGCGTAACAAACGCGTTGCACCCCAACTTAAGTGAATGTAAACATCGGTCGATGGCGTGCCTCCCCCGCTTGGGGGTCAACCACCTTCCCTCAAGGAGGGTCGGCGGGCCTTCCCTCTTGGGGTTCGGCCGCCTTCCCCCCTTGGGGGTTGGCCACCTTCCCTCATCGGTGGGTCGGCGTACTTCCCTTCCCCTAGCCTTCTCACTCACCCACTAGTGCACGCCCCCTTTTGCACTCAGCTAAACACCACATCACTTGTCACTGCATGTGCACCATCTCCGCAACGCCCGCCATCGCCCGTGCACCGGCTTCGCATGGTCCGCTGTTGCTCGCACGTCGGCTCCACGACACCCGTCACCTATGCCCGCACGTCATCTCTGAGAGATCCTTCACCGGCGACCGCGTACTCCCACTTCTAACTTCATCATTACCAGAGATTGGATTCGCCATTCTTGTGCAACATTCAAACTCGGCTCACGCCAATAGAACCCTAAATTGAATGCTTCAAATCAACCGAACCCTAAATTGAATCAATAGAACCCCCTAATTGAACCCTAAATTGAACTAATTGAATCCTAAATTTAATGCCTCAAATCAACCGAACCCTAAATTGAATCAATAGAACCCCCTAATTGTACCTAAATTGAAGTAATTGAACCCTAAATTGAATGCCCTAATCGAACCGAACCCTAAATGAAACTAATTGAACCCTAAATTGAATGCCCTAATACAATCGAACCCTAAATTGAAATAATTCAAGCGCATCGGATATGTGAATTTTGAACATTTTTTAAAAAATTTGAACATTGATCATTTGTTTGATAATTTTAGGTTGTTAATTGTGCGTTTTATAATTGTGATTATTGATCGATGATTTTAGGTTATTAGCTGTGCATTTGAAGTAATTGCGATTATGAATTGATGATTTTAGGTTGTTAATTGATGATTTTAGATTGTTAATTGTGCATTGAGCATTTGAGATATTGAGATTATTGACGGAGGATGGGACCCAATTGGATTGAATGTGTGATTTTTGTTAATTTTTATTGCATTGAGCATTTGAGAATTGAGAATTGAGATTGTTGACGGAGGATGGGACCCAATTGGATTGAGATACCTGTTAGTTAGCGCAGACACGGACACCACGTCTGATCGACGGTGTCCGACATTTAGAAAACAAATTAACGTATGCCGATGTGTCTGGAGGTGCGTGTCGCTGGGCATCGGACACGTGTCCGGAGGAGTCGGACACGTGTCCAAAGGCGTCGGACACGTGTGGGTATGTGTCAGACACGTGTCGGTATGTGTCTGACACGTGTCGGTATGTGTCTGACACGTGTCCGGAGGTGTCAGAAACGTATCGGACACCATATCGACACCCTATATGAGGTGTCGGAATTGAGGTTGTTGAATGTGCATTAAATTTGCACTAACATAACCCAATTACGCCTAATTAGCGCTAGTTAGGACTAATCAACACTACTCGGCACCATCAAAACCCTAATTAGGACTAAATAACCCTAATTAGTCCTAATCAACCCTAATTAGCTATAATTATTCGAAACTAGCCCTCACTAACATTAATTAGCTCTAACATAACCCAATTAAGCCTAATTAGCCCTAATTAGGACTAATCATCACTACTCGGCACAATTAAACCCTAATTAGTCATAATCAATCCTAATTAGCTATAATTATCCGAAACTAGCCCTCATTAACATTAATTAGCCCTAACATAACCAAATTAAGCCTAATTAGCCCTAATTAGGACTAATCATCACTATTCGGCACAATTAAACCCTAATTAGTCATAATCAACCGTAATTAGCTATAATTATCCGAAACTAGCCCTCATTAACATTAATTAGCCCTAACATAACCCAATTAAGCCTAATTAGCCCTAATTAGGACTAATCATCACTACTCGGCACAATTAAACCCTAATTAGGACTACATAACTCTAATTAGTCCTAATCAACCCTAGTCAGCTATAATCATCCGAAACTATCCCTCATTAACATTAATTAGCCCTAACATAACCCAATTAAGCCCAATTAGCCCTAATTAGGACTAATCATCACTACTCGGCACAATTAAACCCTAATTAGGACTAAATAACCCTAATTAGTCCTAATCAACTCTAATCAGCTATAATTAATAATCGTGTCTTGTTCCCTAATAACCCAGTTAGCCCTAATTAGCCCTTGTACATCCCATAATTACTCCATGTTGCCCAGAGATGGTTCAATTACTCGTTCTTTACAAACCCTGCCTTCTTTATATTAATTGTTGTTTTGAGAAGTCCATTGGCAACGAGATGGTTCAACTCGTTGCCAACGAGTTCTATTTAATGTGGAATTGATAACATATGCAACGATCATTCTGCAGTTTTGATATTTCGAAAAGATTCTTGCATATCTTATCAATTTCTGAACACATGCATGCATAAAAACCCTTAGTTCCCGTTCAAAGGTACTCATTACAAAGTAATGCCTTGTAATGAGCCTTTGGATGTCCAGTTTGGACAGTTTGGAAAAGCTAATTGTTTATAAAACAGTATTTTGACTCATGCTTTATGTTCTATGTCGTGGATATTTGGTACACGTTCTCGTGTGTTTCTCCGGGTGCATACAGATCTGGTGTTCTAACATCCGTCAAACCTTCCTGAGCAAGGTTAGATGAATGTTAGAACACCTAATCGATGTGGTGTACTTGGAGAAATGCGGGGAGGTGCTGCCGAATTTTCCACAGACATCGGACTAAGCATGAGTTATTCACTGTTTTATAAACATGTGCTTTTCTGAATGGGATAGGACCACTACCTGTTCAAGAGTGGAGGGGAAATATGTAGACGTGTTGTAACATTCATGCATTGATATTTACATCGGCAATGCTTAATCACTGGTCATTATTGAAGGTGGTATACAGTACGATAATTCAGTCGTCATGTCAGTCGATCGAAGTTGGATGAAAAGGAAGAATGCTGAAGATTTTGAGTGTCGCGTTGACGAATTTCTCGACTTCGCTTATGCGCATCCTGCACATGTTGACCTTGATAAGATAAGGTGCCCGTGCGGTAGATGTGAGTTGTTGCACTGGAGAAAAAGAATTGAAGTAAAATGGCATCTTCGTCGGTACGGTTTTATGGGTGGATACACAAGGTGGACGCAGCACGGGGAAACGATAGTATTGTCGTCCAACCTGGCTAGTCAAACTGAAGTTAGGGAGGAGGCACGATATGATTTTCGAGATATGATTATGGATGTTGGGCATGCTAATGTTGACTGGGGTAACGACAGGCCACAACCGCCGAACGAGGGGGCTCATCAGTTTTATGAGTTGTTGAGAGCTGCGGAAGAGCCGCTGTGGGATGGAGCTCCGAAACACACACGGCTGTCTGCGGTTAGTAGGTTATTACAGTTGAAATCAGACCACGGGCTGAGTGAGAAAGGTTTTAACGAGTTTGTTACCTTCATCAAAGAAATACTGCCCGAAAGTGAAAAGCTACCGCCGTCGTACTATGACGCGAAGAAGATGATGAGGAAACTTGGGTTGAGCTACGACCGGATAGATGCGTGCAATAACGATTGTGTATTATTCTGGAAAGAGAATAAGGATTTGTCATTATGTCCAGTGTGTGATCATTCGAGGTACAAACCGGACAAAGGGAAGAAGAAAAACATTGCATGGAAGATATTGCGATATTTCCCGGTCACACCACGGCTTCAGAGAATGTACTACTCCTCCAGTACGGCTGAACATATGAGGGCTCACCGTGAGACTCGCAGCAACGATGCCGATGTGCTGACACACCCAGCTGATGGAGAGGCGTGGAAGGAGTTTGACCGCAGGCATCCAGTTTTTGCTCAGGAAGTTCGGAATGTTAGACTTGGTCTGGCAACCGATGGGTTCAACCCTTTCGGTCAGTCTACCACGCCTTACTCCTGTTGGCCTGTTATTATTGTCCCTTACAACCTTCCACCAGGCATGTGCATGAAGAAGCCGTATATGTTCTTGTCGTTGCTTATTTCGGGGCCGAAGAGTCCCGGTAAGGACATAGATGTGTATTTAAGGCCGTTGATTGATGAGTTAAAACAATTATGGAATCATGGAGTCGAAACATATGATGCATCCCTTAAACAAAATTTTCAGATGAGGGCTGCTTTGATGTGGACTATACATGATTTCCCCGCATTGGGAATGACGTGTGGCTGGAGCACACATGGGAAGCTAGCATGCCCTGCTTGTATGGGCGTGAACCCCGGTCATACGTTAAAGCACGGCGGAAAGGCCTCGTGGTTCGGATGTCACCGTAAGCTTTTGCCACCGGGCCATCAGTTTCGTAGGCAGAAGGATAAATTTGACGGGACAATCGAGCGTGAGGTTGTCACGCTGGACTACCCATCTGGTGAAGAAGTACTCTCACACCTGGAGGCACTTGATACTGACATACCACACGGTAAGGGTGTGCCGGATCAGAAGATTGCAGGGTTCGGGAAAGAGCACAACTGGAGAAAATTTTGTATCTTCTGGGAGTTAGCCTACTGGAGGACGCTCGTTATCCGAAACAACATGGATGTGATGCATATTGAGAAGAACGTTTTTGATAATGTGTTCAACACAGTGATGAATTTCAAGGGCAAATCGAAAGATCACCTTAAAGCGAGAAGGGATCTACAACAGTTGGGTGTACGCCGTGAATTGCATCCTCGGACAGTCAGTGGGAGGACCATACTTCCGAAAGCACCTTACTGTCTAGACAAGAAACAAGTGGAGAAGGTCTGTCAGTGGGTTAAGAATTTGAAGCTTCCGGATGGGTTTGCGTCCAACATATCTCGTTGTTGCAATGTTTCGGAATGCAAGTTCCAAGGGATGAAGAGTCACGACTGCCACGTATTCATGGAGAGATTCATTCCTATTGCCTTCCGGGGACTGTTGCCACGGGTTGTTTGCGAGACTTTGACTGAATTATCTCATTTCTTTCGAGATATATGCTCTTCTACGATCCGGGTGAGTAACATGGAAGTGCTTGAGAAGAACATTGTGGTGACGATTTGCAAGCTGGAGAAAATCTTCCCACCTTCGTTCTTTGATTCAATGGAGCATCTGCCTGTTCACTTGGCATATGAAGCTAAGATGGGTGGACCCGTGCAATATCGGTGGATGTATCCCTTCGAGAGGTAATCCTTAAATTGTTACAGTTGTTCGTTTACACTTAATGCGACATCTGTTATCATTGATATTCCACCTAACTCGATTCCCTAAACTTCTAGGTTCATGTTCCATTTAAAGAAAAAAGTCCGTAATAAGGCTCGGGTTGAGGGCTCAATTGCGGAGGCTTACGTAATGGAAGAACTTGTAAACTTTTGTAGTCAATATTTCGGTTTGGATGTTGGTACAAGGTTAAATCAACTAGGCCGAAATGATCCCGGAGCAAGCACAAATTTGGAAGGGCAATTGTCAATATTCAAGCAGTCAGGTAGTCCGTTCGGCCGAACGTATACTCGATGGCTAACAGATGAAGAGTACAGTGCTGCAACAATATATGCCCTTCTAAATTGCGATGAAGTTTCGGCATTCGTTGAGTAAGTTAAAGTCTTAATTCACTTACATTGCTGTACATAATTGAAAGTGTGTGTTAAGCGAGTTAGATGCATATTGGTTTGCAGTGAGTTCGATGCGGAATCTTTAATCACTGATCCCGCTGGACTTGAATCTCACCGGAAGTCACAATTTGTACAGTGGTTCAAAATCCGTGTAAGATTATTTAACGAAATTATATTATGTGTTATATACAGTTCTGTGGCCAATTAGTATACTGATTTATCCTTAATGTTTACCGTCATCTACAATAGGTTCAGTCAATGGATAGACCAGTGGCCTCCTGCTTGAAATTACTAGCCGAAGGCCCTAACAAACAAACATCCTGTTACGGAGGTTATATCATCAACGGGTTTAGGTTTAACGTAAAAGATGATGACCGAACAAAACAAACCCAAAACAGTGGAGTCTTGGTCAACGGCGACTGTTATGCCGAGAATTGCATGGATTTTTACGGAGAGTTAGATGAGATTGTTGAGCTAACATATCTGGGTTCCCAAAACCGCCTGGTAATGTTCAAGTGTACGTGGTTCGATGTCACATGCAGCAGAGGAATCCGTGTTAGCTCTCAAGGGATTGTAGATGTCAATGTCAAGTCAAGACTTGCATCAGACGAGCCCTTTGTGTTTGCTAGTCAAGCTGTACAAGTCTTTTACGCGGAGGACGTCGCCAATCCCAAATCTCATTGGTATACAACTATCAAGTCCAAGAAATTGCCCGTGACATATGACAGTGAGCTAGACTCCTTTCAAGCCGACCAACCACGTGTCTTGTTCCCTGTTGAGGTCAACAACGAGGAGGACGATCTTCCTCTTCCAACAACACTTCTTGTGGGAGAAGAAGTCGTAGATGATGACGCGGAAGATGTTGAAAGTGTTGGAGATGATGTGACCGAGTCTACTGATGAAGAGGATGAATTAGAAGATGAAGAGGACGACGAGTCCCACGAAGAAGAGGGCGACGAGGATAGTGATGAAGATGATTCGCAAACTGAAAATGATTGACTTGTAATGTTGTAACATCACGGGAAAAATGTAGTAACATTTTAGAACTTGGTGTTTATTGATGTGTTTTTGCACATCCGTTCATATATATATATATATAGTGCCGATGATGATTTATGCCAAGATTATTGTTTTTCACGTGTTAATGTCTTTGTATATAATCTATATGAAGTCAGATATGGATAGGATACGGGCTATTCGTGGCCGGGCTGGACGCCGAGCTGCTTCCTCCCCGGTTAGTCCCACCTTGTCATTGCCTACTGATGACGAGGCACAGAGTGATCGCGGACAGCCATCGGGGGCCCAGCCCCAGCTGTCGCCGTCACCGTCGCCCCAGCCGTCTCCATCTTCCGTGGGTTCTACCTCAGGTATAGTTGATAACGGTGTTTCCTACATTTTCGCTAGCCTTATATTTGAACTGTATTAATGTCTGTGTTTTGTAGGATCTCGACGAGGCCGTGGTCCGACACGCGGGGTACGCATCGACCCCCAGCGTAAACAGAGAGTTACGCTCACGCAGGAGGGCCTGTAAGTACTAAAAATATCACCTCATGCCTTATGTTTAAAAATTTTGGGTGTTAATTTATATTTGAACTGTATTAATTAATTTAATTACTTCTTTGGCAGGATCCTGGAGAATATGGCGAGGACGAAGATCGGCGTTCTTGTGAAGGGCCGATTCTTCGAGCCACGCCTGTACTGGAAGGAATGGGATGCCGCTGCGAGGGAGGCCCTATGGGAGGAGTGGCTGGTACGGTGAAGTATTTTTTTCAGCGTTAGTAAATGTTAAATTACAGTTTGTTTTATGTTGTTAATTTGTGTTATTGAATGCATTACAGGAGGGGTTCACGTTTGATACGCCTGAGCAGCAGGGACTGGGGCAGCAGGCTTTCTTTGCCTACATCGGCAAGAATTACCGCCGATGGCTCCACGATGCACGGGACCGGGCGAAGAGGGCGCTGCCCGCGGGTGCCCCGATGACGGACATGACGAAATATCCCCCACATTGGATATCTCACCGTGTATGGGGGGAGATGATAGATCGGTGGGCTGCGAATCCAGGTTGGGACGCCAAGAGTAAGAGCGGGGCTGAGAACAGACAGAACAGAGATCCGACGCACACGGGGGGGTCGGTGCCACACGACATCGTCCGACATATGAACGCGGTCGAGCACCCGGATCTAGAGGAGGATGAGGTCATAGCTCTGACCTATACTCAGACGCACGTGCGGAAGAAGGACAAGGACGAGACGCACCAGGCGGGCGACTATATTTCAGATATTGCCCGGCGGATCGATGTGAGTCAATTTATTTAAGTTAATCTGTTTCTTTCTATCCTCGATGTCTGTTTCGTTAATTAATGCCATAACATATCGTTAAACCACTATTTTTGCAGGCCTCGTATGAACAGCTAAGGGGGTCCGAGCAGCAGTCCGGACAGCCATCAGCGTCCACTAGTACGGCTGCGAGTACTGGGGGGTTGAAGCGATGGCTGGATACGCCGGAGGTCGTGAATCGGCCGAAAGGCCGCATACGCGGCCTGCCTAGCACGACTCCTCGTGCCGTGATAGGAGCGTCCTCACCCCCTGCTGCCCCTCCACAGACACCGGCTCCTCGGCCTCAGTTGCACGAGGAGGATATCGAGCGCATTGCTACAGTGGTGTGCCGGATGATGAGGGAGCAGGGCACTGCTGGACCAGCCGCCCCGGCCCCGGTTCAGCAGGATCCAGATCCGGGACTCGGGAACCCCTGATGAGCCCCTTCCCGTGCCCGTTCCTAGCTTCCCCCCCCCCCCGCGCGCCCGGGTTGTACTCTTCTCCCCTCTCCTAACCGGCTATCTCCGGTTCCCGGCTTGTACATGTATTAGTTTCTTTTATAATAAATATTTTTTATAATTGATTATATATTTTTTTTCTGTATTTCGCTTATTGCGCGTTGTTGTTGAGAATTGTATTTCTGTACAGGTTTAGGTAATTGAAAAATAAAAAAAAAAATTTTAAAAAATATTGACTTTTGGCGACGGATTTATTCCGTCGCTAAAATATTCCTTTCAATTAAATATTTAGCGACGGAATATTTCGTCGCTAAATAAGCTATTTAGCGACGGAATATTCCGTCGCTAAATATTTAATCCGTCGCTAATTGGACAAAAAAGAAAATAAATTAAAATTTTAAAAATATAATTAGCGACGGATATTCCGTCGCTAATGAAAACTAAATCCGTCGGTAAAAATCACATATTTAGCAACGGATTTAAAAATTCCGTCGCTAAACTATTAGTGACGGGCTTTTATACGAGGGATTTTTAGCGACGGTGAATCCGTCGCTAATTCTTTTAGCGACGGATTTTGGGCTTTTAGCGACGGATTTTCCCGTCGCTAAAAGCCTGTTTTCTTGTAATGAATAAACAACCCATGAAAGATCTATAAGATATTCATGAGTATCTAAAACAAGAGAAAAATTCAAATTTAAGGCAATGTTATCTCCGCGATAACCTCTTTAGTTCCATGCACAAGTACAAAAAATAATTACGTGAATTTGCAATTGCAAGAGAAGGTACAGATAAATAGAACGTACTAAGTAAATTAAACATGCCTACCTTATAAACTGACTTGATTCCGTACACCGCATGAACCCAATCACCGCCGCATAACAAAGCTTTGACAGTCTTCATTGATTATGGATGTGACAATAACCCTACCACCGGTGCTAAAAGCAGCATCTAAAGCAACAATATATCTGTCACAAGACCGTTGGAGTTGAACTGGAGAGGACACCTCACACTAGGGAAAATAAACAAATAGTCAGGGTAGTTTAGTCATTGCCATATATTCTGTTATTTTAATCGAATATTTCTGTTAGGGCTGCGGGAAATCAGGAGGAACAGAGCCTTGGGCAGAAGGTTATATATCCTTCTGTGAGAATGGGGAGAAGGCATGAAAAAAAATGATCAAGTTTCTCTTTCTATGAATTTTTCCTAAATTCCTTTTCTGTTCTTTGGTTTTTCTTCAATTCATAGCATAGTTACGATCAATTCCCAGTTCCGATCGTAACAATTGGTATCTAGAGCATCGATCCTGTCACTTCGTGATTGTCACCATGGTTGATACCCGTTTGAAGCAAGTAGAAGATGTAGCTAAATCTACAGATAAGAAGCTTAACGAAATGAGTTCGGGTTTCGAATCCGTACAAAAGATGGTCAATATGCAGATGGGTCTAGTTGATGGAAGAATTGCAATGATCGACAAAAGAATGGATAGTTTGGAAGGAGAGGTAATGAAAATCGGAAAAATTGAGCTGGGCATGGGGGAAATGAAGGAAAGCTTAGCATGGATTGCTGAAGCATTGCGCAAAGAGAAGAAGGAGCCACAGACCATCCGAGACAATCAGAATCAGGGTAACTCTTCTCCTAATTTTAACTCGGTAGCTTCAGTTGCGGCTACTAGCCTTCAACTTGCAGGGCTAACTAAAAATTTGGTGTTGGAGGAAACCGGCAACACCAACCATTCATCCCCTCAACCTGTGATTCTTCTTCCGCCCAACCCCCCAGGAATTACTCCTAATAACCAGTCACTATTATCTGACACTTCACAAAAACCCAGCTACACCAATACCCCGACCTTGAAACCATACCAGAACTTGACCCCTACGGGGAATTCTGGCCTAACGACCCAAACCCCACAACTTCACCCAACAGTTTTTTCCAATTCCCCTACCATCCAAACCCCCATTTACCACCATCAACACGCACCACTACTACCATATCCTCACTACTACAACCCGCCCTTGAACCCCAACATGAACGGCCACACCCACCAAATAGCCTCACCCCAATCTGAAATTCAAGCCTACCAAAACCAACCCCTAATTCCCAAACTCATGTTTCCTAGTTTTGACGGAAAAGACCCACGAGGATGGATCAATAAAGCCTACAAATACTTCCAATTCCAACCCGTGAATGACTACCTCAAGGTGTCTTTGGCGGCCATTCACCTTGAAGGGGAGGCCAATGATTGGTTCCAAGCTTACCAAGTGGGTAGGGGGGTGATAACCTGGCCTGAGCTCATCAAGGACTTGTCCTTAAGGTTTGGAGAACAGTGCTTCGATAGTGTAGTGCACAAATTCAATAAACTCAAACAGACTTCTACGGTGTCAGATTATCAAGGACAGTTTGAGCAGTTGAGAGCTCAGATGATTGCCAAAAACTACACCCTGACCGAAGAGTATTTCGTAGAAAGCTTCTTGAGTGGGCTCCGGGAGGAGGTTAGAGGGATGGTCCAAATGTTTGGCCCTACTACCTTGATGGAAGCTTACAGCAAAGCAAGGTTATAAGAAGCCCAATTACTCACTCTTGGCAGGACCAACAAGCACTCAACCACAGTGAGTTACCAACCACAAACTACCCACTAAACTCCATTTATGAGGAAGGCAACACCCTCTACACCACCTCCAAACTCAAATTACACCCCTAGTGCCACCAACGCCAAAGGGAACTCTTATAGGATCACTAAGAGACTTACTGATGAAGAGAGGCAGCTAAAAAGGGAAAAAGGAATTTGTTATACTTGTGATGAGCCGTTCACTCCTTCCCACAAGTGCAGGAACATGAAACTCTTTCTCATGGTGGCTGAGGAAGAAGGAGAGTCAGATGAAGAGGGAACCTATGAGGATGCAATGCAACATTGGGTTGAAAATGAGACCACTCCTACCCTACATCTCTCGATCAATGCCATGGATGGTCACCCCTACATCAACACTATCAAGCTTAAGGGAACCTTATGTAACTGCCCTATTACCATCCTCATTGATAGTGGCTCGACCCATAATTTCCTCGACCCCAACATAGTCACAAAGACCCGATTCCACACCACTGAGGGTCCCAACACCTTAGTCACCCTTGCCAATGGGACTAAGGTCAACAGCTCAACCCTGTGTAGGCGCCTCAAGTGGACCATGCAAGGACATGAGTTCTGCTCAGACATGAAGGTGTTACCCCTAGGGTGCTATGACATGGTGCTAGGAGTGGAATGGATGATCGAGAACAACCCCGTGAGTTTTGACTACCACAAACAGAAGGTTACTGTGATGAAGGAGGGAAAAAAGGTGACCTTAAAGGGGAGCCACGACCATACGGATCCAGCTCTACAGAGCATCTCATGCCACGCCATCCAAGTTGCTTGGGAAGGGCTCAAAGATCATGACATCGAGGAAATCTACTCCATCTCCCTAGAAAGACGAGAGAATGAAGACATTCAGCTACCTAGACAGGTGATCAAACTACTGTCAATGTTCACTGATGTATTTGAGGAGCCTAGGTCACTTCCCCCTTCAAGACCACATGACCATTCAATTCCTCTCAAAGAAGGTAGTCAGCCCGTGAATCTGAGGCCCTACAGGTGCCCTCATCAACAAAAGGCCACCATTGAGAGCTTGGTTGAAGAAATGCTATCTGCAGGGATTATAAGGACTAGTTCAAGCCCTTTCGCATCACCTGTCCTTTTGGTAAAGAAGAAAGATGGGACTTGGCGATTCTGTGTAGACTACAGAGCCCTCAATAATATCACCATCAAGAATAGGTACCCAATTCCCATTATTGACGAATTACTTGAGGAATTGCATGGGGCACAGTTATTCTCGAAAATCGACCTGAGGTCAGGTTATCATCAGATCAGGGTAAAAGAGGAAGACATTCATAAAACGGCCTTCAGAACGCACCAAGGGCACTTCGAATTCAGGGTCATGCCCTTCGGGCTGACCAACGCCCCTGCAACCTTCCAAGCCCTGATGAATGAGGTCTTCAAGCCGTATTTGAGGAAGTTCGTGTTAGTTTTTTTTGACGATATACTGGTGTACAGCAGCAGCCTAGATGAACACTTAAAACATCTAGAGTTAGTCTTGGGGTTGTTAAGGAACAATCAGCTGTTTGCAAAAAGAAGCAAATGTAGCTTTGCTAGGTCGCAGATTGAATATTTGGGCCATATAATATCCGACAAGGGGGTGTCAGCTGACCCAGATAAGATTGAAAACATGAAGAACTGGCCGAGACCAGCTAACATCAAGGCCCTAAGAGGATTCCTAGGGCTGACAGGGTACTATAGGAAATTTGTAAGGGGATATGGGACCATTAGCAAATCCCTTACCACTCTTACAAAGAAAAACTCCTTTCACTGGGGTCCTGAAGCAGAGCATGCCTTTCAAAGACTTAAGGAAGTTATGACAACCACACCGGTGTTAGCCCTACCTGACTTCACCAAGACCTTCATTGTGGAAACTGATGCATGTCAATCAGGTATTGGAGCTGTTCTCATGCAAGAAAGGAGACCAATTGCATACCTCAGTAAGGCCCTTGCTCCAAAACATCTGGGTCTATCTACCTACGAGAAGGAATTGCTGGCCATCGTGCTGGCCATCAGTAAATGGTACCAGTACTTGTCACAAGGGCACTTCATCATCAAGACTGACCATAAAAGTCTTAAATTCTTCCTAGAGCAGAAGATGACTACTGTCCTTCAGCAAAGGTGGCTAACGAAAATGTTAGGCTTGGACTATGAGGTCACCTACAAGAAAGGGGTAGAAAACAAGGCAGCTGACGCCCTATCGAGGGTACATGAGAGAAACCAAGAAGCATCTTGTACAGCCATTTCCACCACCACCCCAGTTTGGAAACAGGAACTACAATTGAGCTTACAAGGAGATGAAGCTGCTTCTAAAATCATAGCCCAACTACTCCTGGATCCCCAACAACCCTCAGATTACTCATTTTCCAATGGGGTTCTCAAATACCATCATCAATGGTATGTTGGAAGTTCAACGCCTTTAAGAGAGCAGATTTTGGAAATCTTTCACTCTTCTACGGTAGGGGGGCACTCGGGAATTCTCGGTACCTTAAAAAGGGTCCAACAGTTCTTTTACTGGCCAAACATGAGATCTGAAGTACGGAGAATTGTGGCTCAGTGTGAAGTTTGCACTAGGTGCAAGGACGAGAGGGTTGCCTACCCTGGACTGTTACAACCCTTAACTACTCCCGACCTACCCTGGCAGGATATCTCCATGGACTACATTGAAGGGTTACCAAAATCACAGGGCAAGGAAGCAATTCTAGTGGTTGTTGACAGGTTCACCAAATATTCACACTTCTTAGCCCTGCCCCACCCTTATACAGCTGCCTCCATAGCTTCCTTATTCTTTGAGCATATACACAAACTCCATGGCATACCCCGCTCAATTGTTTCAGATAGAGACCCAACCTTTACCAGCACCTTTTGGACCACACTATTCAACCTGTTGGGCACCCAGCTAAATCTTAGCTCATCCTACCACCCACAAACCGATGGACAAACCGAAAGACTCAATCAGTGCCTTGAACAATATCTGAGGTGTATGGTTCAGAGTAAACCAAGCAATTGGGCAAAATGGCTACCAATGGCTGAGTGGTGGTACAACACCACTCACCATTCTGCCATTGGAATGACACCTTATCAGGCCCTCTATGGAATAGTACCCCCACAATTCTCACTACATCAGCAGGCCAAAACCAAGGTAGCCACAGTGGATCAGTTCTTACAGGAAAGAGCTCAATTGATTCCAGTACTCAAGACCAATTTGGAAAGAGCTAAAGCCAGGATGAAACAAACTGCAGATCGGGGGAGAACTGAGAGAGTATTTGAAGAGGGAGACATGGTGTACTTGAAGCTGCAACCATACCGTCAATCTTCAGCTGCCAACAGGAAGAACAACAAGCTCCAACCACGTTACTATGGCCCTTATAAGGTCCTCCAACGTCTCGGCACAGTTGCTTACAAGTTAGAACTTCCGAAGGAAGCAAAGATACACCCAGTATTCCATGTCTCGATGTTAAAGAAAAAGATAGGCCTGAAGGAACCATCCAGCACAACCATTCCCTCGTATAATGATGAAGATTCTGGAGCGAAAGAACCCATAGCGATTCTGGACCAAAGGAATTTTAAAAAGAGGAACAAGAACGTTAAGCAGATTTTGGTGCAGTGGAAAGGAGAATCGGCAGAAGGGGCTACATGGGAGGACTATAACGACATCACCCAGAGATATCCTAAATTGAATCCTTGAGGACAAGGATGTTTTGAGGAGGATCGCTGTCACAAGACCGTTGGAGTTGAACTGGAGAGGACACCTCACACTAGGGAAAATAAACAAATAGTCAGGGTAGTTTAGTCATTGCCATATATTCTGTTATTTTAATCGAATATTTCTGTTAGGGCTGCGGGAAATCAGGAGGAACAGAGCCTTGGGCAGAAGGTTATATATCCTTCTGTGAGAATGGGGAGAAGGCATGAAAAAAAATGATCAAGTTTCTCTTTCTATGAATTTTTCCTAAATTCCTTTTCTGTTCTTTGGTTTTTCTTCAATTCATAGCATAGTTACGATCAATTCCCAGTTCCGATCGTAACAATATCACTGGCCATCCTTGATAATATTCTAAACTTGAGAGTATTAGCTTTCCACCACTCAATGGCATCAAATCTTTCTGAATCTCCCTGACATATATAAAATCCTTCTTCCAAGTAAGTATCTAACTCTGACTTCTAATGGTTTGTATATTTTCCGTACTTCTCATAAAAAGATCATACTCCTATTGTGCCTCAGCTTTGAACTTGGAAGGAGCACTAGTACCACTTGAACCATCTTTGTGAGTATTTCCTTGTTCATCTCCAGTAAGATTGCTTAGGGCATTAGTAGAAACATACACATTAAGCAATGCAAGTAGAGAATCACTAACCAAGTTGATGTTCTCCACATATTTTTTCCTTAGTGTTTATCCTTGGATATGCAAATTTAATCAACATCATCTTGTTCATATGCAAAAAATTTAGAACCATGGATGCATTTAATAAATAGAAATGATCTAAATCCCAAAAGATGTACTTCACACCACGAAAACAAGCTGCTAATACTCTGGAGGCTTAACAAGAAACAATTAAATTGTTCAAGCATTAGAACATTTTAACAAAAAGGCAAAGGATTAAAAAAGCCATTTGACCAGAAAAATATAGGTAACAGTAGTAAAGGTTTGCCACATAGTTGATGAGATTAATATGTACCTTGGATCTAGCATTGCAGTTAAAGCCATCAAGAGATTACACTCGCCCCAGTATTTATCAAACTTCTCATTCACTGTCTTTGCCATTGAATGCATGAAACTATACTCATCAATTCAATTTGTGTCCAAGACTTCTTTCATCTTCCACACCACAGGAAAGAATAAGTTTGACATTGGATATGCATGTCCTGATATAGTATCGATGACATCACATAAAGCCTCTACACACCTCTTCCGCTTTTTCTCACTCATCTTCCTCCGGTAGCCACTTATAAGAAGAGTCTCTCTCTTTGTATCTCGGAAACACTTCTTTGTAATCTAGTGCTCTATCCAACATGGCATGTGTTGCATTCGCACGGGTAGTTAGATCCAAAATCAGCTTCTTCTTAAGTAGCTGTAGTCTTTGGACAATCACACTGAAATAAAAAAAGTCGTCTCTTAAAAGCATTCAAGTATTTGATAGTCTCACGAACAATTTCTATCGGACCCTTAACCTCACTAAGATCATCTTGAACCATAAGGTTTATAATGTGGGCTGAACAACGGACGTGGAAAACCTTCCACCAAAGAAAAGTTTACTTGTCACCTGGAAATCATGTTTAAGATGCTTTATAGCAGAATGATTGTTGCTTGCATTGTCGAATATGACGGTCGAGACTTTATTATCTATTCCTCAATCCCTCAAACATTTCTGAATAGTTATAGAGATCACAAAACCAGATATGAGGAGGTGGAGCATCATATAAAATTAAGACCGTATTTGCAGCTTCCAATCAGAATCAAGGCACACGTATCCAATATGCTGCCCAGATTTCGAAAAACCAGATGTGAGACTCACTTTGCTAGAGCTTGACAATATTTTCTTCAACCTCTTTTCTCGCACTCGTAAGTTTCCATGACATCTTCTTTGCTATTGTGCGTGATATTTTTTTTCAGAATACAGTGTAGCAGTCTTCATAAACCGATTAAAAACTAATGTTCCATCATATTGAAAGGATACTGATCATGAACAAGAATCATGTGGGAAGCTGCTTTCATAACCTTAACTTGATCATACTTGAAGTTAGTGGGGTTGACCTCAACTTCTTTTTTCCCTTTCATGACATTTAGTCGGCTTTGATTCTGATCTCTCTTCTTGTACTTTGGACATGAGGTATTCAAGTGACACGCAAGTGCCGTAGTAGGGACCGCTTGAGTCATTTGAAGCAAACTGTTAGAATGATGGCATTGTGCCTTCTTGCTGTCGTCTTCATATTTAATTTTGAAATGATTCCAAAATCATGATACTTTCTAGTTTCTTCTTTGCTTCCTTTGAACTGGTGGCCTTTTGAACTTGTTAACAAAATTTCGTCAGTGTCCACAGCCGCAGGAATCTCTTGACACATATGTGCAGAATTTTGTGACATTGCTGAAGTGGAATGCACTTCTAGCTCTCCATCAGACATACTTGCAAATGGAAAAGGATTTTATTTTATTTAAGCTATTAATATGACGTGTAAGCTGCATGCAATATGATGACTACGCTGTTAGCTAAAACAGAGCTGAAAAAACATGAATATAGTAGTTGTACAAACATTTTTAAATCGAGCTGTACAAACACATGAATATGATGAGTAAGCGGTTAATATGATGGAAAATAATTCTTAAATTTAAAGGGAAAAAAGGGGATAAAGAGACACAACACCTCTACAAACACATGAATATAGCAGCTATAACTTGTTTTTATGATATGAATATATGATAGCTAAAACCTACTGTGGAAGACTATTTCATGGAATTTATTTGGGAAATGTGGGTAATTTTGCTTTGCTATGTTTCATTTAGAAAACAAATCCTGAAACCCTAAACCCACTTAGATGAAAATTTTCATAAAACTAGAATATGGAGATCTATTGACGAACTTCCACTCAACTACAACAGAAAACTCTATTCTTGTGTACGGACCAGAATCTGAAGTGTAGCGTTGGAGGCTGGCGGGAGGCGTTTGGGTTGGAGGGACGCGTTGGAGGGTGGAAGGAGGCGGTGGGGTTGGGTGGGGCATATGGAGTCTAAAAAAGGCGAAAGGCAACGGGAAGAAAGGGAAAATGAAACGTTTTGGCGTGGCGGCATGTGCACAACTTACTAGGGAAGAAAGGAGAAAGGCCGTATTGCTGCTACCCGAAGAACTTGGGTTTCTCATGTTAGTTGGAAATCTAAAAAATATTAAAGAAATATTGAGATATATATATATATATATATATATATATTGCTGCTACTCGAGTTGTAGGAATCTTCCTTCAACGCCGTATATAATGATAATTAATAGTTACAAAATATTTCTATTTGCTTTTCTGCTAAGTCTTTCAGCGATAATTCTTAACAACAATTTTTTAGCGTCACCAAATAAATGACAATAAATTTTTTTAATGACCATTAATTATCGTATATGAGAGTAGGAGGAAAATTCATTCAATTCGGATAGTAGCCAAAATTATTCTTACTTTTTTTTTGTCTATAACTTAGACGAGTAAATTACTCGTTTAAAACTTGACTCGACTTGTTTAATTAGACGAGCCTTAATGTTCACGAGCTCTAACAAGTCAGGCTATATAGTGCTCAAGCTTGGCACATATATTAAACAAGCTCAAGAATTGCATTTGAGCTCAGTTTTATTTATTATGCGAATGAACACGAATGAGCTTTAAACGAGCGAACACGAGTTTGTTCACGAAAAGCTCGGTTTGCAACCCTACTCACAAGAAGACCAAGAACTAACATTTCAAGGAGTGATACTAAGCAGAGGCTTCCATTTCTAGACTATTAGATAGTGTCCTGATTACCAACGGTCCCTTGAGTAGAACATGCTCGTTAGGCTGAAATCATGATGATCTCTCAGGGGCCGTCTATGGTCAGGTCTATACCATAACCACCTTGCCCCAACAGACTCCCAGGAACCCTAACTGATAGCTCTGCCAAACCACTTTCAGGATGTGTTTTCGGAACCTAAAAAACTGCCACTATTTCGGCCTCAAGATCCCCATATTCCATTAATTACAAATGTTCAGCCCATAAACTTCAGGCCACAGAGGGTTCTTTATGCTCAGGAAACAGAAGTGGAAAACATAGTCCAAGAGTTATTGGAATTTGAGATTATTCAACCTAGCGTATCACCTTTTGGAAGTCCAGTATCTCTAGTAAAAAAGAAGGATAAGACTTGAAATATGTGTAGGTTACTGAGGTCTAAACAATCTGACTATTAAGAACAAGTTTCCTATTCCAGTAGCAGATGATCTGTTAGATGAGCTACATAGAGCCTAGGTGTTCACTAAACTAGATTTCAGGAGCGGATACCATTAAGTGGGGTGAGCCCAAAAGATGTGCGGAAAACAGCCTTCTCCACACATTTTGGCCACTATAAATACAAAGTAATTCCTTTTGGGCTTGCTAATGCCTCTGCTACGTTCCTATCTCTGATGGACAATATGTTTCAGCCATTTTTAAGAAGGTTTGTATTAGTTTTTTTTATGGCATTTTAGACTACCGCAAAAGTTACACTGAGCACCTACAACACCTCACCATAGTCTTGCAAAGTGCTCAGGAACAACAAACTATTTGTCAAGAAAATGAAATGTGCCTTTGCTATCTTAGAAGTGGGGTACTTGGGACATATTATATCAAGTCAAACGGTAGCTACTGACCCCCAGAAGATCACTCCTATGTTTAATTGTCCTGTTCCAAAGACAACTAAGTAGCTTAGAGGATTCTTGGGGTTAACTGGGTATCATAGGAAGTGCATTCCACAATATGGTACCCTAAACAAATCACTCACTAGGTTGCTCCAAAATAATAACTTCCATTCGGCGCTTGAGGCTACCAAGGCATTTGCTGCCTTAAAAAAAATGCTATGACCAATACCTTTGTCTTGGCACTACTAGATTTCCCTCTTGCTTTCGTTGTGGAGGTGGATGCAAATGATCAAGGGATGGAGGCTATCTTCATGCAGTCAGGGATGCCCCTGGCTTTTTTTAGTAAAGCCTTTGGACCAAAAGTAGTAGTTATGTTCACTTACAAAAAAGAACTAGTGGCGTTAGTACAGGCTATTATGCGTTGGCACACATATCTGAACAAACATCACTTCATCCTCAATACTGATCAGTGCAGCCTCAAGTATATATTGGGACAGAGGGTTACATCTCTTCTACTACAAAAATGCCTATCAAAATTGCTTGGATTTAACTTTGATATCCAGTATAATTCTGGGGTGAGAGTGGAGCAACAAGTGCTTTATCTAGGCCGCCATTTTCTGAACAAGAACTTAGAAACTGCCAAGCTATTTCCTAAATAACCCCAGCTTGGCTAAACTGAATTGCAAGAAAGCTGTGAAGGAGATAATTACATGCAGACACAGATCCAACAGTTAGTTGTGGATTCTTATGCCACTTCAGAGTACATGTTTGACCAGTCTTCGAGGAGTAATACCCCGAACCTAAGGTTGATTTATGGTAAACTATAAAAAATTATTTATTACTTTAGCGGTAGTTATTGAAAGTGATATTAATTGAGATGTTTAATGACGATTTTTGCTAGCACTATTATTTGAGATCTTTAACGATAATACATAAAGACCATAAGTTGCAAAAATGAAGCTAAGTGCACTACACAATTATGGAAAGTGAGGAGTGACTTGGGAAGTTATACTCAAACTAGGGGTTATTAAGTAATTAAAAGATATTAATAATTTAAATATATTAATACTTCTCATTTTAAGTATTTTGGAATGACAGAAACTGAAAGAGAGAGAACAAGGTAGTGATATCAGGCAATAGAGAGAGAGATCAAGGAGGAGAGATCACATGCTACTTAAAATTTGAAAAGAATGGAAGAAATAGAGTCAAAGCGCAGTAAAATGAAAAGAGGGGAGGGGGGAGATGGAGAGAGAGAGAGAGAGAGAGAGAGAGAGAGAGAGAGAGAGAATGAGGCTGTCATGGGAGAGGGGCTGTGAAGGGATCTTTGTGTGATAGTGTGGGCACAAGTAGGGATGTGGACATGTATGTGGGTCTGTGTGTGCAAGATATGAGCAAGAATGTGCATGGATGTGTGTACACGATAGTTTGAGGTGTGTGTGGCCATGTATATGGATGTAGGATGTGTGTGGAAGGAGATAGGCTGCTAGGCAGCCATAGTGTGTGTTGTGCGTGTGTGTAAAGTGAGTGTGGAAGGAGGAGGTCACCAGGCAGCCACGGCGTGTACTGTATATGTACTTGTATAATAGAGTAATGTGGGTGCGTGTATGTGTGTGCGCGCGCGCGTGTGTGGTATGCATGGTGTAGGTGAGTATGTGTGTTTGTATGCATGTGTAGTGTGTGTAATGTGTATGTGTTTTTGCGTGTACCGTGTGGTTGAATATATTGTGTGTAATGCGTGTGTGAAAGGTGGGTGTGTGCAATATGTGTGCTATGTGATGACGTGTCTATGTGTGTGTATATTGTGTGTTTGCATGTGTGTGTGTACCTTCGTGGGGGGTGTTCAAGCATGTGTTGGGTGTGGGTAGATAGTATGTGTATATGTGTACAATGTGTGTAGAGTGTGTTGTATATGTATGTGCAAAAAGTAAGAAGTGTAAGTGGATGTGTGGTGCTTGTTGTGTGTACCCTGTGCTTGTTGTATATACCATGTGCTTGTATATGTGTACCCTGTGCTTGTGCGTATTTGCAGTCTGTGTGTGTGTGGGAGGAGAGTGTACTGTGTGTGTATTTTGGACAAAGGGGTAGCATGTGAATGCGATGAGATTAGGAGAGGGGAACGAGATCTCATTACGCTAAAAGAATTAGTTTGCCATCAGTTCATGAAATTTTAGATTCGATAAAAGACTAGGACCAGGATTTGAAGCAAATTTCAAATTTTAGCTATTCAAGTAAGTACTCCTGCCAAGTCCCCGCCTATTACCATAGTTTCAATTTTAAGCGTATATACACGTGTATCTGTACCACCTATATGTTTTAAAGGGTTTTAAGAAATGCTACTCCTTCGTTTTAAAACGCTTGACAAGAAAAAAGAATGAAATTGCCATGTAATGCATATGTTACTAGTTGTTCATAACGCAGTTCACGTTGAACCAGATGGGATTATGTTAAAAGGTTGTTGTGCCCCGCATCAAACTGGAGAAAGTTAGATTTCGTCCTTGTCAACTGGACAGAATGTTGATGCACAATATTGTTTCTTGTGGTTGCCACTACTTCAACAATAATGATTATCTTGACATGGGATTATGCGTCCAAGTCAGTGGGACCAATTGCTGACCGCAACACACCGTGTAAATTTTTATTGGACTGAACTAGATTATTTGATGATTATCATGCTATATGATTTCTATGCCTCATAATTGTTTTGCTTAAACATTATTGTGTACTTTACTGATTATATGTACCTAATCTTCTAATGAACTGATCCCCCGATCTTGAGATGAAATCCATGGCATGTTTATGGAACTTAAAACTTATTTTGGGACATTGTATGCGTGCTTGCCGGGCTCTAGCTCACTCTTTTATTGTTCAGGCGACTACTTACTTGGATCCGACACTTCACGATGTTAAGGCTACGGGAGACGGTTGTTAGAGGATTAAAGTTTCTTAAGACTAATAATTCCTTATGGCGTTGTAGTTGGTTAACTTTGCTAGAAATTGTAAGGAGTTTGAAAAATTTTAAGTGCAGCTCGTAGCAACCTAACTTATGGTTTAGAATCTTGTGGCTTTTAAGAATTTGTATGTGCAGGTTATCGTAAGGCCTGACAGAGCCTTGTTGAGTATCTAATGGGCATGCGGCCGGTCAAAGACCTAGTTCACGGGCCCAACTGCAGGTTCGGGTTGTAACATGAGAACTCAATTGTCCAATAGTCCATGTCTGGAATTGGAGATCATTCTGGCAGCACAGCCACGTACAAGAGGATAGCTAATCTATTTTACTGTCCAAACCTCAAACCTGAAGTCAAATAATGGGTGCAAGATTTTGACTTATGTCAGAGGGTAAAGCACGAGCATGTGCCATACCCAGGCCAACTACAATCCTTTGCAATTCCAAAACACTTATGGAGCACGTAGTGTATCCATGAATATCATTGAGGGTTTGCAAAGGTCTACGCATAAAGAAGTCATAATGGTGGTGGTGGATAGACTTAATAAGCTATTCCATCTTATCCCACCTAGCCACCCACACACTGTTAAAGATGCAACTCAAGCATTTTTTTATAGAGTGTTCTAAACTGTATGGTTTACTTGATAATATTGTAAGTGACAGTTGGAGCATCTTTCTTAGTAATTTTTGACAAAATTGTTCAAGCTTATGGGGATTCAGCTACACCTAAGCACTCATACCACCCTCAGAGTGATGGCCAAACTAAAAGGGTTAACCAATGTTTGAAGACCTATCTCAGATGTTTCTGTGGAGACAGATTAACGATTGGTGCAAATGGTTAACCCTGGCTGAATATTAGTACAATACCTCTTATCACAGCTCCCTTCAAGTGACACCATCGTAGGATATATATGAGTATGCACCTAAGCTGTTGAATTTGGGAGAACAAGAGACTACACAGATAGTTGCTCTAGACTCCTATATGGCAGAAATGATGATAGTTCTCAACTTACTTAATGACAAGTTAGCCTTGGCCCAATCCTAAATGAAGACATGCAAGACAACACAAGACAGAAAGAGAATTCTCAGTTAAAGAGAATGTTTATTTGAAACTGCAGCCCTATAGGCAGAGCAGTATAACTCTGAGGAAGAATTTGAAATTGGCACATAAGTATTATGGCCCCTTAATGGTGGCGAAAATTGGACATGTTGCCTACAAGTTGGACCTACCCCCATAGTCCAAGATCCATCCAGTTTTCCATGTGTCTCTCTTGAAAGTTACACTGGGACATGCCCAACACACTAATGACACCCCCCAACTGCCCAGCACCAATGAAGAAGGCCAAGTCCTTATTTTGGAATCCACTCAAATATTGGATAGGAGGATGGTAAAAAAGAATGCAATCTATGTTCCACAAGTTCTAATTGTCTAGACTAATATTATTGAAGATGAAGCAACTTCAAAAGATTGGGAGGTTATCAAACATAAATTTTGAACGTTGGTTGAAGGGAGTGGGAATGTCAAGGACAAACCCAAACAGCCCCCTAAAGTTAGAATTAAACCGGGAAAGCTGGGAGCAAACAAATCAGCATCAAGGGAGGGTTTTGGTGTTGAAGTAAATGAACTGAGAAAATCGCTAAGTAAAATAGAGGAGTATGCGCACGTGGAAAACGAAAATAAGAGAGTGAAAAGAGATGTGGGTGTGCGTGGATTATGCTGACAGGGAAGCTTTAATAGCGCTTGTTCTTCATGCGTTATCCTAACTTCCACAAAGATATGCTGAGTTTTCTTTTGGTGCAACGGAAAATCAAATACAAATAGTATCTTAGGTTACAATATGCATTTTTCCTATTCCATTAGCATCTTGCTATAACAACATCTCCAAGGAGGTCGGAGGGTGTTCTAGGAATTCAAAAATCTTCTCTTGATTTGCTCCGAGATTTGCCAGGTGATCAACACAAGTATTTCCTTCTCTGAGAGTATGATGGATTGCTGTGTTTGTTGCTCTTCGAAGGAATATGCAATCGAGTATCAAGTTGATTAGTCGATGGTAGGAGTTGAGCTCATCTGTCAGCAGATCTTTGGCAGTTTTGGAGTCAGTCTCCAGGATCGCTTCTTGGTAGCCTTTGTCCTTGATTATCTGAAGTCCTTTTAGAATTCCTTGAAGTTCTGATTCTAGTATGTTGCAGATATGAAGGTATCCATAGAATCCTCCTAGCCATTTTCCTTCCTCGTTTCTTAATAGACCACCAAATTCGCCAGCTTCCCCTTGTTTCTTGCTGGCGTCTGTGTTAACTTTTATTTTACCTGCAGAAGCAAAACACCAAGTAATTAGTCCAGACTCTTTAGTTCTGTTGGTTTTTGGTCTTGCAAAAGCTGTTTGCAGTTCCTTGGCAAATTCCATGTAACATATTTCCAGGATAAGTCACTGTTTATCTCTTCTTCCTCTATGCTCTCCTTGTTCCTGTCCTTCCAGATCTGCCATAGATTAGCAATAAAAACATATCTCCAAGGAATATTACAAAATTTAGAATTAACTTTGGTCACCAAAATGTTTTTTTAACCGGTCATTCATCCCTTGGTTCTCAATCAAATTCCATTGGATTCTACTAAACATTCTTCTCCACATACACATAGCTTTGGGGCATTCTCTTAAAATATATATGGTCCGTGGTTTCCACAGGGCCTTTACATCTTTGACATGTGCCATCATTGGTAATATTCCTGGTCTACCTTAAGCTGTTGGACATGACTCGATCCCTCAGAATTAGCCACATTAACATTATTAATTTCTGGGGTATATCCAACTTCCATATCCACAACCAATTGTTATCAGTGTTATTTTCAGTGCTCAGGTTATCAGTGATCAAGTTTTACACACTACTCACAGAGAAATTGCCTCTAGGGTTGAGATGGAGGCTTTAATGGCACAGGTAATGGAGCCATTAATTACTTCAAATCTTTGTCTTTATTTTGATAAAATTTGTTAATTCTTTTAAATCCTTTAAAAAAAAGACTTTTAGCGACGGATTTTTCCGTCGCTAAAAGTCATTTTTCTTGTGGTGGGGATGACACATGTCAGCTGATGACATAGGCATACTTTTGCCTATAAATAGTGGACTTTGGAACTCATTTAAGGGATCTCTCTCTCTCTCTCTCATTTGACATTTTCACTTTCTCTCTCTAAAAACCCATTCTCTCTGGAATTTTAGAGAGAGAAACACATTTGGACTTCTGACATCGGACCCCTGACGCTGCCCCCCTGACTTGGACCCTAGCTTGGATTGTTGACTACCGGCCCTGTTCGTCGCCGCCTTGTCTCTGCAGCACTGCCAGCCATCATGGCCTGTCTGGGGAGCCTTGCTTTCTACCCTTACTCCGACCTCACTGTCTCTCACTTTGCATACTTAGAAGCTGACTCAGACTGCAGCCTTTGTGGCTCCACGTAGATACGAACCCACTTTCCTTGGCATTATCTCTTAAATGTGTTAATGTAGAAAAATCATTTTAATCCCCATACCAAATATTGTAGCTCATTTTTAGCAAAAGTATTCCAAAGTAAGGGTGTGTTTGATAACACAATTAAGCATTTAAAACTTAAATTCTTCATTGATTTTCAATTAAGTGTGTTTGATAACCTTTAACCTTGTATTACTTAAAAATTAATTCTTTCAAAAAATATAACAAATTTTCATGTCAGGATGGACTTACTTAATACTTAGCTCACTTATTTTTACGTGAACAAATGATCAAAAGTTATTACACAAAATTTTATGTAAAGGAACAAGTTGTAATATCCTGAACTTCGGGAGCTGTTTAAGACAGTCATTCGTGACCCAAAAAATAAACAGGCGTTAAATTTGAGCAATGCTCGGGTATTCATAGTGTGTAGGAGCTTAAAATAATTTTGGGGCAAAAATGTAAAATTTGAAATTCCGGGGGCATTTTTGTAATTTTGGAAAAGTTTGGGGACAAAAAATGTAATTTTGAAAAAATAACGTGAATGGGATGCATATTTTATTAAGTAGCATAATTTTGATGATGATTAGGTGTTAGGAAGTGAAATTAGGGGTTAGTGTGGTTTTGGGGTCAAAGTGTAATTTTTTTAAAGTTGTGGGGCCAAAGTGTAATTTTAGAAACTTGAGGGGCCAAAGTGCAAAATTTGAAAGTTTGTGAAATGTGTCATAATCTGAGGAAATCAGACCATGCACGATGGCCACCTCCTGGTTGTAATAAGCTGACTCATTGTGGGAAATTTTAAAATATTTTGGGATAAGATCTGATGGAAGGAAAATATAAAAGAAAATTTGGGGTGTAAAATAGAAATAAAGAAAAGTGAAGAACTCAGCTGAAGAACACGAGAAAAAGCAGCCATAAGAAGAAAAAAAAGAGAAGAAAAAGGGGAAAATGAGGAAGAAGAAGGAAGGGAAGGAAAGAAAAAAAAAGGATTGAATCTGAACCCTAATAGGGTATGAATTAGTTGGATTTGGTTGAAGTTTGTGATATATATATATATATATATATATATATATATATATATATATATATATAGATTTACTAGATCAAGAAAACAATAGTAGATATATTATTAGGTATGTAGAACAGATCTTAGGAAGACCAATAGGCACAATACCTCCAAATAATAATAATAATAATGACCAACAATAATTCAACAAATAGATCAAGTTCCTCTAGACATATGGCACCTACTAAAGATAAACTAGATACCTTTATAAATTCATTAAGAAATACAGAAATATACAATTTCATGTTCAAACCCTTAGCAGACAAATTAACTTTGGAAGAAGACTGTATACATCAATGGCAAATAGAAAAAGGTATGACCGAGATCCATCGTGGATATAAGTATAATATTGATTAAAACGATATATTCAATCAACCTGAATATACTATACAACCTAATCTAAACAACACTATTCCTGATAGTTTAAAAGAATTAGATATCAGCTTTAACTCTTCCTCTAAAATTCCCAGCATAGATAGAATAGACCCTGAAATAAATTAACTATATATGCTTACTATATATGCTTTCCTATTTAAAGTCATTGGCATGAATAGCTCTGATACCAGGAACCCGTTTAAAGTTTATAAATCCCTTACCGACTCTCAGTGGCTAAAACTTCTGTTCTAGTCCTATCTTCTATATTTCCTCTTCCTAAAATATGACTATTGTGACTTGTCATAGACTAAAAATTTCAGATTGTCTTGTGTTTTAAATTTCTTTTTAGGTTTATCTACAGTTATATTATCTAATTTTTTGCATAAACTGTCTATATCTATTTGAGTTTCTGTTTTTGGATGATCTAGATATGAATTCATTTTAAAAGGTCTTAGACATTATAATGAAGACTTTCAACAAGGCAAAAATCTTTTAATTTGCACCACATTTATAGGAAAATTAACACAAAACAGTCAAGTAGGATATAAATTAACCATAGATGACACTGCAAAATTTATTATAAACAGAGGTATTAGACTCTTACCACCTTATAGTGGACAGCATTTACTACACCTGAAGGTCTATATGAGTGGTTAGTCATGCCTTTTGGCCTTAAGACTGCACCAAGTATCTTCCAACGTAAAATGAATGATATTTTTAGACCTTATAATACTCTCTTTACTCTCTTTATACTTTGCCAGTTTTAAATCAATTATGCTTTTAAACGGACTTCCAGAGTCATGTGTATTTGATACTTTTTGTTTCTTTTTATAAGTTCCGTTTTACCCAAACGGACAGGGGTTTCAGGGATTAATTTGCCTTTTCCAGATACCTGTTTCTCTGGGCTAGGAGTTCTTTCTCCATAACTCAATGGATTTTCAGAGATTTTGAGAAATCATCAGCATCAAGACTACTTGCTTCTATGTTGGCAGTTTTAACTATATAGTCTGGATTTATAATATTTATAATTTATTTCAGGGTCTATTCTATCTCGTGGATATAAGTATAATATTGATTAAAACGAAGCGGAATATTGAGATGATTCAGAAAAAACACGGCAAAAACTTTAGAGAGAGAGAGAGAGTCTTTATCGAAGATTTATTTTTAAAATTTCAGGATGCTGGGTAGGTTCTAACTAGATTAAATCTCAGGATGCTGGGTTGAACTACCAAAGTTCTCTCTTTAGGCAAAGAACTCAGGGCATGCGTTAGTCTGTGGGTTTTCAACGCCATCACTCGGTAATAACCATGAACGACTCGCTCCCACTTTTGTTTAATATATTCCCCACCACGCTTCTGAGCGTACTCTGATGGAGTGTCAATATTAATTGGTGTATGTGTGACATTTTGTGCTAATTGGATAAAGTCTTTAGTAATGGTTAAAGTGTTATTGTCATTTATTAAAAAGTTTATTCCTAAAATTATCTTTCCTTCTGAGTGTGCAACGGGTGCACAAAAGGCTTGTTTAAGATTATAAGGTTTGCTTTGTGTGTTGCAGGACAAGAATGGCAAGTAGATAAACTACTTGAAACTAGCTCTAATAATAGTATAATACCTACAGATAAGTTTGTAGTATAAAACTGCTCCCCATCCATCTTTGCATCTGTCTGTCTGGACTATAACTTCTTCTGGAATGTCATTGTCTTCTAGATGAGTATTTGCTTCTACATAATTTGTAAATCTTACCGACATTCTTCCTGAAGCATTTCTATACTAGAACTATCTGAATCTGTACTTTTTATATTACTGGTAATTTGTAGAAAATTTATGTGATATGTTATGTTTCCTAAAGCTGTTGCTTCATGTCTATCGATTATTGCTCTAAATCTATCAAAATTAGGTCTAGTAATTCTGTGTGTTATATATTCACTGCGATAATAATTGTTGTTTTCGAAGTCTTGGTAATATATATAAAAATCAACTAAATGTTTTAAATATTGGTTTATACCTATTGTTATGGCTGAAACATTTGTGAAAGTACTAATATAACTTCTTAAAGGATTGTATTTTAAAGGTAAAGTATGTTCTGAAATATTAGGAGCTATACCTGATAAATCTTAACTTTATAAGGTATCGAAGATTTATAAGGTATTTGTTGAAAACAGGGTTAGATAAATCTTTTCTGAATCACCTTATTTGTCTTTGGTATCAGAGCTATACCCTTAGATTTTGTGACTAATATCAGCCTTTTAGTGTCTAATATATTTATATATTATTTCTAGGAGCTATACCTGATAAATCTTAACAAGTAATAGAAATATTAGTTTGCTATCATAATAAGTAGTTTTAAATCATTATAAGGTCTGGTAAAGATAAATCACTGCCCAATGCATGTGTATTAACCACCTTAGTAGTACGGATGCAAAGATGAATTTAAGGGTATAGAGTGTCTAAATTCTTAAACAGATTATCTAGCTATCTGTTTAATACCCTATCTTAACTTTATAAGGCTGATATTAGACACTCTAGTCTAATATTAGGAGCTATACCTGATAAATCTTAACTTTATAAGGTATCGAAGATTTATAAGGTATTTGTTGAAAATAGGGTTAGATAAATCTTTTCTGAAACTTTTTAATAAATGACAATAACACTTTAACCATTACTAAAGACTTTATCCAATTAGCACAAAATGTCACACATACACCAATTAAAGGAGTACGAGACTTACTTGATAAATTGCTAAGTACTTGAACTTGAACTCGTGATGTTTATATGGAAAGGTAAGATAGCATATGAAAGGCAGAGAGATTTTTGAGAGAAGGAATGCTTGATTGCAATTGAAAACTTCGTGTTTGTACAAATGAATTCTGCCTCATTATATAGGCAGAAGATAGCTACAGGGCTTTACATGATTTCCTAGACTTTACAGGTGTACTACTGGACGAAAAAGCTTTATGGGACTACATTACAAAATACTTTAAACGAAAGTCATAAAGCCTAAAAAAGTAAATAGTAAGCCTAAAAAGCTAAGATGCTCTGTCTGTTTATGAGACATTCGTTATTCATTTATATTTTAATCCTTGTATACTAAAATAATGTCTTAAGTTTTCTTCTAACTTACTAGTTTGTTTTTCTAGCCGTTCTATTATTGTTGTAGATTTTTCTAATTCTATAGTTTGTTTATTTAGTTTATCTAAAATGATTTCTATTTTAGCTTCATTGTGTTTAGACTTATCTGAAGATTGTTTGAAAATGTCTTTCATATAATTTAAGTTTTCTCTAATTGCTTTTACACTTATAGTGGAATATAAATGACGACAAACAAATTAGAAATTGTTAATCTTCAAACAGATACTAAAAGTTTAAAAGCAATTAGAGAAAACTTAGATTATATGAAAGACATTTTCAAACAATCTTCAGATAAGTCTAAACACAATGAAGCTAAAATAGAAATCATTTTAGATAAACTAAATAAACAAACCATAGAATTAGAAAAATCTATAACAATAATAGAACGGCTAGAAAAACAAACCAGTAAGTTAGAAGAAAACTTAAGACAATATTTTAATATACAAGGATTAGAATATAAATGAATAACGAATACGAAAATTATTCAGATTACAAAAAGGTTTTTATAGATCAGACAAATTACTTATGTCCAGCAGAAGGCTTAACTAAAAACACCTTAGGAACGCCAAACGAGATTACTAATAGAAAACAAAATAATGTTATTATAATGTTATTAATAAAATGTTTAGAAAAAATAGATACTTTAACTTTTAAAATGAATTCATATCTAGATCATCCAAAAACAGAAACTCAAATAGATATAGACAGTTTATGCAAAAAATTAGATAATATAACTGTAGATAAACCTAAAAAGAAATTTAAAACACAAGACAATCTGAAATTTTTAGTCTATGACAAGTCACAATAGTCATATTTTAGGAAGAGGAAATATAGAAGATAGGACTAGAACATAAGTTTTAGCCACTGAGACCAGGAGACGTAATGAAAATACGTTACAAAATAGAGTTCTTAGACTTTTTAGAACACCTTCAGTACCTATAGTTTCTTTAGAACAAATAATAGACATTGATAGACAAATTGAACAATTTAGACAAAACAGACTAGATTTAATGTCCCCACAAATACTATATCAACACCATTCTCAACTTAGTCAAACAAGACTATTTATGCATTATAGAGAAACACAAAATAGATGTGTAGGAGAAGATGTAGCTAGTATAAACTTAATACATCTTGACTCTGAAAATGAATTAATCAGAGGAAATTTTAATTTAACACATATAGGTTTAATAGTGATAGGAGTAAAATGTTTAACTAGAAGAGATACAGGAGCTAAAGTATTTTTAGCAATAATAGACGACAGATTTTCTAGTGAACAAGCAATAATAGGAGCTATAGAAGTAGATATGAACAACAATGGTGGCATATTTTATTGCGCACCAGATTTTTGTATAAATACTAGAGATTTTGCTAAAAACATAAAAATTAAGATTATGACAAAAGGGTATGAAGACTTTCAACAAGGCAAAAATCTTTTAATTTGCACCACATTTATAGGAAAATTAACGCAAAACAGTCAAGTAGGATATAAATTAACCATAGATGACACTGCAAAATTTATTATAAACAGAGGTATTAGACTCTTACCACCTTATAGAGTAGATCCATTAGAGAATTCAGGACAAGAATGGCAAGTAGATAAACTACTTGAAACTAGCTCTAATAATAGTATAATACCTACAGATAACTTATGGTATAGAAATGCTTCAGGAAGAATGTCTGTAAGATTTACAAATTATGTAGAAGCAAATACTCACCTAGAAGACCATGACATTCCAGAAGAAGTAGAAAATGTATAGTTACAAAGACTTTGATATCTTAAACAATTTAGATATAAAAATTCTAAATCAATCTATAGGAACTACTTTCATAGGAAAAGGATTAAGTTTAGAACAATTACAAAACTTTATACGAATTACAGAAGAAGAAGACAGTCTAGATATATTCAATCAACCTGAATATACTATACAACCTAATCTAAACAACATTATTCCTGATAGTTTAAAAGAATTAGATATCAGCTTTAACTCTTCCCCTAAAATTCCCAGCATAGATAGAATAGACCCTGAAATAAATTATAAAACAACATTAGATCAAAAAATTAACACAGCTATACAAGAAATTGATCAGATTAGAAAAGAACATAAAACTTTAGATGAACAAAATAGATTATTAGTAGAAGAAATGGAAAGCATACTAGATTCTATAGAACCAGAAAACTTTAATTTAGAGCTAAATATAGATTTAGAACAGTTAGAAACAAGTTCTATAGATACCCAAATCACCACAAACAATGTTAAATTCAATTTAATGAATGAAGTACCTTACGTCCTTATGGAAGAAGGTGAAAATTCAGGCACTACAAATAATAATGACGGAGGCAGATTTTATACTACTCAATCACATACAAGACCACGTTATCCTTATGGTAATATACCTAGAAATAGTGCAAACATTGAACATAGTAGATCTGAAAGACCAAATTATAAACCTAGAGGTAAAAGACATCCTTTAGAACAAAACTTTAAAACACAAAAGGCATCTGAACCGTTTATTTTAAATATAACAGCAGTAGATCCTCAACAAATAAATAATTACATACAAGTATGGAAAGATGCTGTTGTAGCAAATTTCATAACTAAACAATCAGATAATTTAGAAACAGGAGAAGAAATGATAAGATATATGATACAATTTTTAGGTCCTATCGCTAAAGCTAATTTTGAAGAATGGCAAAAGACTTTTCCTGATGACTTAAAACAAATGGCAGACTTAGGCCCCAATCCTTATAATTTTGTTAACACTATACAATTAATCTTAACAGGAAGGAATCCTAATACAGGAGATACCTTAATACAAAATGAAGCAGCTAGAAAATTAGAACAAGTACATTTATATAGTTGGCATAATATAAAACCTTTCATGCAAGAATATTATTATTTTGCCTCACAAAGCGGCAATATTTATAAACCAACTGTAGTAGATAAATTTCTAAATAAGTTACCAGGCGCTTTAGGTAGAGAAATATACGAAACAATTAAAAAGATTTACCCTAACCCTACTTGGACACCTTCTTTAGGTGATATCTTTGAACAAGTAATAGAAATATTAGTTTCCAAATGCACTAATATACAGATAGCTAGACAATTAAAAAACGAAACTAGTTTCTGTAAAGAAATATACACACCACAACACTATGGTCAAGAAGAGTCTAGACCAAAGTACAATAAGAAAACTTATAAAAAATACAAACAACCTAGAAAAACATATTATTTAAGAAAAAGCAAAGCTAGAAGACCTTTCCTAAACCCTAAACATGTTAGGAAATACGATACTAGAAGAATTTATAAAAACAAAATCACGTGCTATTCATGTGGTGAACCAGACCATTTAAGTTCTAATTGTCCTAGGAGACATAACAATAATAACTTTAAAGCTATGATAGTCAACAATACTAATGAAGATCTCTTAGAAGTAGATGAAACTCTTAGCGATACACAGAGTATATATAGTATTAAATCCATAGACGAATATATAGAAGACAACCTCTCCATAAGTAGTGATGAAGAAGAAGAAAATCTTCCAGTAGAAACTACAGATAAACTAGATACCTTTATAAATTCATTAAGAAATACAGAAATATACAATTTCATGTTCAAACCCTTAGCAGACAAATTAACTTTGGAAGAAGACTGTATACATCAATGGCAAATAGAAAAAGGTATGGATACAACACCATGCTATATATGCAATTGGTTTCCAGCGATTAGAGTAAGATGTAAGTGTGAAATATGTTATATAGAAGCATGTGTAAAATGCATAAAACAAAAATATAACATAGATATTATCAAACCCTTAGAACCAAAGACAAATAAAGACACTTATTATGATAAAAATGTTAATAGGAGACTAGAGTTCTTAGAACAAAAGGTTATTCAAATAGAAGAAACCTTAAAACAGAGGCATGAAGATGAACTAATCATAGGAAATAATAAACAATTAATTCAACAAATTCAACAAGACTTTAAAATAGAAAAATTCTGCACTAAGGCAAGATTTAATAACCTTATAACTACTAGGGTACAAATAAGACATTATAACAAACTAATAGAAACAAATGCCATAATAGATACAGGTTGCACTATTACTGTTATAGATCCAAGCCTAGCTGATCTATCTCACGTAAAAACTTTCGAAGAACCTTTAATTGGAATAGGATTTTCAGGCAATCCAATTAAATATTCTGAATATATTACAAATGCCGCTATTACTTTTCTTACACCATGCAACACACAAAGCAAACCTTATAATCTTAAACAAGCCTTTTGTGCACCCGTTGCACACTCAGAAGGAAAGATAATTTTAGGAATAATTTTTTTAATAAACGACAATAATACGTTAACAATTACTAAAGACTTCATTCAAATAGCACAAAATGTCACGCATACACCCATTAACATTGACACTCCATCAGAGTACGCTCAGAAGCGTGGTGGGGAATATGTTAATATAAAAGGCAAAAATAAAATATGTGAAGACTGTAGTAAGGAAAAAACAAATTGTTGCTTAACTAATGTAGATATAGGAAATGAATGTTTAAGAATAGAAGAATTAATAGAAGATGAAAATGGGATAGAAGATAATATAGATCTAGACATTTACAATCTAGATAAAATTAGATATAATTTAATAAACTATTTTACAAATAAATATGATATTCTTAAAGCAATAGACAAACTCCCTTTTATAGGAGAAGATCCTATCAAACGGTGGGATTTAAACCAAATATATTGTAAGCTTGACATTATAAATCCCGATTATATTATTAAGACTGCCAATATAGAAGCAAGTAGTTTAGATACAGATGAATTTAAAATGCACATTAAAGACCTAACAGAATTAAAAGTAATTAGACCCAGCAATAGTCCTCATAGATCTGCAGCTTTCATAGTTAGAAATCACGCAGAAATACTAAGAGGTAAAAGTAGAATGGTAATAAACTACAAAAGACTTAACGACAATATAAAAGACGATACTTATAATATTCCAAACAAGACCTTCCTTTTAAGTAAAATTCAAGGCAAAAAGATTTTTAGCAAATTCGATTGTAAATCAGGCTTTTATCAAATTAAAATGTGGCCTGAAGACACTAAGTGGACAGCATTTACTACACCTGAAGGTCTATATGAGTGGTTAGTCATGCTTTTTGGCCTTAAGACTGCACCAAGTATCTTCCAACGTAAAATGGATGATATTTTTAGACCTTATAATGATTTCATTCTAGTATATATAGATGATATTCTAGTTTGTAGTAAAAACGAAACTGAACATTTATCACATTTAGATTTAGTTTTTAAACTTTTTAATAAACATGGTTTAATTCTTAGTAAAAAGAAAGTAGAACTATTTAAAACAAGTGTAAAATTTTTAGGAATGGAAACAGGAAATTGCAAGATCAAATTACAAGAGCATATAGCTAAAAAGATTTTAGACTTTCCTGACAAATTAGAAGGTTTAAAACAAATCCAAGCATTCTTAGGATTAGTTAATCAAGCTAGGATGTACTTCAAAGATCTTAGTAAATTAATAGGTCCTCTATACAATAAAACCCGTAAAAATGGACAAAGACATTTTAATATAGAAGATATCAGACTCGTTAGAACTATAAAGGAACAGGTTAAAAAATTACCAGACCTATATCTACCCTTAGATACAGATTATCTTATAGTCCAGACAGACGGATGCAAAGATGGATGGGGAGCAGTTTTATACTGCAAACCTAATAAATATAGTACTAAAAAAGAAGAAAGGATATGTAGATATTCTAGTGGCAAGTATAAAGAGAGTAATCAGTATTTGACTAGTTTAGATTACGAATTACTTGCAATAGTTTACGCCTTAGAACACTTTAAAGCACTTTTAATATCCAAATATGAGTTTTGCATTAGGACATATTGTGAAGCCATAGTAAGATATAATAAGAATAAAGATTCTAGATATACCAATAGATGGTTAAAATTTATGACATCCTTAAGTAATTATAGAATAGATAAAATAGAGTGGCAGCATATTAAAGGAGTTGATAACTCTATTGCAGACCTATTATCTAGAAAAATTTTATCCTAACATTATACAATTTAAGTAGAATCAGACAATCTTCTTATTCTTTTCACAGATGGCATCTTCTTCAACTTCTTCCATTCAGACCAGTCAAGCACAGGTAAATCAGCCTAACCCTATCTTTCCTACACAATTTATTAGCTACATAGATAATTTAGGAAGAAATAGAATAAATTATAACGGTAACAATCTAGAAGTCATGCACGCTGGATCCAGATTCCAGGTCAAGGATCACAAAATTGGACCATTTCCAGTAGATCAGCGTACACTATTAGATAATTTATGGCAATCCTTTGTTAAAAAAGACAATGGATGGTTCGTTAATACCGTCAATGCTTTAGCTAATTATTTTCATAAAATTAGAGACACTAAAAAATTTAATTTTTATTGTGTTTTTAAAGGCAGCATGCCAGAGATTTTCAAAACTTATCCCGAGGCTATGGTAGGAGGAGTTGGAAATGAAAAGCTACCCTGGTACAAAGGTACCATAACTTTTCAAGAAGCCACCACCTTAATGCAAACCCATTACGGTCCTAATTATTATATTAGTCCAGACTGCCAAGATAGATCAAATACAGATAAAATAGAAGATTGCGAAAGATGTAATACCTTAATTAGACATCATAATATATTAAAGACAAGACAAGACTATTTACTTTTAGAAAAATCACATTTTGATTTTCAAATAGCTCAACTTAAGGCCCAAATACAAGTTGTAGAATTAGAGGCTAATGACTGGAAACAGAGATACACCTCTCTTCTTTCTTCCAAAACCCAGTCATCTAAACCCACTACTTCCGGGGTCAAAGGAGTAGCTAATCCAGATTCACAGGCTTCTGGTAAAGATAAATCAAGTCCTGTTAAAGTTGGAGGTTTACTCAAAATCTCTGAAAACCCTTCGAGTTCAGGAAAAAGAACTCCTAGTCCAGTTCAATAGGTAGCTGGTAAAGACTTATCAAACCCTGTGAAAGTTGGAGGTTTACTCAAAATCTCTGAAAATCCATTGAGTTCTGGAGAAAGAACTCCTAGCCCAGGGAAACAGGTATCTGGAAAAGGCAAATTAATCCCTAAAACCCCTGTCCGTTTGGGTAAAACGGAACTTATAAAAAGAAACAAAAAGAAAGCCAAGAGACAAGCTTATTCAGTTCAGAAGCAGGTAGTAGAAGCATTTGCTGATATTATCAGCAAAACTTTTAGCAACATTCACACCTTAGGGTCAGACAAGGCAGTGGAAGATTTTAAGAAATCAATCACATCAGATAGCAGATTCTATGAAGACCCTTTATTTCAAGACGCTCAAAGACCCAGTCCGAGCCCTATTATTTCTAGTGAATCTTCAGAAGAAGTACCAACTACTGAAGAAACAGAACAGAAGACTGAAGACTAATCTCCAGACTAGACAAATGAAGCATCTCTCTTTTTAGACTTATCACATCTGCAAGAAAAGAAGAGATAAAAGAAGACAAGACTACATAGAAGACCATTCTCTGCATCAGCATCCGCAGCAGCAACTTTCTGTCAAAAGAAAGAAGGCTTGACACGGAATCTCTTTGTCATGAGAATAAAGACAAGAACAGCAGGCTTATCAGTACAGACAGAACATCTTAGCTTTTTAGGCTTACTATTTACTTTTTAGGCTTTAAGACTTTCGTTTAAAGTATTTTGTAATGTAGTCTCATAAACAGACAGAGCATCTTAGCTTTTTAGGCTTACTATTTACTTTTTTAGGCTTTATGACTTTCGTTTAAAGTATTTTGTAATGTAGTCCCATAAAGCTTTTTCGTCCAGTAGTACATCTGTAAAGTCTAGGAAATCATGTAAAGCCATGTAGCTAGCTTTCTTCTACCTATATAATGAGGCAGAATTCATTTGTACAAACACTAAGTTTTCAATTGCAATCAAGCATTCCTTCTCTCAAAAATCTCTCTGCCTTTCATATGCTATCTTACCTTTCCATATAAACATCACGAGTTCAAGTTCAAGTACTTAGCAATTTATCAAGTAAGTCTCGTACTCCTTTAAACTTGTTTATTATTCTGGGGTGAAAACGCTCTAAGGTGAAAAGCATTCTATGAACTGAAACGGGTTATCTCAGAGTCTAATATGACTTAAAATAACTTAATATAGTCTTGATTAGAAATCATATGGCATTTACTTGGGAAAGAGAGACTCTTTTAAAATGTTTTGTTTTAAAAATGATTATGCTTACTTCAGGTTTTTGCCAGTTTTAAATCAATTATGCTTTTAAACGGACTTCCAGAGTCCTCTTAATGGGTATTAAACAAAAGTGGGAGCGAGTCGTTCAGGGTTATTGCCGAGTGATGGCGTTGAAAACCCACAAACTAACGCATGCCCTAAGTTCTTTGCCTAAAGAGAGAACTTTGGTAGTTCAACCCAGCATCCTGAGATTTAATCTAGTCAGAACCTACCCAGCATCCTGAAATTTTAAAAATAAATCTTTGATAAAGACTCTCTCTCTCTCTCTCTAAAGTTTTTGCCGTGTTTTTTCTGAATCATCTCAATATTCCGCTTCGTTTTAATCAATATTATACTTATATCCACGATGGATCTCGGTCTAACCGGGGACTTCTTGTTTTCCGATCCTGATTAGTTGACGGATACCAGACGTCGATATGCCTCTGGCAGATCCGCAAGGATTGACGATTGGTTTAACAAAGTCACAAAATCTAATCGGAGCAATTTGTTTTCCGGCCAAAAAACCCCCCATTTTGGTATCAGAGCCATACTTTCCTTGGCTTAGAAGAGATAATCACTTAGTAAAGGAGAATGCGAAGTAACCCAGAGCAAGTAGCCCCTTCTTATCAAATTATCATGAGTGATCCTAATAGACCTGCTAATCCTACTTTTTATTCTGCTTTTACTGAAGACTTTGAAGAATATGCAGTAGAAACCAGGCAATTTGATACTTTTTACTTTGCTCTAGATCATATAAACACTGTGAATGATAGAATTAGAATAAATTTAGATTCCGATAGACATAGAATTATTAGAAATCCTTTAACAATATATTTCAGGCATTCTACAGAATTAGATCTTTATACAAATAGAATGAATGACTATTTAGAAAAACTTCTAAGACATCATATAGATTTACTAGATCAAGAAAAGAATAGTAGATATATTATTAGGTATGTAGAACAGATCTTAGGAAGACCAATAGGCACAATACCTCCAAATAATAATAATAATAATGACCAACAATAATTCAACAAATAGATCAAGTTCCTCTAGACATATGGCACCTACTTATATTAGTAGTACAGAAGAACGTTTTGAAGCTAATTATGTTGAATTTCGTAGATTTTTAGTAGCATTAGAAATTATCACAGATGCAAATGAACAAATTAGATCTAATATTTCAGAACATACTTTACCTTTAAAATACAATCCTTTAAGAAGTTATATTAGTACTTTCACAAATGTTTCAGCCATAACAATAGGTATAAACCAATATTTAAAACATTTAGTTGATTTTTATATATATTACCAAGACTTCGAAAACAACAATTATTATCGCAGTGAATATATAACACACAGAATTACTAGACCTAATTTTGATATATTTAGAGCAATAATTGATAGACATGAAGCAACAGCTTTAGGAAACATAACAGATCACATAAGTTTTCTACAAATTACCAGTAATATAGAAAGTACAGATTCAGATAGTTCTAGTGATAATGAAGAACCCAATAGCTTGCATCTTCCAGATTAATGACAGATAGAGATTTAAGCACTGAGCCTTATCAGGAACCCTTTAGCTTTGAAGACATGATAGTTAACTTTAATGTTGATCAACAAACTACTTCAGATATATTAGACACCTTTCATAAATTCTATACAGCTTTAGAAACAATAGATCATACAAATGAAAGACTAAAACATTACATAGACACAGATTCCATTACTTTATTATACAATCCCTTATCTTTTTATATAAGATATTTTCTAAACTTAGACTTATTATTAGAAGATTTTGATATTTTCTTTCAACATCTTATAGGTTTTTATATACAATTAAAAGACCAACAAAATAACTCTTTATATTATACTGAGTTCCATAGAAGAATTACAGAATTAGATGAACATACAGCCTTAGAAAACCTAGGTGTACCTAATGAAATCATAAACAATATGTCTAATTTACAGTTAGAATCAGATTTAGACTATGACGACTATTTAAATTATAATGAAGAAGATAATGATTATCCTTGGGATGATGAAGCCCTGGCTAATCTAGATAACACTTATAGTGGAATATAAATGACGACAAATATATATATATATATATATATATATATATATATATATATTCGGTTGAGTATGTATATGATTGGGGTTGGCAAAATTGTAATGATTCTTGTAGTAAATCGTGAATATAAGAACCTAAAACAACAAAGAAGGAGAAACTTATTAGGGTTTTGAATTTGGCAAGGTTTCAGTGTGCGTGGGTGTGTGTTTCAGTATGTGTTCTTCGGCCATGGTGGTTTAGTTCGAATTGTGGGTGTTTAATTAGGTGTAATTGTGTAAACCGAATGGATTTAGGGCTTTAATGTGTAGTTGTAATGCAATTAAGTGAATTAAGGGTGTAAAAATGGAGATTCATGCGTGATTATGGGGTGAAAATACCCAGGTATACAGCTGATTGAATGAAGAAGAAGACTTGTGTGTGTGTTCAAGGAGTGATAGTGTGTGTTCGAATCTGAATAGTAACTTGTAATTGTTGCTAAAGATGTTTATTAATTTGAATTTTTATAAATAGTTAGGGTCAAAATTAGACAAAGTACGAAACTGTAACCCCCAATGTTTTTATGAGAACTACTCTCTGAAAATTTTTGGGGTCTGGGAAGAACGCTAAATTGGGGTACCGATTAAAGAAATTTATCGAATTATTTAGCATAGCAAACCAAACTATTTTGATTTGAAAATTTTAGAAAAATCTTATTTATCACAGATAGATATCATATTCTAAACCTTTTAGTGCTCGGTCCGGACACCGGTTCGGAATTTTCGGGCAAAAATTCTCTAAAATACTTTTTAGGCCAGAAATGATATCCGGATGCTTAAGATTAGAGTTGTCAATGGGCCGGGCTTGGGCCGGCCCGGCCCAGGCCCAGCGGGCCTCCAATGAAATTGGGCCGGGGCCGGGCCGGGCCTAAAACCTGGGATATATGGGCCCAGGCCCTAGGCCCAATATTTAGGGCCGAGCCCGGGCCCAATCCAATTTTTTTTTTTCCTTTCTTCCCAACTTTTTATTATAAAGACTTCTTCTTCAACAAATGGCAAAGTTTTTGTAAACGGACCATTGAGTATACAATCACTTTTTCACGAATTAACCCCCTTTCGAAAAGGCAAATTGATGTTGATTGACCATTAACCACGGATTAAGTACAAAAAAGTTGTTCTAACCCACACATACTGATTTTAAGTGCAAAATTCAATCTCTTTCGTAATATGGTGTAAAACCTGTAAATGTCAAAGAAAAATAGAGTAGATTAAACAAAAACAATAACGAGATCGATGAAGATAAAATAATATCTTTTCTTGTTACATTCAAATTCTTTGGTCATTTAAAGAAACATGAGATTATTCTTCAAGGCTCTTTAACACGTCACCCACTTCATGAAATTAAATTTAGAATTCAATTCACCTCTTTTGGTTTGAAACAAAAAGAATACATAATTTTTATTTATGTTTAGAATACATGATAATTGTTTTTATAATTATTCCCTTAGCTTGTGATGTAGAACACAAAGCAAATTCTATAAAATACATTAAATGAAAGCCCACTCAGAAATCATAAAAAACACGTCACAGTCACAACACACCCATACTTCTCTGCGTATGTTAAAGAAAATACTGATCATATGAATTCAATAACACCTCAAAAACTATTAATTTAACTAAAAAGATCCAAAATATCAAAAAAATAATAATGTAATAAAATAGTCTATTTTATTACATTATTAATTTTTTGATATTCTATTTTAAATAGACTTCAAAAAAAATAGAAAAGATTAAAAATTTAGGGGGGGGCTAACGGGGCCGGGCTGGGCCGGGCCAAACCCGGGCCATTTTAGGGCCGGGCCAAAAAAGGGCCGTTTTAGGGCCGGGCCGGGCCCGGGCCTGGGCCCGTTTCTCAAAGAATTCGGCCTGGCCCTGGCCCTGGCCCAAGCCCTAAGGGTTAGGGCCAGTCTGAGCCCAAAAACGGGCCGGGCCAGCCCGGGCCAAAAAGAGGCCGGGCCGGGCCAGCCCGCGGGCCACCCGGCCCTTTTGACATCTCTACTTAAGATAGCGTTTTAAGACGTTTTTAGAATTTTTCTGGTGTCGAAAACCTCTAGGGGTATTTTGGTAATATGCCACCCCGAGGGGGGGCGTTTCGGTAATTTTATCCATAAAGGGTATTTTTTAGTAAAGTTACATACAGTAAGAATATTTTAGTGATTCTACTTACGGGAAGACCGTTTGGGTGATTTAAATCCGAGAGGAGCTTTTTGGTCATTTTACACCTCAGGGGTGTTTTGGTCATTTTACATACGCGGTGATGGAGGTTCATTTTTTAGAGTATGTGTGAGTCTGTATTAAGTTCTAATATTTTGCTATAGTATGTGTTCTAATGATTCGATTATTCCGTTTAGGTTAAAGTTAAAGACTTCCGGTTAGGTAGTTTAGCTGCGGATCCAGGTAAAGGATTCTATCTGAATCCTGGGTAAGGACTTTCGTCCGAACCCTTATTTTGATAACTCATTCTCGTAAGTACTCCTTGATTTACTTATGACTAATGTCGAACTCTGAAGTATAAATTGACATCAGCATGTTATTGCCCAGAAAACCTCAATATTGAACCTGAATCGGTTATTTAGAAATCTTGTGATGCTCGCCTGTTATTGCATACTGACCAAATTTGGCGATTGTTTATTATTATGATTTGTCATCGCTATTCGTTTGAGCTCTATTATTTTAATACAAGTTGCATTACTTGCCTTAAAAAACTTTCATTGAGCCATAAAACGTTTATGGAAACTCTTGTCGATGCTCATTAACTATTGTCCATTGAGCATTGAATAACATGTTGCATTATCGAATTGTTGTCATTCTGCATATTGACATGAGAATTTGCATTGGTGTGTTTGGCGGGAGATGGTATATATATTGGAGAATATTGGTGTGGGCTAGTGCCTTGACGGACTAGCCGGTGTGTTGGTGTGGGCTAGTACCTTGATGGACTAGTCGATGTATTGGTGTGGGCTAGTACCTTGACGGACTAGTCGGTGTATTGGTGTGGGCTAGTACATTGATGGGCTAGTCGGTGCATTGGTGTGGGCTAGTACCTCGATGGACTAGTCGGTGTATTGGTGTGGGCTAGTACCTCGACGGACTAGTCGGTGTATTGGTGTGGGCTAGTGCCTTGACGGACTAGTCGGTGCATTGGTGTGGGCTACCGCCTTGATGAACTAGTCGATGTATTAGTGTGGGCTAGTACCTTGACGGACTAGTCGGTGCATTGGTGTTGGCTAATACCTTGACAAACTAGTCGGTGTATCTGTGATTCTCTGCATCGTATTTAAAATCTTCTTGATATCTGATCGAACTAGTTATGATTTTTTTGAAACTCTTGAAAAATTATCATTGAATTACATCTGTGAATCATTTCGTAATTTTTGTGTATTGGAGGATTTGGTGTGTATTGGTGTGGGCAGAAATGATTGGAAAGTATATCTGAATGATTTGTGCTTGTGTTGAAATCCCTTGAGAAATTTTTGTGGTACTTTGGAATTCATTGAGTTTTGATTGTTCGAAGTGTTTGGAAACCATCGTGATTGTTATTGTTATTTTTGTATCTATTTATGATAAATTTTGATCGTTTTGGAAATCATTGAGCTCTTCAAATCGGTTGAGGTATTTCGGAAATCATCGTCAGTTGGATTCTTTGGAGTCGCTTGGTAATTCTTTTTGTAGTCCTTATACGACCTTACTGAGCTCTCAAAAGCTCACTCTCTGTTTGACTCCCTTCTGTAGGTGACGATCAGCTGTCGCGGGTTCAGGAATGGGTTAAAGTCTTGTGAGATTCTGATGAACCCATCACTACTGGGTAATGTGACTCCTGCGCGGGTCTGTACCGTCGATTCGTTCTATCAGGACGCCAGTTATTGAGAACCTAGGTTTTAGTGGTTAAGTTTGAGCAGTTATTGTAATCTTGTATTTTAAGGAATTTGGATTAGTGTTGATCAGATGCTTTAAAGTATGTGGTAGGGAATATGATCTGACAAGTTTGATGTGATTCGATAGGTTAACGTTCCGGGAGTTCGGGGCGGCGAAGCTCCGGATTTCTGGGGGCGTTACACAAGTACCACTATGACGCCGCCATAATTAAATAACAACACCACCTCCACTGCACTAGAGCCACCACCACAACTACTGAATTTCTTTTTGCCACAACCACCACAGTTAGCACGACCTAGCCATGCCATTACAACCACCATCGCCACCACCAGCACCATCAACAACCATGAGGATGTCGCCATCTCCATAACACCATCGTCACCACCACCACCTCCTGCACGTATCAACCACTCTACAGTTGCCAACATGATCGTCGTGCATCGGTCTGTCGCCATCACCACAATTTCTAACACCACATCGTCACACAACACTACCACCTAGCTCCATGCACCATCATCACCTTTTCGTCACTACCACTATTACTACCGATACAATTAACACGATTTGGCAATAAAAAATTAAAAGTACGTACTTATATATTTTGAATTCTAGTAAGAAGGATAAATTTGAAAATAGAAAAAAAAATTTAGACATGTACTTTAGTTTATCAAATATGTTAACTATTTTTCAGTGATGAAAATTCAATTACTTAAAATTTTTAATTTTATAAACTCAGCGCTGAAATTGTAATTTTATCAAACAGGCCTAAGAACCAGTTTAGTCATTTGATTTGATGACACAACAAGTATGGGAGACGGCTTCAAGAAGTACTTCTGCATCACCGATTCCCTTTGCTTTTTGACCCCACATCTTATCAATTCACTGCTACAAGCAAAGCTTTATTTGTTTTTTTTTTTTTTGGCTTGAGGTTAGATTGGATTAACCCAGTAACATAGTACTCTCTAATTGCAACTGTCCCTCAAAAGTCACAACAAACTTCAAGGCCCCAGTGGACATATTCATGATACATGTCCAGTCCAACATGGACAACCTATGTTACGTAACAAATATACCATAATTCCGTCCCAAACCTGACCCCATTTTGTAACCCCTCAAAACCCTAGTTAGTACCACAGAGTACTGAGCAATGGGTAAGAAGATGTATCCAAGGGTTAAGAAGGTGTAACAAACTATCAAAAGTTAAATCAAACATCTGATTATATCAGTTGGCTTGGCCCTGTCAAAACCCCATAACAAAACCATCCTTGCTCAGAACCTTCAAAAGTTTCTTGTCTTGCAACCTCTAATAGAAAGTCCTCCCTTACACCACTCCCCCCCAACCCCCTCTCCCTCCTTTACTTTGGTTGTTCATCTCTTCACTCTTGCAATCTGTAAGCAGAAAAAGAACAAAGTTGGAGACGAAGAAAAATGGGGAGAGGAAAGATCGAGATAAAGAGGATAGAAAACTCTAGCAACAGGCAGGTGACATACTCAAAGAGAAGGAGTGGACTTATAAAGAAGGCTGAGCAAATCAGTGTTCTGTGTGATGCTCAAGTCTCCCTTATCATCTTTTCCAGCTCCGGCAGGATGCATGACTACCTCAGCCCTTCCACCACGTAACACTTCAGCGATATATATTCTTCCATAATCAATACCTTTTTTTTTTGCATAAATAACTGGATTTTATTTCCATGAATTTTTATTGGGTCCATTTGCTTCTTCTTTTCTTGAATATGTAGGTTACATAAAATGATGGGTAGATACCACGGTTCTTCTGGAAAGAGGTTGTGGGATGCTAAGCATGAGGTAGGTTTTTGGGCTTTGCCTTTTGTAAGATGATTGTTTGTGTAGTTGTTTTTGTTCTTGTTTTGGCTATAAACATGTCCAGTAACTTGACATACAAATCCTATGGATAGATCTAGAAATATATAGGATGCAGGTTCTCTCTTTCTCTCTCTAGATCTATGCCTCTCAGTTGGATATGTTATCAGTTTTTGATGATAGAAGACACAATAAACTAGATGAGATGTTACATCCATGAACAGATCTGGTAATAGGATGCTATTTTCTCTCTCTTGCCTTACCTTGCACAAATTGAGCACTACATCTTCATTGTAGTTTGTAGCACATGATTGGAAAGCAACCCATGCCTTGATTTCCAATATCAGATCCACTCGAGGAGTTATTTTTTTGTTTTAGTTCCCCCAGCCAAGGATGCCAAGCCCAGCCGTTGTTCTATTGCTGTTGTTCTTCCCAATATTGTAGACGTATTATGATTCAAACACACTTCCGCAGTCAGTCTGTATTGCAATTTTGTCTTAAGATGCCAGATCTAGATTTGAACCATTCTTTCTAAAGAATTGCAGCTTAACTTTCGGAAAAACAGAAGAGGGTACGATGAACTTGCATTTTCTAATGTTTAACCTAGCTCTTAGTGTTATTTCTTGGTTATTTTAGTAGATTTGTACAGTCATTACACCTTTTTTTTTCATGGCTCTGTGTCTCTTAGGCTTCTTGTTGTAGCTTCTAATATAGTACTGCTTGGTTTTTGAACAAATGACAATATGAAAAACCATAGAACCTCAGCAATGAAGTTGAGAGAATCAAGAAGGAGAATGACAACATGCAGATTGAACTCAGGTAAATTGCCTTTTAGATTGCATATATACAACAGTAGTATCTCTAGCTCTTTCGTAACAGAAAACGTCATTGACGAACGGAGAAAGACACATTCTTGAATCCTGAAGATTTTTTTTTTTTTTGTATTTGAGTTTTTCTCTTCTTCCAGGCATCTGAATGGGGATGATATTATGTCTTTGAACATAAAAGAACTCGATGCCATAGAACGTGCACTTGAACATGGGCTCGAAAATATTCGTGACAAACAGGCAAGCCAATCTCCTTCTAATGAACTGCCACTTTAAACTGTCACTCGAGTGATTAGGGTAAGTAGTTGACTTACTTTGTGATGACATTCCGTTTTTTATTTTTTGTATGGCAGAGGGAGTTCATAAAGAAGAGGAGGAAAAATGTATGTTAACAAACCAAACAACTTCAGTTATAGAATGGATCAACGGAAGTACAAATAACTTTACTACATGGCTAATAATGTTACAGGATCAAATGCTGGAGGAAGAGAATCAGCGTCTCAATTACATCTTCGTGAGTTCCTCGTCCTGCAAAACCCCATACAAGGGCATATACGAGAGTCCACAGAATAATTTTACTTCAACTTCCATCGTTCGCTTTTTGTAACTGTCATGCCATCTTTAGGGACGTTAAGAAAATGATTATGGATTTGCAAGCGCCTATACTTTACGTACCTGGTGTTTTGTTCTTGTTAGGGTAAACTTTGTACACGAAAAGTAGTAGAATAGTAACATGCTGCAAGTTCTCTTTCTTTGTCAACAATGGAGCCGAGTCTGTTCTCTCATTCTAACAAACTTGTATTACATCCGTGTGTCTGATTGTTTTATCATCTCCCAGAAATTAACTCAGAAGGCAGCAATGGCTGGTGAAGCGAGTGAGACTCAGAATGACTATTATCAAGGAGTGAGAAACTACAACCAGCCCCAGGTGCCTTTTGCCTTCCGCTTACAGCCAAATCAGCCAAATTTGCACGAGATTTAGAAGTTGTAACTGGTATAATCTAGTGATCAGGTTTCTTTGCCTGGTTAAATGAAGAAGACCTTGTATATGTTTCAGGGGATTCATTGTACGTACCTTAAGCAAGTACTATTATAAGGTGGCGCACGATAAACCCAATTGACATGATCCTTATGCATGAAGGGTCCAGATGCTATGGAGAAAAGAAAACACCTGTGGCTCTTGTTAATTTTCCCTAAGTTGGAATAACCCCACTATTTGTTGCTAAAATTTGACCTATTCTAGTTCCTATCTAACTTGTTTCTCAAAACGACGTGACAAGACATTTTAAAGCAGTTGGACTACACTGAGGTGATTATGCGCGTTTCATGCTTGCTCAAGTACCCATCTTCTTGAACGTACACTGCAAAGTGAATGCCGTATGCGATACCTCATAATCTACCTTAACTCCAATTTTACGTCGATGAAGCTCACAGATTAACTTCCAAACTAATGGATGCTGCCATCCTAGTGATTGGATTTTATGTCTACATTTATGAGAAACTGCTAAGAAGTTCGTCAGAAACAAGATATTCAAAATGAGGTATATCCATTCTACGACAACTTCCGACTTTCTCCTGCTTTTGTCCCTTTAGACTACAGTATAACAGTTTATGAAAGACTTTGCAAATAGCAGAAAATTTAAGAACCTTTTGAACGATGATGACGAACTCTTAAGATACTGCTTTTGTGCTTTCTCACGTAAGACTCGTCCTGGGAGTCTTAGAAACTGTGATATTAGTCTTGTGGGCACTAACAATGGAGTGCCAAATTCGAACGTAGTTTTGTTTTCGTGCATTGTACATCGGGGATGAATCACGTTGATCTTATAGTTCATCTGTTCATAGTGAGCTACTTAATATACGAGGTTCTTCTCCCTATACAGGGCTCCTGGTATTACAACTTTTGTAATGGATGCAATACTGAATTTCTTGGTTTACAAGTAGAGACATGGAGAGAGCACATACTTGATTTCGGGTCTAATTAAGGTCTGATTGATAGACAACATTAAGCTTTATCAGCATATAACTAACAGATTTCAAGGCCAAACTTTATTCCATGTCCAACGTTGGCACTTATACAAGACTCCAAATTCTGTTCAGCCTCCCTCACTAAATGGAAACCTGCACTTGCACAGCATCTATATCACTAAAAGTAAAAAAATGTTGCTTAGGATATTAAATTGGAGCGAAAGTGTAGTGAAAAGTGAAGCGCGATTATCAATTCTCTAACTTAATTCTTTTTCTTTCTTCAGTAGTTCAATTTTTCCAATTAAAAAGGATAAAAGAAAAACTTTAGAAACCGAGGACACCTAAGGGCTCCAACAGTGAAAACAAGGTAACTTGCTGCTAGGACCGAGAGAAGGAAGCTAGGTCACCAAATCCTTCTAAAATTGTCAACGGTCTCACTCTCGCTTTGTGTTTCATGTTCCGACTATCAAACGCATCGTCCCAAAAAAATTTCTTCTTTTATGCTCCCACTTCCATTTTTGTTCGCTCTTTCACTCGATGAACTGGCGTGAAACTGAGGGAAGGTGTGTGCTGCCGAGCATTAAAAGACTCCTTAAGCCTCGACTATCTTTGACCATCATTGACCAATCCCACAACACGTGTAACGTTAAGCTTGGGACTGAATTACGCTCAAAACTTAAGATAACTCCACTCCACCGGTTAGCTTTTCATCATGTCTTCCAAAGTCATGCAGACTACTGTCCGCCGTGACCTTCGTTTGTACTTGGTACAACCAGCCGGACTTCTCTTCTTGTTGGGTTCTCTTAGACTTCTCTCTACTGTCTTTTTTTCAATTTGTTCTGATATGAAGGTCAATTGACATGTTAAAGCAATGGCGCAGAAGTTGTAGGATACTAGCATAAAGTAGGTTTGATTCTGGATCATTCGTCCACCCTTTTGTCCGCTTCTTTTCCTCCTGAAGCCATCTGGTCTTTAGGCTTCTCCTTCTGAGACATACAAGATCTTTTTGCCAAAAAGATGTCAAGTACGTTGAAATCGCTATTCTATAAACAGATCCATAGATAGGATAGGAAGCAGTCCTGGTAGCTAGAGCACAAAAAACTATGTGAACACGTCAACATGAATATACATGTAATGACCATTTATAGAGCACTAGAAAGTAATGAGATGAATTTTTAGTAACGATTTTCTCATTTCATTAAGTCAGTATTAATCTATACTATTACTGTTAATTGACATTCAAGATTAATAAATTATGTCGTTTCGGAGCCATACTTGCAAACAAGAGTATAATGCATAGCAACATATTAGCTTTTCCTAAAATGATCATTCAACTACATTTGAGGTAGAGAAGGTAATTGCATCGTTAGAGTTGCGCAATTAATTTTACCAATCGAGTGTCCTTCCCATGTGCGCGCATATCTTTTACAAAGAAACATATAAATAAAAGTGCTATGACGTTTGGTTTTAACCTTCAATTACACTGCAAGAAGAGCATAAACACGCGTCAAAAGAAGAGCGAGAAGAGCAGAAACACGTGTCACAAAAAAGTCAAGGATCGAAATTGGTTGCAAGAAGAATATCCGTTAAATCATAAACTAAGAGGTTAATTTTTTTATTTGTTTTTTGTAGGGGGTTCGGTATAATAAGCAGTCAAAATACAGGTTTCTCTTGGTTAAAAGCTTCACTTTCAGTATCTACAAAGAGAGAAAGAAAAAAGACAGGGGTTCAATTATGTTATCATTTTCGAGCACCGAGGTGTCAAAGGGTCGGGCTTGGGCCGGCCCAGCCAGGGCCCACAGAGCCAAAAAAATGGGCCGGGCCAGACAGGGCTTCGGGCCTGAGAAACCGGGCCGGGCCGGGCCCAAATTTGAGAAATCCAAGCCTTGTCCAAGCCCAAGCCCAAGCCCTAATTTTAGGACCGGGCCGGGCCCAGGCCGTTTTTTTATATATTCTTATTTTGTGTTGCAAAAGTATTAACACATAAAATAAATTTTTTGATAGACCCTCCTCCTTTTATGCGGGCTAGGGACCGGCTGCTTATAATTTTGGAAAAACAAGAATGATTAGTAGTTGACTAGTTAAGCATTTTCATCGAATCCATCTGCTCCTATTTTTTCTTATCAAACATTTTGCATTTTCTCTTGACAATTCCATTTAATTTCATACCACTGCTTTTTGTTATCTAAACTAAACAATGGATACCTACAAGGCTACAAAACTTTTTTCAATGATATCTCTAAAACTTTCACTCAAACATACCTCTAGCTTTGCATTTTACGTAGTATTAGGTAGGGTTAATTACACATATGTCCCTGAGGTTTGGGTGAAATTACAGTCAAGGACACTAACTTTCAAAAGGTAACAAACCGTGTCCACAAACGTTAAAAAGGTAACACTTGTGTCCAACCGTCAAATATTCGTCCAAAAAGTGTAATTTTTGTGACGTCATCAGTACATATTTTCAAAATATGACAATCCTACCCCCTAGATTATTGTTACCCCTCTTCTCTCTCTTTCATTTTCTCTTACACGAGCCTTATCTCTCTTCGTCTTATCTCTCTATTCTTCCATCAGACACAGCTTCCTCTCTCTTCTTCCAGCCACCATGCGGCAACCCCCCAACATTTTACCACCAAGCTGCTCCCACCGCCCACCACCACGCTGCTGCCCCACCATCCTACCACCAAGTCGTTGCTCCCACCACTCACCACCATGCTGTTGCCCCCACTATACGACCACCACACCGCTGCCTACTGCCGACCACCACGTCGATGCCCACCGCCGAGCACCACGCCTGTTGCTCTCACCGCCCACCATCACGTCGCTGCTCCCCCATCACCCGCTGTCGTCCCCCTCCCTTCCCTTCCCTTACCCAACCGCCTTCCACTTCGTTCCACCCCATACAGTCGTCCCCCGCCCATCCTTCCCCTCCCCTTCACCCCATCCCGTCGTCCCCCGCCTTCATTTCCTTTACCCCCGCCGCTTTCCCCTTCCCCCTACCCCCACCAAGTCTTGGCGTCGTCCCCCGCCCCGCTGCCTTCCCTTCCCTCACCCCGCTGCTTTCCCTTCCCCCACCCTACTGTGCGCCATCCCCCTCCCTTCCCCTACCCCATGCCTTCTGATTTCTTGAAAATTTAAGGGATAATAAGTGTTGGAATTGCAAGAATTGAAACCCTAATTTTCAAATTAGGGTTTCAAATGAAAAAGAATTGAAACCCTAATTTGAAAATTAGGGAGGTAAAGGAATGACTTGAAACCCTAATTTGGAAATTAGGGTTTCAATTCTTTTTGAACCCTAATTTGAATGGCATGGTAAAGAATTAACCTTTCAAATCGTGGGCAATATGGTCATTTTGACCATTCCGTTATGTATTTGGGTATTCCGTTAGGTCAAAGGACATAAGTGCCTATTTTTCAAACTTATGGACACGCGTGTAATTTCACCCAAACCTCAGGAACATAAGTGTAATTAACCCTATTAGGTATCTCATTAGAAGCATGCATCATTAGACCACTTTTACTATGAACTTTCTCGTACTTTCTGGAGTTATGTTCCCAATTTCTATTACCTAAATTGTTTTGTTTCAAGTTCCTAGAAAAACAAAGATATATTTTTTTTCATAATTCCATGAAACTAGTACAGAAGAGGATTGCAAGTAAAATTTGATAAAGAAAAAGAACAATCATCATGAGCCGAAAAGAAATGTGCATGTCCAAAAAGTCAAATAAAAAGAAAAAAATATGAGGTAGAGAGAGACAGAGTGAGGCATGAGAAAGAAGGGGAATGAAAAAAAAAGTAATTCAAAATGGTTTAGGGCCAAAAGGCTGGGCCAGAAATCGGGCCGGGACCGGGCCTGTCCCGGGCCTTTTTAGGGCCGGCCCTTTTGACATCTCTACGTTATTCTATAATTTTTCCAAGGGATCACCTGTCAATTCTTAATCTATATAGTTTCGATTGTCCACTTTACAATATTTGGATCAAGCAAACTACCTTCCTCGAGTTTCTTTTCCCCATAAAATAAATCTTCATAAATACTTTTACTTTGTCGTCTTTCTTATATATATATATATATATATATATATATATTGGTTATATATTCTCTTAGAGGTGTTTGGACGAATAATTTTAAATACTATAAAGTTCAAAATCCATTCCTTTCAAAATTCATGAATTTTAAAATTTGTAAAGTTTAATATATGACAACTTTTGCCGATGGGTATTTTATAACGATAACTGGTTATGAAATAAGTAAAGTGCTGATATAAAAGGTGAAAAATAGATGGCTTATATGAGGAGAGAGAGAGAGATGAACGGTCGGAGGAGTGGAAAGATGTCGGAGGAGTGGAAAGATGTCGCACAATAATAAAAAGCTTGAATTGAGGTTGGTACTTTTCCTATGTTTTAGTTGAAGTTACTTTTAATTTCTCAGCAATTGAAATATTTCATCCAAACAGAGTCTAATCAACCAACTAAGAAAATTGTTATGCTGTTAATCAAACAAAACAAGAAAGCACCAGATGCACATGAGGTCTTTTATGGCCTTTTACAAGCACTTGCTGTTGCACACCATACAAAAGTAACGCAGTTTTGAAAGGTGCTGAACATTTATCTTGAAGTGGCTAGCAACCAGTAATTAAAGTCGTAACTTATAAATGACTTTGACAGTTTGACTCATAAATCACTATGTATATTGCAATCATCGAGGCATTTGCTTTTTGGTCCCACTTTTCTCAACTCTTGATGAGCAAAAAATATTTGATTTTGATTTGATTTGATTTGATGGTTAAGATTTTGATTAATACACTTCAATGAGCTCCTCCTCAAACCCTAAAGACAAGACCCTTTGAACAAACTTTAAGGCACTATTATGTGTCACGTCCTTGATCCAACATGCACATAGCCATCAATGTTACGTGTGGACTACTCCCTAACAATACTTCATTTTGTTCACTAATAGTATACTTGATGAAATTAGTAAAAGTTCCTAGAGTTTGCCAAATTAATTTGTTAATAACACCTATTAGCATGACACAAAATTTTGTTCCCTCTTTGGATAGGCCACTACGTGAACGATCTGTCTTAGGTCGGCCTACCTCGAAAAATTGTAAGCCCTCTCTGGTTGAGTCATAACCATTTAATTCAAATTTGAGTCTAGTCCTCAGTAAAATTCGTAGATAACTATATCGGACTTTTCCCGAAATATAATTTGAGAACATATCTTCACTATCTAAACGAACACAGAACATACCATTAGGAAGCGATTCTATAATTAAACCTTCATGAATCCACCGGTACACGTTGCGACGAAAAAAAAAGAGTAAAAACAAAATTCAATTGTTATTAGAAATTAACAAATGTAACATTACTTTTGCTTCGTATTCAATTCTTATTTTGCATGTGACTAATAGTTTTAGTTAATTAGTTAGTGAATATGCTTCTTATACATAATTTGTCTAAAGTCAAAATAAGTATCAAACTGTGATCATATTTGGACCCCTTCTCGTACCTTTTCTTTTGCCCTAAACACTATTCTCTTTTTCCAAATGACTTCTCTGTGCAATACTCCTAACTTTTTTTTTTCTTTCTGAAACTAGGAGAAGTTTTCATTTATTCAACATGTTTCTGAGTAACACATGGTGGGGTATCTCCGACTAGCATCATTATATAGGAAGGTAGACAAAAAAATCAGCTCGTGATTCTATATCTGGTACCATATTGTTGATCGATTGCCCGCCTTCTTTACCGTTAAGTTTGCACAAAAGTTGGTTTCCCTATATACAAGAGCAACTTTCACTTGCCACGTTCGCTTAAGTAGCTCCCTGCACTCCTTAACCAAAGTTTCAATTGGAGTTGGGGTGGGGGGGGGGGGGGGAGAGATGCGGGATAAATCATTTAATAGTGAGTGTACGATGCAGTTATTATCCACCTCAAGAATAATGTTACCTTTAATTGGGACAATTTTGAATTAGTGAAAATTAAGGATACACTTTTTCTCGAGTCATAAGTTTCCAAGAACAAAAGTGAAAAGGGCTACCATTTTGTAGTTTTACAGAGAGAACGCATAAGAAAAGAAAGGGAAGAGACCAAAGGTTAAAGAGATGCAACCTAAAGGTAAACCTAATGAAACAGTTGACAGCATTATCATTCAGCTTGGATCTGTCAAAAGCCCATAAACAAACCATCCTTACTGGAACTACTCGAAAGTTTCTTGTCTTCCAACCCTTAATGGAAATGCCCCTTCACTACTTCCCCAACCCACCCTTTTCTTTTCTCTCCTCTCTTCCTTATCTTTAACATCTGCAATCTAAAAAGGAAAAAAGAGACAGAAGAAGCAGCGTAGGTAGAGATCATGGGGAGAGGTAAGATAGAGATAAAGAGGATAGAGAACTCAACTAACAGGCAGGTGACCTACTCCAAGAGGAAGAATGGTATCATCAAGAAGGCTAAGGAGATCACTGTTCTCTGTGATTGTAGCATCTCTATTATCATCTTTGCTAGTTCTGGCAAGATGAACGAATTTTGCTCTGCTAAGAATGGGTATATATGTTATGTTTAAAACCATTCTGATTTTTGGTTTACTATTTTTTTTTTGTGGGCGATAATTGTTTTTGTTTGAAGATTAATTGGGTTGCTGGATGATTACCATAGACTGTCTGGGAAGAGGTTGTGGGATGAGAAGCATCAGGTAGGTGTAATTCTCTGTCTTTCTATCTCACCGTATATTTCAGTGCAACACCTTGACATGGTTTATGGCTGCACCCCATCATAGATGCATGCGTCTTTTTTGCTAAAAATATGATAAGTAACTTCATACATGAAACCTATGAACAGATCTACAAATAGGATGCAGTTCTCTCTCTAGATCTCTCTTTCTCTCTCTTGAGCATGTTATTATTTTTGTTGTCACGGAGTGTTACATCCATGAACAGATCTGGTATTAATATGCCATTTTCTCTCTCCTTTCCCTTGCAAGAACTAGTACTGAACGTATATAATTGCTGGTTTCTTTTAGCACATAAAAAGAAAGTTCCATGAACACATTTTCGTACTACTTCTTCTCTTCTTTCGTTGATCTGCATCTTTAGCTGGTTGCTTGTGAATCTAAAAAAGCCTTACTGGATTTTCGCATGAACAACATTCGAAAATATTTCTGCAGAATCTTCAGAATGAAATCGAGAGAATCAAAAAGGAAAATGAAAGCATGCAGATTGATCTCAGGTAAAATCCATTTTTGCTTTGAATCTCTCTCTCTCTCTCTCTCTCGCTCTCTCTCTCAGTAAGCTTTGGTTTTTAGGCACCTGAAGGGAGAAGAAATCACATCTCTGAAATACGAAGAGCTCCAGGTGATAGAAGACGGCCTTGAACTTGGTCTTGCTAAGATTCGTGGCCAAAAGGCAAGTCGTTTCTTTATATCTATGAAAATTCAAATTTTAATCAAGGTTATTACTGACAACTGAACAACCCAAAATCCTATTTTGCTTGGGGCAGATGGAGGTGTACAATAGGCAGATACGAAAGGTATGTAGAGTTCAATAAAGCTACATGTATTTCTGTTTTCGGTTTGTCAGAGTTATAGATGTAATCCAACATGGTAACCAGTAAATATCATACGTTGTGGCTAAATATGGCTGGAAATTGCATTAGGGCCAAGATGCAGAGGAGATGACTCAGCAGCTGAGCTACATCTCGGTACGTTCATGTTTATGTTTAATGTTATACCCTACTTTAATTTGTTAACTCCTGTTTATGTGCATCTGTGCATATGAATGGAAAAAGTAAATTTAATTCGAGTTATTCTGTGTTCAGAACGAAGTAAATGACTTGTGTGCATGTTGCGTTAGCCAAGAATGACTCGTGTGCGTGTGTGCATCAGCGAAGATATGGAAACGTATGGTTTGTTCTCCTTGGTTTTGCAATAATTTTCTAGAATATCAAGTGCTTGGGGATCGTAAAAAGATGGAGGATTTACAACGAAACACAAGCAGGCTTACGAAACAGGCTATGTTTTTGTTGAAGCTTACGCCATTACTAATGAAGTTCTTGAATCTCTCCGCAAAAAGAAAAAGGAAAAAGGGCTAATTACACTTATGTCCTTGAGGTTAGGGTATAATTACAGGTAAGGACGATATTTTGGACAAATAACACTTATGTCCGTTGACTAAACGGAATCTTAAAAAAATCTAACGGTTTTGACAAAATAACTTTATTGGCTTTATGTTTACCTCTTTTTAAAAAAGAAAATCAGAAAAGAAAACCCTAATTAATCTGAACTTTACTCTCTCTCTCTTCCCCCACCCTTCCCCACCCACTTCGCCGCCACCCTCCCCCCCACCCCGCCCGCTGCTGCTCCCCCCACCCCACCCACTGGCCACCAAGACTTCCCTCCGCCTATCCCCCCAGCAGCCACCTTCGTCAGACCACGCCGCCATCAACCCCCTTCCTCGCTCAATCCCGTCGCAACCCCATCCCTTGCCCAACCCCGTAGCAGCGCCGCAACCGCAGCCTGTCAGACCACGACGCCAGCCTAATCCCATCGCAACCCCCTCCCTTGCCCAACATCATATCGTAGCAGCGCCGCAGCCCGTCCCTCGCCTGCACCATATGTGATACCATTTCCACAGCACCGACATCGTCCCCACTTCCACACCCACAACCGCCAAGCTCTGTCGCAACCACCACCGAAAGGGTCATAATACTCCTCACAACCGTGTGGATCGAGCAGCTGTGTACACCTTTGAGGTGTTGTCGTGGTGTTGGGATGATGTGAAGGTGGTGCACGACAGGGTGGGGGAAGAGAGGGGGCGACGGCGGCGGGGTGTGCGTATGTGAAACCATAATCTGGGAATTAATATTTGTAAACCCGAATTTAAAAACCCTAATTTTCAAATTAGGGTTTGAAATCTTAATTTAAAATTTTTAAATTATACAGTACAATGGCAATATTGTCATTTTAGAAATACGTAATGATAACATCATAAAAAGCGTACACTTTTTGAATGGAACCCTAACGGATGGACACAAGTGTTACATTTTAAAACTTATTATCCTTAACTGTAATTATACCCTAACCTTAAGGACACTGCTGTAATTAGCTCAAGAAAAAAATTTCAGTAGACTTGCCAACACATACACACACAAACCATGTTGCCCTATTGTATTGTGATTTGTGAATACGATATACCTAGCTAGCAACCCTTTACACATATTTGGTGTCACCTAAAAGTGGTTGAAAATGATTCTTAAGCGAATATGCTTTGCTTAGACTCTGTTTGACAATACTTTTTTTTTTTTTCAGTTTCCAAAAAAAAAAAGCGTAAGAAAATTAAAAAGTAGTTTAATTTTATTTTTTTTACAAAAACAAGTGGGTGTTTGATAACCCAGTTTTTATTTTGAGTTTTTTTTTTTTGTGTATGATTACCCAGGTTTTATTTTGAGTTTTTTTTTTGTGGTGGTTTGCGGTGGCGGTGGCCGACGGTGGTGGTGGCCGGCAGTGGCTGGTGGCTGCCAGCGGTGGCCGCCGACAGTCGCCGGAGGTGGCCTCCGGCAGTCGCAGGAGGTGGCTGCCGGCGATTGGAGGGTGGTGGTGGTGGTCTAAAAAAAAAACCAAAACTGAAAATCGAAACTCATTTTTTGAGTTTTTAAAAACAGTCTTGATTTAAAAACTGATTTTTTAAACTGAAGAAAAAAAAAAAAGAAAAATGGTTATCAAACGCAACTTTTTTTCCAGTTTCAAAAAAAGGAAAAAAAAAAAAAAGCCCTGTCAAATAGGGCCTTAGTTGCTTAACGAACATAAAGTCAGATATCTGACAAATTCTGTGCATGACAAATGGTGCCATCTTAAATTGTTTTGCTCACTAATTCATAAGCACAAATATTTTATTTGTTAGAACTCTATACTTAATTTCAGAGATATATTACTGGTATGCGTATATATGCGTGGTTGTTTAGGTACTTTTTGCCCTTTTAATGAAACAAAAGACTGTTCCCAAGCATATGTCAACTGCACATCCGAAAACGAGAAGGCATGTAAAGCATTTTGTATCACAACACACCTTATATAAATGTAGCATTACACGTTGAAACATAGAGAAGTTCTTGGGGTGTATCATGTACTGTTTTAGTAAACTTCAGCTCATAACCTTATGAAAATCGGTACTTATGTTTTTATATGAAACATGTACTGTTTTGAGTTGCACGACTTTTTCGAGCTTAAATATCACTAATGGAAAAACGAAACATCATGTTATTTTGCCTTTGTGGTCAGAAGGTATGATTCTGTTATCGGGTCTATACAAAATAACTTCTATGGAAACCTTTTTGATATAAGTAATTGATTTGGTTCACAGCAACAACAAGATCAGATGGCAGCTATGGGTATCAATGCCAGGGACTACCAACGCCAGGGGCCATTTTCCTTCCGCGTGCAGCCAATTCAGCCAAATTTGCACGAGAGGATGTAAAGCTGTTAGTGTTTCAAAACTGAACATCTTGGTTAGAATTAGTATGGGATGCAATAACGAAGTAAACCTAGGATGTGGGACAACTTAATTATCACTGTCATTATTGATGCTTTATGGTACTGTGACCTTGTGGTTTATAGTAATGGTTGGCTAACTCAAAGACTCGATCTAAACTGTACATTGTCTAGCATACTTTTTCTTTTGATTTCAAATTCTGGACCTAAGATATCTATAGGGAAGATACGATGTTGTAGTGTGCTAGCATGCACTAGGGCTGTTTGCAGCCCTTTGGGAATGATTCAGGCTTTGTTACTTTGTGGTGCAACTCAAAAGTAAAGAATTCAGACTCCGTTTCTGCATGTAATTAAACAAAATCCGAGTCAATTCGAAGTACATACCAACAAATCCGTAGTTTTTAGTGCAAAATTAACATGTCCAACGCTATTATCAAAATACTATTATGAAAAAGTAGCTTAGTAGCTGAAAATATCATAGATTCCAAGCCGAGTAACTTCAGACATAAGAACGAAACTACCAAATGGAATAATTGTTATACATGCTATATGTTGAGGGTGCATACTGCCTGCTATCTTCATTTCTTTGATGTGCTAATTAATGTGCAAACATGCCATATGGTGAGGCAGGTTTGGTCAATTAAGCCATTGTCGACATCGAAAGTTGAATGTAGCTCAACTGCCTCACACAGTCAAGAAAAGGCTCCGTTTACCTATGTTGCTATATTAAGGGGTCCTATACTGCAAAAGCTCTTTTTGAAGACGAGATTTCAAGACGTTTGAAATGACATGTGGACATTGTTAAGAACTTCAGATTCAAGGATGGACAAGCAACTCTCAGAGTCACACAAGAGATTTTAAATTATTTATTTCAAAATGAGTAAAAACTCATAATTTCAACCACCCTTGGCCTGACAGAATAAGAAGCACGGTGCATAATCACAATGTTTTTTGTTTTGGTTCTTTTTCGCGCACCTATAGTCGTCTAGATTCCACAAACCTATTACGATGTTTTTATTTGGGTGAATTACAGCAATGTCCTTAATGTTGGGGGTAAATGCGTGTCCAATAGTTCAGAAAATGAGCACTTATGTCCGTTGACCAAACGGAATACCTAAATACATAACGTTTTGAACAAAATGATCATATTGCCCATTACTTAAAAGATAAATTATTCACCATGACATTCCTTCTATCTCCCCCTTTCTATCACCCAACCACCATCCTTACATCCAAACTCACCACCACCACCACCATATATACCTGCCACATACAACGACCACCATGTACCACATCAACACCGTAAACACATCATGGCCGCCCAAACTTTTGCCCATTCAAAAGCCACGTTGAAGCACCATGCAAAAACAAAATCAAATTAGCAGCATTAACCGCACAACCACCACACACCATCAGAGCCATCACTGAACTAAGAGTTCCACCAATGCCACCACCCACCACACAATGACCACACACCATGACCATCACCACTAAAGCACCACGGTTCACCATGGCATCACCCGTCACCCAAAACACTTAGGCGAAGAACTATCATGCCTTGGCAGTGTGTGAGAGAGTGTGAAAGTGATGGATGTCGGAGGCTGTAGAGGTGGTCAGTGATGGTTGCGACAGAGGTGGGTGGGTATGAAGTGGGCACGGTGGTCGTAAGGTGTTGTATAAATGATGGCGGGGTAGGGTGAGGGAAGGGGCTGCCGGCGGGGTGGGGTGGTGTGAGGGTGGGGGCTACCGGCATGGTGAGGGTGAGGGAGAGAGCTGTGACAGGGTGAGGGGACATAAGTCTTAGCGGCTGAGATTTTAGATTTGGGAAGAGAAATTAGGGTTTCTAAAGAAATTTGGAGAGAGAAACCTATTTGTTTAGAAATTAGGTTTTTAGAGAGAGAAACCCATCCGTTTGGAAATTAGGTTTTTAACCCTAATTAGAAAATTAAGTTTTTAGATTTTTGTACAATCATATACCATGTACATACAATATAAGGGTAGTATTGCCATTTTGAAAATACGTATTGATGACATCATAAAAAAGTACACTTTTAGGTTGGATACCTGACGGATGGACACAAGTGTTACCTTTATAACGTTTGTGGTCACGGTTTGTTACTTTTTGAAACTTAATATCATTAACTGTAATTACCCCAAACCTCAGGGTCACTATTGTAATTAATCTTTTTAAATTTTTTTGGTTCTTTTCCTAATGCAAAAATTGCTATAAAAAAAAGGGTCTGAACTATAAAAACTGGTGATACTAGGTCGTCCTTAATTTTCTGCACACTTAAAAAGCCTTAAACATTATCAGTCCATCACTTTCCCATGCGCAAGTGTAGACACCATATTTTTGTTGGTTGTGTGTGTGCATTAATTAGATATAAGCATAAAACACATGCGCAAGTGTAGACACCATATTTTTGTTGGTTTATTTTATAAAGTTTTTTATTTCCTCAATTTGGCTTTGTACTTATTGAGATGTTTTATTAGTATTTAGGCTAGGTCTAGTAATACATAATAAGTTTCATTAAAATAATTAAGTCCACTCTAGTTAGAGTCCAGTCTAATCTGTAGTCTGGTCCAGTTAGTTAAGCCAGTTCAGGTAGTTAGGTTTAACCATAATTAATGTGTAGATAGGGTAGATAGATTCTGGCTTAATTTAGAGTTGACTTGGGATTGATTCTTGAAATCTAGTGTATCTTTGATTTAGAGTTGAGTTGGGATTGATTCCGATTGATTCTGGAAATCTGGTGTATCTTGTATGTTTTTAGGAGATTTTAATATGAATTTGAGGTGATTATCCCCAGAATTTGGTATAAAATCATAACTGATTAAGGGATAAAACTGACTAGTTTTTTATGAAGCCGACCGATAAAGCTTTTTAGATGGGCAGAACCGGCCGATAAAGGATTTTTTAAACCTTTTGATATAATTTGAATATTATCCTATTTAGAATTATATGCACGGAAAAGTTAACTTTATTAGTTTATCAACTTTAGACAAGTAGACTACTTGCGCAATAGAAAGAAGGGGAGAGGAAAAAAAAACCGAGGAGAATAGTGGTTAGGCTAGACATCTCGACTTCTCGCATCAAACACATACAAGAACTTTGACTAGCCTTGAATTGCTTATACAATACCTGGTTTAGGCTATTCAAAAACCTAAATCGTCTATAGAGATGTCAATGGGCCGGGCTTGGGCCGGCCCAGCCCAAGCCCAGAGGGCCTCCAACGAAACCAGGCCGGGGCCGGGCCAGAAGAAGTGAAAATCGGGTCGGGCCGGGCCGAGCATGAAAACTGGTATACTTGGGCCCAGTCCAAGCCCTGGCCCTAGGCCCAATATTTTAGGGCCGGGCTTGGGCCGGCCCAGGCCCAAAAATTCCAGCAACAATTCACTACGAGAGAATGCTGGACATTCACTACTTGGGCCCAATCTCCACATTCACTATGAGAGAATGCTGGACATTCTCATCTACAACAACAATTCCAGCAGCAGCCTCGTCATTTTCAACAACAGCAACTTGTTCAACATCAACGCCAACAAAAATAGCAAGGTCAGCAACACCAGCTTTTATTGAAGAACGATGCATTTTGTCAGTCTCAAATGGCATCTGACTTAGGCAGTCAAATAAAGTCTGAGCCTGGAATTGAGCGCCATGATGAAGCTCTACACCCACAAGTCTCTGAACAATTCCAGTCTTCTGAGATGCTGAAGAACTCCAGTGAGGACAATTACATAGGTACTCAGTTGCTTTCTTTTCCATCTGGCTCACAAAATTTTTGTTCATCATTAACTCAAACTACACAGCAGATGCAACAATTATTGCATCAGCACCAGTTTGTTGCTGACTCTGAAAATGATTTTACATGTCCTATTGGGGTTCAATCAGAGGCAGTACTGCAGGGTCAATGGCATTCTAGATCTGATGATGGGTCTCATATGGCTAGAAACTTGTCTCATGAGCAGAATGTTCGAGAGGAATTTCATCATCGGATAACTGCGCAAGATGAAGCTCAGCGGAATAATTTATCATCGGAAGGTTCTATGATTTGCCAAACTTTTGCTACTAGAACGACAGAACCCCCAAATCCTAGTGGTGCCATGTGTAGGTCTGGTAGCCTGAACTATGAACAACAGTGCAAGAATCAACAAAGGTGGATTTTGTTCTTGATGCATGCTCGCACGTGTAGTGCTCCAGAAGGGAAATGCCCAGAAAAGAATTGCGTACATGTTCAAAAATTGGTGAGGCATATGGAAAGATGCAATGTAACTCACTGTCCATTTTCTCGCTGTCCTCATGCCAGAATATTACTTGATCATTACAAGCGTTGTATAGAACCAAAATGCCCTGTTTGCATTCCAGTAAAGGATTTCATGCGAAGCAACGTGAGGGCATTCATTCGTCCAAATTCTACTTCTAGTTTTCCATGTTCAGCTAATGGATCCTGTAAATCATATGATAACGGAGATGATGGAAGTAGATTAACTTCGAAGATGAGTCCGTCAGGTGAAAGTTCTGATGATTTACAACCATCCATGAAAAGAATGAAGATTGAACCACCCTCACAATCTTTTGCTCCTAAAAGTGAAAGTCCATCCAATCCAATTTATTTGAAAAAAGTGGGCCAGCCCAGAATATGGGCCAATTTAGGGCCAGATCCGGGCCAATTTTGGGGCTGGGCTTTTTTAGGGCCGGGCCTGGGCCAGGCCATTTTTTCTGAAACCTTGGCCTGGTCCAAGCCCAGGTCCAAGGCCCTACAAAATTGGGCCTACACTGTTCATAACAGGGCCGGGGCCGAGCCGGGCTTTTTTTGGGCCGGGTCGGGCTGGGCCGCGAGCCGCCCGGCCCATTTGACATCTCTAATCGTGTATCTTTTCGAGAGTTACAACTTTACAGAATAAGTAAAATCTACTTAAGGTCTTCTTTAGGCCTAAAATAGTACTTTTCTAATCGGGTAAATTACGTTAAATCAATTTTTGGACCAGGCAATTAGTAATCCGAATTAAGGTATTATTCCCGATCTTTATTTAGGATGTTTTTATTTCTAGGTTAGTTCATTTCTTGATTAGATTAATAGAGTCTTAGATTGTCTCCCTTCCCTGGTACCAAATCTCAATTAGAAGAGATAGAAGTCTAGCAGCATTAGAATTTGGTCAAAGTCAAATTTTATGTCATTTAGAATTCCAAGACAACTAAAAGTGTAGTAGATTAGAGTTCTAAGTTCACTTGACTAGAAAAGGTTGAGTCCATTCAGAAAACAAAGACCAAGATCTAGGTAGCCTGCCGTAGGATCCGATCATAATTACATTGTTTTGATCTCGGTTTGTCTCACCTGGTGCGTAGGCCACTCGACCCCCGATGTTGGGTTTAAACCAAATTTTATGATAATTTAGGTTTTGTCTTACGCACATTTAATTGTTTGTTACCTTTGGAATTTAAAAGCCAAAAATCATTAAAAATGTAGTAGAGACCCATTAGGATACAATGGGATACCTAACACCTTCACGTTGTATAACTTAGTACCCTGACCCATCATTTCTATTTTTGTTCGATTACATGCCTATGTTGGCAATTAATAGTCATTTTAGGGTTTTTGCTTATTTTTACTTTGTAATGATAAAATAGGATGGCGACTCGACATTTTCTTAGGACTATTCTGGGCCTCCGAAAATTTTCAAAGGCGGTGCGCCACAGTGCGCTTGCACATACAAATGTATATATGTATACAAAAACATAGCCATTGTTAGCGAGCACCTGGGCGAGTTTGGGCTAGCCGAAATTGTCAGTGGCAGCGTTAGCAGCAGATGGTGGTGGCATTTGTTTAAGTAACTAGTGGTGGAAGTGAATGATGTTTGGTGGTGGAGATGGTGTAAGTGAATGATGATGGTGATGGCGATGGTGGTAAAAGAAATTAATACTGGTGGTGGCGACAATGGTCGAAGCAGTTGACGGAGGAACCAATCGGCCTAGATCGAGGGCAAATTTGGAAGGGTGGGGTGGTTGAATTACATTATTAAAACCAAGACACCACTAACTTTTATTTCGAATGGAAAAATAAATTAACAACCAACTATGTGGAGTTTATAATAGCCAAGGGCAAACATGGAAGAAGGGACAAAAAAAAGAGAAATGTAAGGAAAATAATAAAAAAATTGAACACAGAGATGCATGTGGGTGATGATTTCCCCTCACCAAAGGAAACTGCCTCTAACAGTCTCATTCCTATGACTTATCCCATTTTTCCATTTGGTGTTGGTGGAATATTTCTTATGAACCTATGTTCTTTTTCCCCAAGCTTTGTCTAATGTGCTCTAGTCGCATTTTGACTATAATGTGCTTAGTTGGCCTTTTGAGTCTAACTTTATTACATTTCCTACCTCTACTAAACCTCCTTTCAGAGATTTGCTAAACTATAGGTGTTTGGCCCCGATTGCTGCCCAATCTTCCCAAGTAAATTCTTTATTTGGTAGGTTGGTCCATATACTAGCACTTGTGGCACGTAAGCACTCTCTTTCTTTCCATCCTTTTGTTGATAATGGTTGTAGGTTCAATTAACAATCGTTCTTTAGAGCCAATAGAGGGCAAGTTGGTGGATGTAATCACAGATTTACCTAGTTTTTGTTTAAGCAGAGATACATGGAAGGTTGGATGGACTTATAAAACCCTCTGGAGGGCTAGTTTTAAGCCACATTTTAAATCTAATGATCACCTAGTATGGTTCATAGTATTTAGTTGAGAACTTTATATTCCTCCCTATAGCCCTTAAGTTTTGTTCGTAACCCAATTACAAAGTCAAAATTTCTCTCTATATGTCGGTTGTTTGCATTGTGCTTCATGCATCCTTGGGCCTTTGTCTCATTTCCTATTAGTCCTGATTATTTCAAGCATCAAATTTCTCTCATTCAGAAGTTCATTAGCATCACTAAAGTATTTAATAGGATTCTTTTTGTTGGTGAAGTGGAAACTTGTGTCGTATCAAAAATTTACTACTATGAACCATTTTGCTTACTTTTTGTGGCTTGGTGTGGGTCATGCCTCTGAGGTAGTTTTTCAGATATGGATTGACGCTTTTAGTTTGCCCATTTGTCTTAGGGTGATAAGAGGTGCTGCATTTGAGAGAAGTACCCAACAGGGTGAACAAGTGTTTCTAGAACTCACTTAAGAAGATGTTATTTTTTCCACTTATAATTGAGTTCGGGAGTCCATGTAATCTAAATATGTTGTGTAAAAAAGTCGGGCTACTGTATGGTCTAAATAGGCGGTTGTTACAAGGTCATGAAATGAGTTGACTTACTGAGTCTGTCAACCACCACTACGATGTAGTTTTTTTCCTTCAGACTTGGGTAAAAAAATACGAAATCCATTAAAATATAGCCCATACTTGTGTTGGGACTAATAGTGGTTGGAGTATACTAGGGCAGTTTACATTCCCTTTTTGCAAATATCACAATAACCACATAATCTTGTACTTGTTTTCATATTTGGGGTCGCTAAAAGAGTTAAGAAATCCTCTTGTATGTAACATTGACTCTTGAGTGCCCTTCTACGGGTGGGTTATGTAGTTCATGTATGATCAGCTATCTAAGATCACTGATGTTCCCCACACACCATTTCCATTTGAACTTTAATATTTTTTTATTCAAGATGAAATTTGATGTGTTCATAGGTGTGGGGTCAATTAAAGTATGGCTTGTTTCATAGGGGTTCGTTAGAGTGTTGTCTTCCAATTCAACCATCCTAAGTGGTTTAACTATAGTAATTCTTTGACAAGTTCCATAGTTCCTTTTATAACCCGGTAGCCTAGAAGGGATTCCATTTATCCGTGCTCCCCCTCTGACCTAATCGGTATTTGAGGTTGCTATGATCAATCTTGAGGATAAAGTGTCGAATACATAGCTAAGGATTCCATTTCTCTACGGCCTGAACTATAGCAAGCAACTCTTTTTCATAAGCTCAATGTTATTTTGGGTTAGACTTCACTGAAATAGGCTATAGGCATGCCATCCCGCATTGAAACTGCCTCATTTCCATGATTACGAGCATCAACTTCTATCAAAGAATTTTCTAAATGTTACGCTAGCATAGCTCCAGCAGCTGTATCTACACAGTCAAGTATAACTATAGAGGGGTTCCTGGCAGAGGAGGGACTAGGACTGGTTGATTACTCAGTACTCCTTTATTTTGTCAAATGCCTCTTGGTATTAGGGATTCCATTCCTTGGTTGAATTCTTTCATAGAAATTTAAATATTGGCTCACAAATCATTGTCCACTGAGATATAAAGTGGCTAATGTATTGGATCCTCCCCAAGAAACTTTGGATTTCATTTTCGCTCTTCGGGAGTGGCATTTCTACTATAGCCTTAATTTTAGTGGGGTCTCCTTCTATGCCCCTTTTGTTGATTGACCATGAACCCAAAAAGCTTACCCACTGTGACTCTGAACACACATTTCTGTGCGTTAAGTCTCATATATGTCATAGTCTTTCAAAATATTTTTGTAAGACAAAGTACTGGCCTTCTCACTTCTTGGACTTAATCATCATGTCATCAACATATACTTTTACTTCTTCATAGATCATATCGTGAAACAAGGTAGTGGCCGCCCGCTCATAGGTAGCCTTGGAATTTCAATCCAAAAGGCATCACAATGTAGCAAAAGATCCCCCAAGGGGTCATGAAGACACTCTTTTCTTGATCTTCAGGAGCTATCTTGATATGGTTATACCCACAAAAAATCTACAAAGGAGACTAGCTCAGTTCCGCGGTATTGTCAAAAATTAAATCAATTATAGGGAGAGAAAAGTCGTCTTTGTGGGGTACCTTGTTAGGATCCTTATAACCAACACATATCTGGACCTAACTGATCAGCTTTGGGACTGGTACTATGTTTGTCAACTAGGTAGGATACTCCACGACTCTTATGAACCCTATGTTGAAGAGTTTCATAACCTCGTCTTAAACCTAAATAGACCATTTGGGTCTCAACTTGTAGAGTTTTTGTTTGACGGGTTTGATCTCTGAAAAAGTTAGCAGAAATGTTTGACAATTGAGGGATCAATGCCAGGCACGTTACTACACGTCTACACGAAAACATCGACAAACTCTCGTAGGAGCGCAATTATCTCATCATGTTCTATCTGGTCTAGGCTGACACCTATTATGATTTCTCTTTATTTTCAGCCTATGTCGACTACTAACGTTTCTTCTGCTACTGGCTCTTAACTCAATTAGATTCCCAGTCTTTAGTTTTTTTCAACATCTTTTTTAACTATTTTTTTCTTCTTCTTCATCCACTAATTGTGATTATTATTAATCGAGTGGATTAATTCGTCATAACTTACATCGACAAACAAAAGATAATTAAGATTAGCCATTACATTATCAACCAATAGCAAAGTAGGTTTAGAATTTGAACAAAGGCATCTAGGGACTCCGGCTAGGAATCATATTCGAATCGAGAATGTCCTCGGTGATCCCTCTAACAGCTAGTGGTCTATACTCGATCTTTTAATTCTGCATTCCGCCATGGGCTGAGGTGACCTGGCCGATCGAATCAAGAGTCTGATTGTCCTCCTTAAAGGCAAGCAGAAAGAAGCGCACATCGTTGAAACATGCTAACATATCTTTCGACTCCATGTACTCTATCCAATTAGTCGCTACCTTCTTATTTCGTTACATCATGAAACTCAAGATCTTTTTATCTTCCACCAAAATCACAATCATAAATATCTCTCATCCATCAATTAATTTTCTGACCTCCACATTGTGAATTGGCTTTGGAAATCCATAGTAGGGGACATCTTGACCTTCCTTAACAAAGTAGCCATTCATTGCGGGAATCTTAGACAAAGCTTGCTCTCGGGCCTTCCTAAGGTGAAACAGTTTCTTTAGTGCTTCCATCATTTTCTTTCTTATTGGGCTTGTACCCTAATTCAAACTGGTCTTTCTTGCCCTTAAAGTAGGGAAATTAGGAAGCCCCTGACAATTACGGCCTAACCCTTTTCTAGAGAAATAGTGTAATTTCCATATCACCGTGGGAATAGATGCATTTATGTATGGCACAAATCTAACAAAGTTCTTTCACTGGCACACCTCGTCGTACTCAGCTCCAAGAACTAAATAGGATTATCTATCTTAAACCCATTAAGAAGTAGGTCTAAAGAATCATGTTGGACCTTAACGTTGTCTTTGTCCTTCTCCGCTTCCTTTATTGGAGGGAGTTGAGGATCCCACATAATAGTAAAGATGGCCTTATCAAACACAAACATGAAATTCTGGTGCAGGGTAGAGGGTACTGCTCCGACTAGATATATCTATGGCCTCCCTACCAGGAGGTTGAAGTGCCTAGCAGGTGGTTGAAGGCAACATGAATGTCTAATATCTCAAAGTCAATCTCAAAAAGTAGCTATTCCAACGGACATGGAGGCTTGAGCGGACCAATGAACTCATTCCTCATGTTGTCATAGGCTCTCACTGTCTGCTTAGACGGCGGAACTTGAAAATGGTCAATTTTGAGGGCTTGGACAGTGCAAAGAGGGCAAACATTAAGGGTGGAGCCATTATCAACGAGGACCAAAGGATTCTTCTTATTGAGGGTCCGTAAAGTGATGTGAAGTTGGTCGTTATGGCTTGGCCCATTCTTGGATAAGTCTATCTAAGTAAATTACGAACATCACTGTAGTGGATGGCTCCGAGCATGTTAGATAGCTCCTCGGGCTGGGTCTGGATAGGAATCTGGGTCTTGCTGAGTAACGTGATAAGGACTTTCCTGTGAGAGTATAAGGAAAACAATAGTCCCTAGATAGAAATAGTGGCCTAGGTTTTCTTCAACTGTCAAAGCACCTTATCATCTGATGGGTCGTTAGAAAAGAAAGGGTTTAACTCACCAGGGCCAGTGGCTGCTTGATAAGCTCAGCCAGATCGAGTCAATTGACTAACAACCATGTTGGGCCAAAAGACCAGCCTCGTATCCGCGCCATAATCTTCTTCTTCCATAGCACATGTTTCTTCTTCCATTAGCTCCTCCCATGATATCATGCTGCAATATTCTTAAGGGACAATCTGAATGCCTGCCTTTTTCTATAACTTCTGTATGATATACCGACACAATGAGTGTAAAAGGGTTGCAGTATCATCAATCACATTAGCCCTATGCGTGGGCAAGGGTTCATTCTTGACATTTGGTTTGACATGAGGAGGCACTTTGCCTTTGTCAATCAAATCTTAGATGGCATGAAAGAGGTTAATGCACCTTTCTATGTGATGACCGGGCCCTTAATGATAAGCAAAGTGAGCTTAGGGATTGTACCATTAAGGTAGAGCAGTCGATATAAGGGTAGATGGCAACTTGGTGATCATGCCCCTTCTCAGTAACTGTTCAAAGACCTTGGCCAGCAGTTAGTCCAAACGGGTGAACTGTCATCACGGCTCGGTAATAGCTTCCTATAACACTACTTGTTGTGATCTCACATTGTTGACATTGTTTGTTGTAATACCCTGAAAATGCCTTAAATTAATCTAACCGTGAATTATATTAATGAAGGGGGGTTATTTTTATTAGTAGCACTATTTTATTGATAATCAAATATTAAGAATTTAAATGAGGGGTCAGTTTGGCCTTGGGGCAAAAATGCAATTTTATAAAAATGGTGGAGTCAAAATGCAATTATAGAAAGTTCGGGGGCTAAATTGTAAGTTCGGAAAACTTGTGATTAGTGGCATGGGAGGTGTCGTGAGGGGAGGAAAATTTAAAGACATTTGGGTACCTCCTACTTAAAAAGGAGGTGACTAAGTACATTAAAATAAAATAAAAATTGAACTTTGGAGAATTAAAGAGTAAAAAGGATAAAAAGAAAAACATAGTACCCGGCAGAAAGAATAAACAGGGGAAGAAGAAAAGAAAGAAAGAATAAATTGTGTAATTATGTTTGAATAGTGCCTGACGAGTAATGTCTTATTTGATTAGGTGACCCTACTTGTTGTGATCTGAGATTGCTGGTCACATCGGCTAAAAGCCAGTTAGAAAAGGATAACACGATTCCTTATATGATATGATTTGCTTCGTTTAGCACACATGTCGTTGATAGTGTTGTTGTATTGTAAATGTTGCATGGTTGATATGAGATGTCGTTGGTTGTTGTGTTGATGTCCCTCTTAATGGCGAAACATTTTCTTTAGTGCTTCCATCCTTTTCTTTCTTATTGGGCTTGTACCCTAATTCAAACTGGTCTTTCTTGCCCTTAAAGTAGGGAAATTAGGAAGCCCCTGACAATTGCGGCCTAACCCTTTTCTAGGGAAATAGTGCAATTTCCATATCACCGTGGGAATAGATGCATTGATGTATGGCACAAATCTAACAAAGTTCTTTCACTGGCACACCTCGTCGTACTCAGCTCCAAGAACTAAATAGGATTATCTATCTTAAACCCATTAAGAAGTAGGTCTAAAGAATCATGTTGGACCTTAACATTGTCTTTGTCCTTCTCCACTTCCTTTATTGGAGGGAGTTGAGGATCCCACATAATAGTAAAGATGGCCTTATCAAACACAAACATGAAATTTTGGTGCAGGGTAGAGGGTACTGCTCTGACTAGATATATACATGGCCTCCCTACCAGGAGGTTGAAGTCCCTGGCAGGAGGTTGAAGGCAACATGAATGTCTAATATCTCAAAGTCAATCTCAAAAAGTAGCTATTCCAACGGACATGGAGGCTTGAGCGTACCAATGAACTCATGCCTCATGTTGTCATAGGCTCTCACTGTCTACTTAGACGGCGGAACTTGAAAATGGTCAATTTTGAGGGCTTGGACAGTGCAAAGAGGGCAAACATTAAGGGTGGAGCCATTATCAACGAGGACCAAAGGATTCTTCTTATTGAGGGTCCGTAAAGTGATGTGAAGTTGGTCGTTATGGCTTGGCCCATTCTTGGATAAGTCTATCTCAGTACATTACGAACATCACTGTAGTGGATGGCTCCGAGCATATTAGATAGCTCCTCGGGCTGGGTCTGGATAGGAATCTGGGTCTTGCTGAGTAACGTGATAAGGACTTTCCTATGACAGTATAAGGAAAAAAACAGTCCCTAGATAGAAATAGTGGCCTAGGTTTTCTTCAACTGTCAAAGCACCTTATCATCTGATGGGTCTTTAGAAAAGAAAGGGTTTGACTCACCAGGGCCGATGGCTGCTTGATAAGCTCAGCCAGATCGAGTCAATTGACTAACAACCATGTTGGGCCAAAAGACCAGCCTCGTATCCACGCCATAATCTTCTTCTTCCGTAGCACATGTTTCTTCTTCCATTAGCTCCTCCCATGATATCATGCTGCAATATTCTTAGGGGACAATCTGAATGCCCGCCTTTTCTATAACTTATGTATGATATACCGACACAATGAGCGTAAAAGGGTTGCAGTATCATCAATCATATTAGCCCTATGCGTGGGCAAGGGTTCCTTCTTGACATTTGGTTTGACAGGAGGAGGCACTTCGCCTTTGTCAATCAAATCTTAGATGGCATGAAAGAGGTTGATGCACCTTTCTATGTGATGACCAGGCCCTTAATGATAAGCAAAGTGAGCTTAGGGATCGAACCCTTAAGGTAGAGCAGTCGATATAAGGGTAGATGGCAACTTGGTGATCATGCCCCTTCTCAGTAACTGTTCAAAGACCTTAGCCAGCAGTTAGTCCAAACGGGTGTACTGTCATCACGGCTCGACACTAGCTTCCTATGACACTACTTGTTGTGATCTCACATTGTTGACATTGTTTGTTGTAATACCCTGAAAATGCCTTAAATTAATCTAACCGTGAATTATATTAATTAAGGGGGGGTTATTTTTATTAGTAGCACTATTTTATTGATAATCAAATATTAGGAATTTAAATGAGGGGTCAGTTTGGCCTTGGGGCAAAAATGCAATTTTATAAAAATGGTGGAGTCAAAATGCAATTATTGAAAGTTGTGGGGCTAAATTGTAAGTTCGGAAAACTTGTGATTAATGGCATGGGAGGTGTCGTGAGGGGAGGAAAATTTAAAGACATTTGGGTACCTCTTACTTAGAAAGGAGGTGAGTAAGTACATTAAAATAAAAAAAAATTGAACTTTGGAGAATTAAAGAGGAAAAGGGATAAAAAGAAAAACAGAGTACCCGGCAGAAAGAATAAACAGGGGAAGAAGAAAAGAAAGAAAGAATAAATTGTGTAATTATGTTTGAATAGTGCCTGACGAGTAATGTCTTATTTGATTAGGTGACCCTACTTGTTGTGATCTGAGACTGCTGGTCACATCGGCTAAAAGCCAGTCAGAAAAGGATAACACGATTCCTTGTATGCTATGATTTGCTTCGTTTAGCATACATGTCGTTGATAGTGTTGTTGTATTGTAAATGTTGCATGGTTGATATGATATGTCGTTGGTTGTTGTGTTGATGTCTCTCTTAGTTAGGAATATTGTTGAGAACTTGTGGTTAATTTTCTCCCTGGTCCACTCTGTGGGTGATATTGGGGTGAACTTTAGTGGTGGTGTTGAACACCGGTTGGTTTTGTGACCGAAAATTCTTACTTGAGTTATTGATTGATTAAGGACGTAAGGTAAAATCATTTCCATTAGTTCGTCCAGTTGGTGTAACTTGTAGTTTGGCAGTAGCGTGGTTGAGGATGAACACTTTTCATGAGTTCCCTTCTTGTGATAGCGTCTCTTTTAATTACGTGAGACTGAGATGAACATCCCATAATATAGGACATTATATGAAAAGAAGGCTTGTGAAATATGATCAATGGCAAAAAGAATGTATGGTGCGCGAGTCGAGTCTGTCGTGTTTGGTCAGGTCTAATCAGTCAGGTCTGAGTCTACATTACACTTGACTTTATCTTGATGTTAACGATTTTAATGCCTTTTATTTCATTGATTTTAATTTGGATGTTACTGATTTAATGTTGTAACGCCCCAGAAATCCAAAGCTCCGCCGCCCCGAACTCCCGGGTCGTTAACCTACTAGATCAACTCAAATCTGTTCACTAACACATACTTCAAAACATTTAATCCGATACCATCTCAAATTCTTCAAATGCAAGCTTACAAGACTGGTTAAACTTAAACTGTTAAAACCTAAGTTCTTTACAACTCGAGTCCTTATGAAAACAAGGTGACAGTACCGACCCACACAGGGGTCTCACTACACTGTAGTCCCATTCCCGAACCTGCTACAGCTTATCCTCACCTGTAAAATGGAGCCAAACGAAGGGTGAGCTTTTGAGAGCTCAGTAAGGTCGTGCAAGGACTTAAAAAAAATTTGCAACACGATTCTCGAGAATCCAACTGATGATGATTTTTAAAACGATGAAAATTCATCATAAATAAGATACCAAAATCGCCAAATACAATCAGGACGGGTCCCAAAACAATCAATAAAAGATCATTTTCAAAGTCATCAATTCCAAGATACGATGATGGTTTTCCAAAGGATTTCAAAATGTACACAGATCATCTAAGACAGTTCTTTCCAAAATACACTGAAGATTTCCCAAAAAGATTTCAACACGAGCATAAATTATTTCAAATAATACTTTCCAGTCATTTCTGTAACAGCCACGGCAATGTATAAAGCAGTCATTTTTGTAATAGCCACAGCAATATACAGAGTAGATAAAATCAAAAATCAATGTTGATTCTGGGCGATTGTAATGTCATTCCGGCAAGCTAACCGAGTGTACACATGCATGATGTACCAAAATAATTACTAGTCCACTTGGGTACTAGCCTGCGGTTCCTCCAAGATTCAGACCAGCCTTATTACGCCCTCCCACAGAACGGAAAGCCAGTTCAACACAAAAAAATCAACAATATCAATGAGCATTAACATAAGCTCAATTTACCAGAATCAGATCGGATTTTAATAACCATAATATACCGGATAAGTCATCATTCGAAATTCTAGAAGAAAATCATAAATAAACAGCAAAACGATTGCGAATAGTTATCGAATTTAGGCACAACAATTCGGAAGAACGGATACAACAATTATCATATTTGCTCGGCATGCAATACATGCAAGCATCACAAAGATTTCCAAATAATCGATTCAAGTTCAACAATGGGGTTTTCTGGGCAATAACATGCTGATATCAATGCATAATTCAGAGTTTGGCATAGCCATAAGTATATCAAAAGAGTACTTATGAGTACAAGTTATCAAAATAAGGGCTCCCCTCCTCGAATGAAAGTCCTTACCCAGGGTTCAAATAGAATTCCTTACCTGGATCCGCATTTAGATTATCCTAACCGGAAAGTCTTTAACTTTAACCTAAATGGAATAATTGAATCATTAGAACACAGACTATAGCAAAATATTACAACTTAATACGGACTCACGCATGCTCCCGAAATGAACCCCCTCACCAGGTATGTAAAATTACCGAAACGCCCCTGAGGTGTAAAATTACCAAAATGCCCCTCTCGGACTAATGGTCTTCTCGTAAGTAGAATCAGTATAATAACCTTACCATACGCAATTTTACCTAAAGATACCTTTCTCAAGTCAAATTACCAAAATACCCACTCGGGGTGGCAAATTACCAAAATGCCCCTGGGGTTTTGGGCACCGAAAAAATTCCAAAAAATATCTTAAAAAGATATTTTAAGCATCCTGATCTGGCCCAAAAAGTATTTTAGAAAATTTTCGCCCGAAAATCCCAAACCGGTGTCTGGACTAAACGCTAAAAGGTCAGTTCCGCGAAAAATACCAATTGGCCTCAGAATGACCCAAAATTTTTGAATATGAAACATGTCAGTAAAATAAGATTTTTTTTTAAATTTTTAGATCAAAATATCTTGGTTTGCTATGTTAAATAATTTGCTAATTTTGTTTAATCGATGCCTTAATTTGGCACCCTTTGCTGACACCAAAAATTTCCAAAACGTACGTCTCGTAAAAATATTATGGGTTACAGTGTCGGACTTTATCTAATTCTGGTCCGAAATATTTATAAAAAAAAATCATGAGAAAACTGCCTAAAATAATTCTATCTTTAGTGACAATTACAGTCGTTATTTAGATTCACACACGCACACTATAACACCTTATGCACACACACCTCTCATCTTCCTCACTGTCGCGCACATTTTCATACACACCATTCATACTCTCACATGGATTCATTACCCCCACTATTTAAACCCTAAAATACTCATTGCCTTATCAAAACATATATACACTACATACTCAAACACTCAAATCTCACACAAAGCCTCACTACACGGCCAGGAACATCTACCTATAACCTGCAACATGCTCACCACCCATTTGAAACATTAGAACACACTCACGCACACCTTCCACACCCACAAACACACTGATTCCCACATATACACGCTAAAACATATGCTTGTGTTCCCCCTAATCTCTACCTTAGGCAACCAAGAACACACCACATGCCCCCCTACTCAGCCATATTCACGACACACACACACACACACACAGTGCACAGTGCCACAAAACACACTCAATACTTGAATTCACATACTAGAATAAAAAGGGAAGAATTTACCTTGAGGTTTCTTCCTCAATCTCCCTCTCTCCCCCTAATTCTTCTCTGCCGGAGCCCCTGCTTCTCTCTCTATTTGCTTTCTTCTTCCCTCTTCCTCTGTTTCTTCTGGTTACTGTTCTTCATTTCCTCTTTCCCGAATTTGTCTTTCCCTTTCTTTCTTTTTGTTTTCTTCTTTCTTTAATTCCTTAGAGATCTTATCCTATCCATATCTTATAATAGCCCCTCAAGGTGGCCAACTCATCCTCAAAGTTTGACACATCATGCATACTTTAAAGAATTACAAATTAACCCCTCAAGTTTTCATATTTGCAAAATAGCCCCAAATTTCTTATAATTGCATTCAAGCCCCAAAGTCATTCTAATCATTCTCAATTTGATTAAACATCACTAAAATACATACTAACATTCATTTTATTATTTTCATCGCTGAAACCATTAATTTACCATTATGCTCCCAAAGTTTTCTAAAATTATATTTTTGTCTCAAAATCTTTTTAAGCTCATATGCATTACTAATACCCGAGCATTGCTCAAAATTATGGCCCGTTTATTTTTTGGAATCCGGATGGTTGTTTTAACCGGCTCCCGAAGTTTAGGATATTACAAATGTTCACTTGCATAGTCTGTCAGTCGGTTAGTCATGTTCATAGAAATATGGATATAATGTTGTTCTGTTGGGCCTTAAAACCGCTCAGTTTGACAAAAAAAATGTTGTTTGGCCATTAGGTTGATGTTGCGCTATTTATCGAACTCTTGATTCTTTGATATCGTTGGGTTGATTATTATTCCCTCGAGGCTGTCGCATCGTTTGTGCACGTTAATCCTCGTGTTATCTTTACTGGGCGATTTGTGCTCATTCCTTATATGTGTTGTTTCAGGTGGTAAGGTCGAACTGGGTGAAACGCTTGGGAAAAGGAAGGATGAGTTGGCTTGATTTATAAAAGGAGACGTAAGACGGTGTCAACCGTGTTTTGGGATCTATATGTTTTATTTTAAAACTTCCAATGTGTTTATGCTGAACGTTGTAGTGAAATTTTTTGTAAGGATGCCCTTTTGAAGCTTTATGTATATAAAGTTATGTATATAGAGATAGAGTTGCTCTGTAATCCAGCAGGGTTATGTTGTGCTTATGATCATCAACCCAACTCCAGTGACGTCACTTAGGCTGAGGGGTGTTGCAAGTTGGTATCAGAGCTTAGGCGTATGATTCTGCAGACTATAGGTAGAACGTTAGGTACTTAGGGGGGGAAGGAAGGTATGTAATTGATGTATTAGTATAGTATAAGTTTGATGTGGTTTTGTGTGTTCTGAAGGGAATTATTGTGGGAACAAGAGCGTGGTTAAAGGACAACGTATTGAATGGGTTCGAGTAGGAACTCCCATTAGAGGAGGGCCCCTGAGGAGGATCCCTGGCCCATCGACGAGGAGCCATGGGAGATGGGCTTGCAAGGGCCGGAAGATGAAGAGGAAGCCAGACCCAAAATTCCGATAGAGTTTGCAGGGACAATTATGGGACCGGGCCAGGCACATAGAGTTGAAGGTTTTTGGAAACAGAGGTATATTGAGGTAGTGAGGGAGAGAGACCAACTGGTGTATCAGTTGGAAGAGCTGAAGTCGAAGGAGGGCCGAGAGGTGGAAAGGGTAGAAAGGTGTAGCTAGGACGATATGGAGTGGATGCAAAGAAAGGTAAATCATGTAATTGACACGAGGGAGACGGTTATACGGATAATGCAGGATAGAATTCGGGAGAATCATCCCGAAAAGGCGATGTCGAAGGACAGTAAGGAGATGTTCCTCGATGATATCTACTGGTATACAGTGTTTTATCGAGAGTGAAATAGGCTCTCTTTTGTTTGAGAGAGAAAAAATGATGAGCCTTAATGTATATATGTGTAAAGCTGACTAATGTTCGTAAATTTTGTTTGTATTAATATTATGAAGTTGTGTAAATTAAATGTTGAATTTACATTGTTAATTATGTTAATGACAGAATGGCTCGTCAGTTGCGAAACTGAGTAATACCTCAAGTGGAAAAACCTCCTAATTTGGGAGAACCACATACGGAAGCGTCTTCAAAAAGTGTTGAGGTCGGGAGTTCGAGTCATGTAGAGGGTGGAGCTGTGAACAACAACATAGAGGATTTAAGGAGGGAGTTAGTGGGACTGTTGCGAGAAATCGTGGAAACTCCCGCAGCACAGCCGGCAGCTGTGGTTGCACCTGTTCCTATGGACGGGGAAAATGAGTGCAAATTTCAAGATTTTTAAGAAGTTCGCCCTAGTGAGTTTCAGGGGGCAATGATCCGGTCTGAGCAATAGCTTGGATTCGAGAAATGGAGAGAGCCTTTGAGATAACGGGGTCTGGAAGGCATCAAAAAGTAGTTTTTGCAACCCATGTGCTGAAAGGAGCAGCTGGGTATCTGTGGGATGTGCAAAAATAGGTTGAGGAAGGAAAGAAGCCTAACCGACCCTATGTTATTTAGAAGTGGTTTTAATGGGTATTTAACGAGAAGTATTTTCCCGTGACTGTGTAAAATAAGTTAGAGACGAATTTTCTGAACCTTAAACAGAAAGATAAGACGGTGGAGGAATATATATGGGAATTTGATCAACTGGCTTGTTTTGTCACGTACCAGGTGATTATGGAGGACATGAAGGTTAGAAGATTTGAGGAAGGACTGAGACAACCTTTGAAAAGGATTGTCAAAAGTTTTCAACTTAACACTTTTACTGAAGTTGTAGAGAAAACTCTACTAATAAAAGCAAAAAATAAAGAAGCATGGGAGGAAAGGAAGGAGCAAAGGAGGAAGAAGAGTAACAACCAAGAACGGGCAAAAGATAGTAGAAAGAAATTTAAAAATAAAGTGGAGGAAGGGAAGTTGGGCAAAGTTCAGGCCAAACGGCGAATAAGGAATACAGGTGGTGTGGACTGAAACATAAGGGCACAAATTTTATAAGGGGGACGAGAGCGTGTTTCAAATGTGGCAAGCAAGGCCACAACGCAAATGATTGCAAGCTAAATCAGAGGGTTTGATTTCAATGCCAACAACCGGGCCATAACGCAAAGGAGTGCCTGTAAAGAAAGATGATGGTTCTGAAAGGAAAGCCCCAGACAATGGGCCGGGCAAATGCTATAAACCTGAAAGATGCCCTGAATCAGAAGATATGGTGACAAGTACTTTTCATGTATGTTCGCATCAGGCTATGGTATTATTTGATTCTGGTGCTACCAATTCCTTTGTTTCTCTAGCTTTTGCTAATAAGTTGACTGTACCCTGCCAACCGTTGAATATGGTGTTAACGGTGAATATACTTAGTGGACATTCCGTTTATGCCACTAAGATATATAGGCAATGCCTGATACAAATCTTTGATCAGACATTATATATTGATCTTATACCACTTGAATTGGGAGACTTTGGTGTCATACTTGGAATGGATTGGTTAGCCGCGTATGACGCTAATGTGGATTGCCGGCGTAAGATAATACAATTGTCGATGCCAGGAAAACCTAAAGTGGTTATACAAGGAGATCGATCAATCCGACCTCCGTATTTAATGGCAACAATAGAAGCTCATCGTTGTATCCGGAAGGGATGTCGAGGTTATCTACCACAGGTATATGATACCCGTGCCGGTGAACCGTGGTTGGACCAGATTCCAATAGTAAATGAATTTTCAGATGTTTTCCCAGCAAACCTTCTAGGCTTACCGCCAAACCGAGAAATTGAGTTTAGTAGCGATTTGGTTCCTGGAACAGGTCCTATATCAAAAGTCACTTATAGGTTGGCACCATCGGAGATGGTTGAGTTGAAGACACAACTGGAAGAAATGTTAAAGTTGGGTTTCATTCATTCTAGTGTGTCACCTTGGGGAGCCCCGGTGTTGTTTGTGAGGAAGACATACGGAACGATGAGACTTTGCATTGACTATCGCGAGTTAAACAAGATAACTGTTAGGAATAAATATCCTTTACCTCGCATAGACGACCTTTTTGATCAGTTAAATGATGCAAAATATTTTTCAAAAATTGATCTTAGGTCTGGATACCACCAGTTGAAAATAAAGGAGGATGATGTAGCAAAAATTATTTTTAGAACCAGATATGGAGATTATGAGTTTCTGGTAATGCCATTTGGACTGACTAATGCCCTGCAGCGTTCATGATTTGATGAATAGAACGTTTTGAAGATATTTGGATTGTTGTGTCATCATGTTCATTAATGACATTTTGGTCTATTCCAAAACTAAGGAAGAGCATGCTCAGTATTTGAGGCAAGTATTGCAAATTCTCCGAGTACATAAGTTGTATGCCAAACTCAAAAAGTGTGAGTTCTGGCTAGAGAAATTACAGTTTTTGGGACATATAGTGTCAAGTGAGGGTATATTGGTAGACCCAGGGAAGGTGGAAACGATTTCAAATGGGAACGTCTGACTTCGGTGTTTGAAATTCGGAATTTCTTAGGCTTAGCTAGATACTATCGGAGATTTATCAAGGACTTCTCTAAAATAGCATCCCCATTAATGAATCTAACCAAAAAGAATGTGAAATTTTAATTGGATGGAGAAGTGTGAAAACAGTTTTCAAGAACTGAAAAGAAGGTTAGTGATGGCGTCTGTTCTTACATTACCATTAGGATTAGAAGGATTTGTCATTTATTGTGATGCATCTCGGGAAGGATTAGGTTGTGTACTTATGCAACGTGACAAAGTAATTGTGTATGCCTCCAGACAGTTGAGAAACCATGAGAGGAATTACCCGACACATGATTTAGAGTTAACAGCAGTGGTGTTTGCTCTAAAAATATGGAGACATTACTTGTATGGAGTTACAGGTGAGATATATATCGACCATACGAGTTTGGAGTATATCTTCACCCAGGAAGAACTTAACATGAGTTACAGGGTGATTGTACTATAAAATATCACCCCAGAAAAAGCTAATGTGGTGGCAGATGCGCTAAGCAGAAAGCGAATAAGGAACCTAACTACGATGATTACCACACAAAAGGCCATCATCGAAGATTTAGATAAACTCAAAATTGAAGTTCGAGTCATTTAGAAGTCGGTACTAACCTAATTTATTTAGAAGTTAAACCAACGCTTTTTGATCGGATTAAGGAAGTTCGAGGTCAAGATGAAAGAATACATGGAATCTAGCAAGGTTTTGAGAGGAATAAGAAAGAGAAATTTGATTTTGATAATGAGGGCATTTACAAGTATGAGGGTCGGGTATATGTGCCGCCTAGCGGCGAATTGAGTAAAGAGATTATGACAGACGCTCATAGCTCTAAACACTCAATCCACCCTGGGGAAACAAAAATGTATCGTGATTTACGACAAAATTTTTGGTGGCCTAGTATAAAAAGAGATATATCAGGGTTTGTATTCCGATGTTTGACCTACCAACAGGTGAACGTGGACCATAAGAAGATTGTCGAACAGTTGCAACCACTCCATATACCTGAGTGGAAATAGGAACACATTACAATGAATTTTGTGTCAGGATTACCACGAACAAGTAGTAAATACACATCTATATGGGTGGTTGTGGATAAGTTGACTAAGACTGCTTGGTTTATTCCTGTATGCGAAGGGTATTCTATTGAACGACTTGCCCGAATTTATATTAAGGAGGTAGTTAGTCGTTATGGAGTGCCAATAATCATTGTGTCCGACAGAGATGCAAGGTTCACCTCTAGATTTTGAAAAAGTTTCCAAGAAGAAATGGGAACAAAGTTAACCATGAGTATGGCCTTTCACCCTCAGACGGATGGCCAATCTGAACGTACCATACAGATATTGGAGGATATGTTGAGAGCGTGCATTATTAATTTTGGCGGAACATGGGATGAGCAGTTGCCTTTAATCGAATTCTCTTACAACAATAGTTATCAAGCGAGCATTAAAATGGCTCCTTATAAAGCGTTGTATGGCCGAAGATGTCGCACGCCTATTTGTTGGGATGTAGTGGGGGAACAAAGACTGTCACGCACGGAACTGTGCAAAGAAACATAAGACAAGGTGAAGGTAGTTCTCGAGAGAATTCGTGCTGCACAAAGTCGACAGAAAAGCTATGTAGATAAGAGGCATAGAATGTTAGAGTTTGAAGTATGTGACTTAGTATTTCTAAAGGTATCACTGTGGAAGGGAATCATACGATTCAGGAAGCAGGGAAAGTTAAGTCCGAGGTTCATCGGACCGTTAAAAATTCTGTCTAGGGTTGAGAAGGTAGCGTACAGGCTCTAGGTTGGCCTTGTCGTGCGTGTTGCTGAATTGGAAGGCAGTAATGGAAGATGTGTTTTACTAAAATATCAATGACTATGCTTTGATTTGTATAGCTACAAAAAAATAGTTAAGGAGGCAACTTTTGAATGGCTAAGAGGGTGTTTGGGGTTAATTTTGGGATGGTCAAACCAGATTTAATCTAGATTAAATAAGGTATGTGAGTGTTTGGCAAAAGAGATTATAAGATTTAATCTGGCTTAAAAAGTTAAAAACTGATTAAATCCATAATCCTGGAAAGTGAGGATTATGAAATAATCATTTTTTTCGTAATCAGGTTGACCATTTAATTTACTATCATATCCCTATATTTTTCAGAAAAAGACATTGCGTACCCTTTTATCTATAGCTTCTGAAACCATTTCTCTTTTACGCTAAAACAGAGAGAAGGAGCATTCATCAACAGCCCCACCATTTCTGTACGTCTTCTACCTTTTCTTCCTCTAATCTGTTCTTCCTTTACTTTTATACCTGCTTTACTTTTACAAATTCAAGAATACCAATAACGAATTCATTGTAATTGTCAATTCCTTCGTTGGTGATTGTAAATACCTAATTTGTGAAGTATTCAGTGCCATTACCGTTGGGAAAGGTCCTTTTCAGCCTTCCTTCGCTATTTTATTATCCTTCCTTTTGTTGGTCCAACTATAATCTGGTTACACAATCTGGGTGGCTCTCCCCATAAACATAAAGTCAATGTTGTCTTTTCTTCGTAACGATATAGCTAAAATGGCTTTGCCTTGGTGTTCATTTCCTTCTTATGACACAATACTTTGTTCATGTCCATAAAGTACTTACTTGTAAATTGGCTCCTACAGGAATATTTCTTTCAGAATTTGGCTTGCTATTTGTTCTTTTGATCACAGTGTTGACAAAATGTGAAGCCCAAAATCAAATCGAATTGGCTTGGCACTTGAATGTCAAAGCTGTCAAACCCAGTATGAAAGATAGGCCAGGCCTAGTTCTTTCTTCTAGTACATGAAACTAGACAGCTTTGATCCTTAAAAAGGGTTAGTTGGATCATACAATTAGCAACACAGGTCCATGTATCTTAGGAGATCATGTTCTCTACAACAGGGTGGATGGTTGCTAACTTTTATGGTAGTATAACTTCTGGGATTAAATAGGTTAAGTGGTAGCAGACTAAGAGGAACCCTGACATGGTGTATAACTTCTGGGATTAAGTATTTTCATTGGGAGGTAGTTAATTCCTCAAAAGTTGTATGGCCAACTGATGCAGTAGGCCCCTGCATACTTCAACCAAGTAATGGTTGATGAGTTGAAACTTGAGCATTACCATGAAGTCAAAGGATGTTGCTTCTTCTTTCAAAATGGCTCAATTGATAATCATGTTGATTCACACGTGACATTGTTTATATCAGCCATAACGCTCCTAATGAAGTCAAGAGTTGTCCATGTTGTACTGGTGATATTATTCTATTTGGTATAGCTAGAAATCCTACAGCCCTATTGTCAATCTCACAGAGTAACAGTCTTATTTTATTGCTCTTTTCAGATGGAAATACATGATGGTCCTAGCAATCAAGTTACCAAGGTTAGAGAAAAAGGAAAAAGTCCTAAAAAAAACAATAACAAAAGACTGATCTCAGCCTGAAAAAAAAAACGATAAGGCACGTTGGGATGAATTTGCTAATAGAAAGTTTATAGAGCTTTGTATGAATCAGATAAAAAGCGGGAATAAGCCTGGCACCCAACTTAATAGAGATGGGTGGGCTAATTTGGTCGGTGAGTTCAATGCTATGACTGGGAGGGAGTATGATAAGCTACAAATGAAAAATCACTGGGATACGTTGCGAAGAGATTGGCAAAACTGGGATAACTTGATGCATGGAGAGTCTGGCTTGGGGTGGGACCCCGTTAGGAAGACCGTGGATGCCACTGACGACTGGTGGGAGAGAAAGATTGCGGTAATTGAATCCGAATCTAGTACTGGACTATATTTGCATATAGACGTATATACTTAATCGATGTATTCTTTCATTATTAATTGGCTTAATGTCTTTGTGTTGTAGAATAATCCGAACTTCGCTAAGTTCAGATACAAAAACTTGGAAATCAACTAGAACTACTATCATCCAAATTTTATGGACATAATTTCCACTGGTGAAAGATCATATGCACCCAGCTATGACTCCTTCCTCAGGGTTCTTGTGTTGGTTCAGTGAGCTTTCATGTAAATAATATTGGTGATGCTCATACCGCTATTGGAGGAGGATGGTGATAGTAATGATGTCCAACCATTGGTGGGTGCTAGCTTGGAGGATATGACTACAGATGTCAATACTAGTGGGCTACAAATTGTGTTTCCGGAGCTTCCCAAGAGATCACTAGCTATAAGTGAAAATCGCAGTAATAAGCGAAAGAAGGGCAAGGTTTCAAAGTTTACCTCACTAAGTGAGCAAATTGATGGGATGCTCTCACTGCTCTCAAACAAGAACAGTGAATCACAATCTTCCGATGCTCTTACTATAAAAAATTGCATGCAAGTACTAGGTGAACTCCCAACAGTTATAAAGGGAACTCCACTGTGGAACTTTGCATGTAATTTGTTTATGAAGAAAGAAGCAAGAGAGGTGTTTATGAGTCAACCGTGTCCTGAGACCAAGTTGTCATGGTTGGATTATAACTTCAACCTTGTTAGACCATCTCAACCAATCCCTTCCACGAATTACCCTTCATATTTCCCTTCTTTATAAGACTTGTTTTTTGTTTTTTGGGTATCATCTAAGACACATTTTTAGACTTATTTGTTGAGATGAGTACTATTTTAATACAGTTATATTTGTTAGTTTTGGAAGATAAGTTATCGAATTTCCTGCAAAGATTTGGAATTGTGCATTTTATGTGGATTTTATGCTCTATATTTTTTCTAGTATGTAGTTCATGCTGCAAGCATATTCAGTGTCATTTGTATGATGAATGCCAGGATTATATGGAGTTCCTTGGGGAAAACTCTACGCACTTAAACAAAGTTTTTTGTGAAGATGAAAATAGTGATGAAGAGGATTTAGAGCATGAAAAGCGTTTGGATGAGGAACAAAAAGAGTTCTTATTATGCAGTATAATTGCTGAGGGCATTATTATGAGATTTGAGAAAAATTATCTTAAAACACCATGTCGAACTTCACAACGCACAGGAACAAAGTTCATACTTGAGATTCTTGAAGGGAGTGAAACCCGTTGCTATCAACTTTTTCGCCTTCAACGAGAAGTTTTTTTACAGTTCTGCGATGACTTAAAGACTTGCTATGGTTTAAAAGGCAGTCGCGGTATGATTATACATGAAGAATTTGGTACTTCTTTGTTCATTCTTGCCCATGGGGTTGGGAATAGATTGGCTCAAGATATGTTTCAACACTCTGGTGAGACGATCAGCAGACATTTTCACAAAGTGTTGCGTGCCGTATGTAAGCTATCAGAGGATATAATAAAGCCCGATTCTAATTACAATAACGTGGTTCCAGAATATATACGCACATCGAGTAAATACTACCCTTATTTCAAAGTAAGTTTATTATTCTTTATGCTTACGCTTTTCAAAATATGATTTCCACTTATTCTTGAATTTGATAAATGTGCATTTCAATCTTATCTATGTGTCAGGACTGCATTGGTGCCATTGATGGTACACATGTCAAAGCTAGACTCCCTCAAGACAAACAAGCCAAATATATTGGGAGAAAGGGGTTTCCTACACAAAATATCATGGCTGCTGTTGATTTTAATATGTGTTTCATATTTGTATGGGCCGGATGGGAGGGGACAGCTCATGATACTAGGATATTTGGAGAGGCACTTCGGAGATTAGAACTTAAATTTCCACACCCAAGAGGAGGTTAGTATTTAAAACTTTAATTTTTGATGAATATTTATGAAAATGTCAAGGTAATGAATGCCTCCATTTCTAATGTTATTTTGTAGACAAGTATTATGTTGTCGATGCTGGTTATCCAAACATGAAAGGTTACTTGGCTCCATACAAAGGCCCCAACATACGCTACCATCTACCTGACTTTCGTCGAGGTAATCAAGCTGCACGTATTCCTAAAGGGCGTCAAGAGAAGTTTAACTACTTGCACTCTTCATTGAGAAACATAGTCGAGCGTACATTTGGGGTGTGGAAGGCGAGATGGGCAATACTGCATGATATGCCATACTATGACTTTGATGATCAAGTTAAGATTGTTCTTGCATCAATGGCTGTCCACAATTATATTAGAAAAAAGGGCAGCTCCGACAATGCATTTGATATTGCTGAACAAGAACGGTATTCTCCAAATGATGCAAATGGCGGAGATGATAACAATGATGGAGGCACTCCATTCACCGGTGTTGTGGGGGATGACATTTACATGACCAATGTTCGTGATGTTATTTGTGATGCAATTTCTGCTAGATAAATTTCATTTGCTTAACGTGGACTTTATTTGTAATTTGAGAAAGTTATCGTACTATACGCACTTGGTATTTTTAATTCAGAATAAGAAGTAACAACTTTTGTAGATGGTTGAAAATAGCTTTTTGAATGATTTTTTTGTATATTGTAGTTATTTTCAAATGAAAGTTATGTTAAAATTACTTCACTAAATGGATATTAGAAATTTTATTTATGCAGTGTCCTTTATGGTCATTTTTCCATATCCAAACTGATTTAATCACTTTCTATCCAAACACTTTTTATAGCTTTAAGTTAGTTCACAGCTAATTTTGCCAAACAATAAACTGATTCTGCTTAAAGTAGGTTAAATTTGATATTGAAAATTGATTCAGATTTAAGCCGAAATCTTCTTTTCAGAATCAATCACAAACGGCCTCTAAGACTTCAAGAAGCGGTAGTGAGAAATCACTTTGTAGGTAGTTAAATTAGAGAGTACTAGAGTACTACCTCAGAGCTGTAAGAGTTGAGGGGGTTTTAGGATTAGGTGGAAATGCACACTCGGGTCCCTAGAAAGGTAGATATAAGAGAGAGATACATTGAGGAAGACTCACTTGAAGAGCTTTTATGGTGATCAACAATTGGGACTTTTGAGCACTCTGCAACATCTTTGTTGTGTTTTTTTTATTGGTCAAAAGTAGCTGAGATTTATTGGACGATAGGACATGACATATTCCTCGTTAAATAAGAGGGACCTTTCAAATGTTGTATATGTTTGTTTTCTATAGTTTCTTTGTGTACATAAATATTTGTTCTTTTTTTTGTAATATATGGTTGCCTTTTCTTTTCTTTTTCTTTTTCTTTTTTCTGCAGGACCGAGTCTGTTGGCAAGGCTTGGTGTCTTCACAAAGTGGCTTGGGTTATTTCTGCTTTCAGAATATTAGAACCTTTTGTTAATGGCTTTTGTACTTCTCATGTGGTTTAAAGACATGGATGAGTTGAAGTGGGAGGGGATCTACTGTATTAAGTGTTATAGCTTATTGCTTATTTCCCTCTTCTACACAAGTTGATGTCTATTTCATCTTGCAGGTTTGAGGAAGACTATAGTACCTTTTAATTGGAATGAAGTTATGTCCAAGCTATGTGTTTGTTTGGTGATTAATTCAAAAATATTTCTTTATAGTATTGTAATTTATCTTTTGACTAGATAAATGAAACTTTTCATTTATCAAAGATTAAAGTATTATCTAATAAGTCAAATGCAAGTCATGATAATGAGATGCGTTGAGGGAAATTATTCATTCATAAATGAAAGACAAAAGATTAATTAGATGTTAGTTGGGTTGGGTTGGATTGAAACCCAACCCATAGAATTTTTACCTGGGTTGGGCTTTTTTGCAAAAAGCCTAAGTTGGGTCGGGTTGAGGGCTTTTAAAATGTTGAGTTTTTTCGAGTTGGGTCGAAACCTAATCCAACCCGTCTAAATTGTACCCCTAATATTGGCAATCAACTTTCAACGTATGATCATCTTCCTTCCTCTCTTCTCTCTTATCATCTTTTGATTAATCTTCAGGTTCCTTACCCTTATATTTCTTCATGAGATATTCCACCTCTTGGACGATCTTCCCTTGCCGAAGTGTTCAAAAAGCGAAGTTGATTTGGAAGTCTTCTTGCAGCTTACTGAATATACGGACCAGGTCAGGGATCTGAAGGAGTTGTTCAGCCATTGGAATGCGCGAGAATCCTAGGGATTGGTCCCGATGTTTGAGCCTTGTCACCTTTTAGAAAGCCCAAAAATATTTTCAGCTCCTGAAGTTTTTTAATTTTTTAATTAATAGATTTATTTTATTTTTTGTATTGTCATCCTACGGATTGATCTTGGGACTTATTACCTTCTAATAGAGAAAAGCAAAATATTTTGAAGACTTCAAATTTGAAAATTTCTATACTTTTTTTTTTACGTTTTTTACCCCTTAAGGATTAAAAGAAAAGACTCAAACTAGGAAACAATAGCCTAAATAGGGTTGAAACCAATAAAATAACCCTAGAGGGGGGTGAATAGGGTTTTAAGACTACTTTAAAAATTAACAAACAACTAACCTCAATCTCAGCACAAATGTAAAATGATAATGAAAAGAGAGAAGGGTTTAGAGATACTTGACAAGGAGATTTAAATGGTTCGGCTTGATATACCCTCAAGCCTACATCCACCTCTTCAAGGAAGTCCCTTGCAAGAGCACTAGAATCCACTAGCAACAATCTTCTTCCGGGTCAAGATCAAAACCCTTACAACACTTGGTGATATCCCCACACCAAGCACAAGCCTTGAATCCACAAAGCTCACCCAAGACTTGACAAACCCAAGCCTTGATCACAATCCTTTTACAAATATCAAATGTGTACAAAGAAACCCTCTTGAAAGGAAATGAGTACAAATGAAGCTCTAGTGCAATAGAGAGATGAGAGAATTGATGACTTGAAGGATGCTCACTCTCAATCAAAGAATTTCTCACAAAGATGCTCTCTTTAATGATGTAAAATCATGAAGATGAAGAGAGATAAGTTTAATCTATGAGCCTTGATGTTTCTCTAATGAATGGAGGCTTAGAATGTGGTTTCCATGGTGTATAATGAAGCCCCAAATCATTTATATAGAGAGCAAATGAATATAGCCGTTATAGGCATAATATGGGCAAAACTGCCATTGCAGTCGACTATATTCCCAATGCAGTCGACTGTAATCCCTCTAAAATAGCCGTTGGAGTTTTGTCCTCGAAAATAGCCGTTGGAACTGAATTTTGACCAATGCAGTCGACTGTATTCAATTACAGTCGACTGTATTACCCTACTGTCTATCGGCTGCCTCACGGAACCCCCTTTCCTATTTTGGGCATAACTTTCTCTAGAAAAATCGGATTGAGGTGCCGTTTTTTGCGTTGAAAAGATAATGAAAAGTTTTATCAAGATATGAAAATATTAGCACCAAAAACAGTTTTGAGAAAATCTGAGTGAGCTCCAAAGTTCACTCATTTTCAAGAACCACACTCGTGTGAAAGGTTATGAACTCACATGCAATGCACAAGGTGTCCTAAGGTCTTTTTAGGTCATAGTCATCAATCCAAGCATCAAACCAAGACTAGTTACATAATAGGAAAGATCAATTATAATTGATAGTAACTTAGCCGATGCATTCTTTGTTACTCTTCGACATTGGACTTGATGAAGCTTCTATAGCATGTCCACTATAACTTTAAGCTTCTTTGGCTTTAATCCATCTATCCAACTTTTCAAATGTGTCTTCATGAGTGTGCATGTATATACCTACTAAGAATACACTCAAAGCACACATTAGAACATAATCAATGTGTAGTTATCATCAAAACAAGATGTAAGCCTAGGTTATCCAACCATAGGGCTAACAAGGATCACACAATCAGAGCACACCACATATTATTAATCGACCGGTTAACCTTGCGGGTTAACTGTCCGGTTAGTCAGTGAAGTAATTACGGTTTTTTGGAAGTATGTCTGGAGAAATGAGATACTAATTAACTGTTCGGTTACCCACTGGGTTAACCGGTCGGTTGGTCAACAGGTTGGAAGTTTTGGATTTTGACAATCTTCGGCAAGGTCAGGATTCTGACTAACCGTCGGGTCACTCGGTGAAAGAACCAGTCGGTTGGTCAGTGGGTTGGAGCAGGGTATAAACCAGCTAGTTTTGAAAATTTTCAAGTGGCACATACTGACTAACCGTCCGGTTGAGAGCGCGGATAATCCCCTTCTAGCTTATAGAGTGCTGGTGGTTTCTCTGCCAACATGCCATATGCTAATACATGTATTCTCTCAACAAATGGCACAACACTGAATGGTCTGGGTGTGATTTTTTCTCCTTATAACACCGGTGTAAAAGTCACTCCATAGGCTCAATTATACCATATACCTCATGCTCGTAACTAGGAAGTTAATAGTGGGCGATCACCAGTACGTATACAAGTCGTTTAATATACCAAGAAACCAGGAGGAATCTTTAGTACGAAGTAGATGGAGTTGAGAACTTGATCGAGAGGTCACCTTGAGCCGAGGAGGACCAAGGGCCTTGAATGTGTCGCTCTCGAATGGGTGGGTTGGGGTGAGACATGCGTGTTTGTGAGGTATGAAAGTAAAAGCGCAAGCACCACTATTACATAATATTATACATGCCACAAATTACAAAGAAAATATAACAACGCCAAAAATGAAGAAAAAACTTTTCAAGTCTACTTCTCTTAGTGCTTTTAGTCCCCAGCGGAGTCGCCACTGTGGCGCACCGCCTTAGAAAAATCCCCTATAGGATTTTAATGGAGTTTCCATATTATTTAATTTGAAGAAAACAAGAAAAACCTAGAAATGATTCTAAAGATGTCCAATAATGACGATTGATATGTCGAAACCAAGAGAGGGGTCTGGGGACTAAGTTACGTAACGGGAAGGTGTTAGGCATCCCCTAAGCCCCTTTCAGTTTCTACTTCATTTTTATTGAATTTTGGCCTAAAGAACACATAGCATGTAAAACATGATAAGACTCACCTTAAGTTAATTTTTTATGTTTTTTTTGCTTGAACTCAATATCCGGGGTCAAAATGCCTACGTATCCGATCGAACTAATCGAAATCAAAACCGCGGTAGTTCGACTTTGGTCCTACGGGAAGTAGTTTACGTTTCATGACTTAGACACAGACAAAGAAATGGAAAAGACTCTTTTTGATGTTTTTGAGTTTAAATGCGACTACGAGACAATCTATATGATTTTTAAGTTAGAAAGCTATTAAAAGTTTCCTTTAGAAGTAGCTTGCCTTGAAGACTCGAGGATGTTCTCCGAATGATCCGCGATGCAAGGAATACAAGAGACTTTTTAAAGTGAATTTGAATGACTTGAATTCTCGATAGAGCAAGAATATCATTTCACAGAAAAATGATACACAAGCTCTAAAGAGAATAAGTTTCTGGATCCTAAAAATGAAGCTCAATGCCCCTTTTTATAGTGCTCAGGTCGTAGAATTTGATTGGCTATGCCAATCTACAAAGCTGGAGATATGTCAAAATAAGTGATAAAATTGCAAATTGACAAAAGTCCACTAACTGGCTAGTTAGTTGAAAATCGGCCGGTTCACCCCTGAATTTTTTTATATATTTTGTAACAAATTCCAGGACATTATCATGTCATAAATATAGGTAATTATCTTGATTAACTGTTAAGGATAATACCAGATTTGGGAATCATTCTCATATTCATACCAATCACTTTGTCCCTCAAATTGATCCTCAAATCTCCAAGTCAAACTTACCTTCTTGACTCTAACCTAACTTAGGTTGACCCTAACCAACTAGGCTAGTTATCCAATGGACCGAGCCTAATTAATTTGAGCTAAACTAAATGGACTGGACTGACTAAGCTGAATTAAGGGTGTGTTTGATAACGCAATTAAGCACTTAAAACTTAAAATTTTCAATGATTTTCAATTAAGTGTGTTTGATAACGCTAAATCTTGTATCACTTAAAAAATTAAGTCCTACCAAAAATAGACTAAAATTTTAAGTCAGGTGGACTTACTTAATGCTGATCACTTAATTTTAAGTGAGATGGTTAAAAAAGTTATTTAACATATTTTTACATAAAAAAATAATTACCACCATGATGCCGCCTCAATTAATTTGCTGACAATACCGTCTCCACCACAACCATTATTTCATTTTACTACCACCACCACAATTACCATAACATAGTCACTATCACCACCACCACCGACACCAATACAAGGACACCGCCACCTCCACCACCCACACCGTCGCTGTTGTCACTACGTCTGTTTTTGCCAAAATCATCTAAAGATCCACCACACTACAACCACTGACCGCCATGTCACCGCCTTTTGCTATCATCACAATTACCAACACCACGTCTTCATGCTCAATTACCGCCACCATAGACAGTTTTTTGTCTCCACCGCCACCACCACTCCATCGTCATTGCCACCACCACCACCATCAACACGATTTTAGCCCCCCAACCCAAAAAAAAAAGTTGAAAAGTACTTAAACAAATGAATAATTTTGGTAAAATGGATAAATTTGTAAATAAACAATTTTCAGTTATCTGCTTTTGATTTACCAAACATGTTAACTTATTTTTCAGTAAAAATTCAGTCGCTTAAAGTTTTCAGTTTTACAAATTCAGTGCTTAACTTTTTCAGCACTTAAATTTCAGTTTTATCAAACAGCCCCTAAGTAAATAAGGCATATCACTTATTATCAGACGTACACCCAACATTAAATAATAAACTTTATTTATCAATAAAGGCCGACACAAATTAATAAAAAGATAAAATAAAACTATAAAAATAAGGTGTTTACATATATCATATCTGCCAGTGTTGCTTGAGTACCGACTGTCTTCGATTATGCGTTGAACGGTCATGGTTGTACAGTAGCTGGATCTGCTACCCACCACCCAAAGTTGTGTGATAGGTGGTGGTGCGTTGTCGATTTGGCAATCGTGGGGCGAGAAGGTGACAGTCGTCGCTTGGGGGTGGTGTCAGGTATGGGTGGTAGTGGGTGGCGTGATTGTTGGTGGTAAGAATTATTGTTGTTTGATGCGTGGTTGGATGTTGTTGAGTATTGGTGGTGGCAGAAGACTGAGGTGAAAGAAGAGTTTAAATTGTTGGTAATTACGATAAATATGGGAGGGTGAAATTAAAAGAGTAGATTCAGTTATGAAAATGGGAGAAAGAATGATCTGATATTATTGAGAAGGAAGTGTCATGGAGGGATGAGAACAGAAAAAAAGAATTTTTTAAGAAATCAAGCAAGAAAAATAGAAGTATAGAGACTAGTGGGCGTTAAGCGTAAAGAGCTTACAAGAGGTAGAAAATCTTACTATCGATTAGCGTGGAAGTCGTTCAAAGCTTTCTTGAGATCTATCTCTCTGATATCTGTAGGAAGAAGTCATGTGCTAAATATGCTCTTGACCATCAAACTTTGAGGCAAATTTCAACTTGGTCATTCGACTTCGGTTTGAATAAAAATGGCTATTGATTTGATCAATAAAACCACTATGTGAATTCTATTAACCGAATATGTTAAGTGCTCATGTGCCTTGCACACGACACCAAAGTGAAGGGGAGCATTATCTTTTAAAGCCAAAAATCAAAATTAAAATTTCCAAAATGTAAAAAGATCCTTACTTTTAAGTTTCAAAGTTTAAAACCAAAAATTTCAAGCAACACATCCACTACTTTATTCTATGCCTTCATCATATCCTACTCCATTCAGCTAAGGTGGTGTTGATGGCGGCACTGACTACAATATTGTTGATGGTGGATCGTAGTAGTCATGACCGACAATTGAAGGGTGGTTGCGGTGGATTCCGGGGTGCTGACCGGCAATTAAAGAGTGATGGGGAGTTTGAACAATGCTTGAGGTAAGTTTTGTGGTGGTGGGGTGGCAAGGTATAGGGTGATTTTTTGTGTGAACATGGTAGGTTGGCCACACTTGACCCCATCTCTCCCACCACCCCCTTCATCCAGCCATCACATTACCAATAAACCATTATCCATCATCTCAAAGCACCGCCTTCCCTTATGACTGATCAAGTCTCTACCTTCACCACCGATCTCCTCCTCTTTCTTCTTTTATCACCCTCCCACCCACCACGGCCAAGACTCAGCACCCATATTTGTTGCCATGCCATGACCACACCTTCTCTTTTTAATCATAACCAAGCATTGCCCCACCGCTACCCATCTATCGCCCCAACATCGCCACCATCCCACCACCAAATTTATCGCTTCAACTCCCACCATAAACCAACCCTCCCCCTGGTCACTAACATATCTATTTGGATTGAACTATTGATGATATATAGGCTTAAAGATCTAATCAAATCGAACCACCATTGATGTGATGAAGGTGAATCTAACAAATAGATGGTGTTGTGGTTGCGATGAGTTGTGTGTTAGGCTTGATACAAGGAGAGGTGGTGGTGGCGGCACTGGAAATGGTTATGGGTTGGTGGTGGCAATGAAGTTGGTAGGGGGTGATTATGGTAGGTAGGTGGGCAATCGAGGAAGAAGAAGAGGAAAAGAAAGACAAAAGAAAAAGAAATAGGAGTAACAGTTAGATCAAAATATTAGCAAAATAAAAGAACATATTGCTTTTTTATTTTTCAGACAATTTTGTCCTTATGTTAGACCCTACATGCCTTGCACATGGGCACTTAACGGGCCTCAGGTTAACTAAAAATCACTGAATGATCTAATCGGACGAATTGACGAGTCCAATAGTCACTTTGACACAAATCAAAATTTAATGATCAATTTTTTTTGGTGTTATATATATAGTTGTTCACAACCTATCCGGACCGCACCCCAGGGCCCGCTAAAAGACCCCAGTGGCACGACACGTCACCCGCTCGGCAGTCAATTTTGCTCAACATTATTGCTCGGTCAAAGCGCTTTGTGCCCCGACATCATTGCTCGGTCAAAGCGCTCCGCGCCTTAAGCATTCTGACAGCGATCAAAAGTGCACCTCCCCCCGAGGGGTCGGCCACCCCCCTGAGAAGGGGGTCGGCCACACCCTGAAGAAGGGGGTCGGCCACCCTCTTTAAAGGGGGGCCGGCCACCCACTTCGTCGAGGGGTCGGCCACCCTCTTTAAAGGGGGGTCGGCCACCCACTTTGTCAAGGGGTCGGCCACCCCTCTGAGGAGGGGGTCGGCCACACCTTTAAAAGGGGGTCGGCCACCCACTTCGTCAAGGGGTCGGCCACCCCCCTGAGAAGGGGGTCGGCCACACCCTGAAGAAGGGGGTCGACCACCCTCTTTAAAGGGGGGTCGACCTCCTTTGTCCTCGGGGGGGGGGGGGGAGGAACCTGCTCGCCACTGCTATCACCTCACCCAACGTAGTCTGCAATGCTCACTCATCACCAGTGATCACGTGACGCCCGTTGTCACCAGCACAATCGACCAATGGGCTCCGGCCCTCGCGGCGGGACATGCTCACAACCCTAAGGCCCTCGTTGGCACTATCAATCGGGGGCTCCGGCCCTCTCCCGTACAATCAACCGGGGGCTCCGGCCCTCGCCCGCACAATCAACCCGGGGCTCCGGCCCTCGCCTGCACAATCGACCAACGGGCTCCGGCCCTCGCGGCGGGACGGGCTTACAACCCTAAGGCCCTCGCCGGCACAATCGACCGGGGGCTCCGGCCCTCGCCCGCACAATCAACCCGGGGCTCCGGCCCTCGCCCGCACAATCAACCCGGGGCTCCGGTCCTCGCCAGCACAATCAACCGACGGGCTACGGCCCTCGCGGGCACAATCAACCAGAGGCTCCGGCCTTCGCAACAGGGATGGGCTCACAACCCTAAGGCCATCGCCGTCACAATCACCCTACGAACTCACGGGGGGCTCCGCTCGTGGTGCTCTGGCATGTGGACCCCTCGCCACGGATTCTGAGTATCGAGCTGCGAGCATGTACGCTCGCGTTACCATTGATCGTCGACGCTACCAGGGCAATGACCCCCGGGTCACTCCAGGACGGGAGTAGGTCCTTGGAGGGCATCACGCCTAGTCCGCATGACAGTTGGCTGCAGGGGCAACCCTCACCACTGCCAGGATCTCTACGCGTCTCATGACGCATCTCGTGGGATTCAGTAAGGGCTTGGACTGGAGGCTGGGGCAACGGGCTACTCTGACCATGCTACCGCGGTGTGGTCAGTCTCCTCAGACAGGCAGAGGGGTGCTGCAAGGGCAGGACGACACGAACTCGGGGATCGGCAATTCGACGGACAATCAATACTGTGGGACCCCCTCCGGCGACGTGTCACTCCCGGAGGACGACACGTGTCGGCTGATGACACGCGCGCATTTGTGCCTATATATAGTGGATTCTGGAGCTTATTCCGAATTGCTCTCTCATTTCAATATTTCACTTTCTCTCTCTAAAACTCATTCTCTCTGGATTTCTAGTGAGAGAAACACATTTGAACTCCTGTCCTCGGACCTCTGACGCTGCATCCTTGACACGGACTGTCGACCGCCGGCCCTGTTCGTCGTCATCCTACCTGCTCGGCGCTGCCAGCCCTCGCGACCTGTCTGGGGAGCCTTGCTCTCAGCCCTTGCTCCATCCCTGCTGTCTCCCACTTTATCTACTTGGAAGCCAACTAAGACTGCATCCTTTGTGGCACCTCGACGTGGCAACAGACCCTCTTTCATTGGCAACAATAGTTTAATAATCAAACTGCATATTTAACCTCTTTACGTGAGAACAATATATATTAACTCAAATGGTAAAGGGATAAATAGGTAATGACCCCCTCTACTATACACAGTGTGTGATTCCCCCCCCCCCCCCCGCTCCACTTTAAAATTAACCACTAACCCCCCCCCCCCCGCTCCACTTCAAAATTAACCACTAAATCCCCCCACACTTACGGAAATTGGATACCTTAGACGGGTCCGTTACGAATATCGTAAAATTATCAAAATACCCTTATCTTCTTATCATATTTAGGTTTATTACCATTCTTCCAACTTGAAATTAGTTTAAAAAATTGGGGTTTAAAATTCTAAAATCCTCATTTCCAAATTAGGGTTTCTCTTCACTTTCCCCCTTACCAGTTGCGGCCCTCACCCTCCCATCTCCCTGTCGCTACACCCACCATCCCTTCACCTCACTACCGCACCTACCATCTTCCTTCCCCGACGCTGAAAAACCCCACCTCGTCGCTGCAAACCTCGCCCTGTGGTCATTAACTGGCAGTGGTGGGTTGCCCGTAGTGGGTCGTCTGGTGGCGGTGGGTCAATTGAAGGTGGAGGTGGGCTGATTGGATGGTGTTGAGGTGTGACGAAGGTACGATGGGCGTCGTGGTGGCAGTGGTTCGCGGCAATGGATCGTCATGGTATGTGGTGTTGGGATTGTGCGCATGTGGTGTTGAGGTATGACGGTGGTACGATTGGGGTTGCGGCGGCTTGTCAAAGCAGAGGCTCGTGGTGGGGCGTCATGGCAGTGGCTCGCGACGCGGGTGTTGAGGGAGAATTGGGGTCGCAGCTAAGGAAGATGAATTTGAGGGAGGATTGAGTCAAGGATGTTGCAGCAACGCAAATGAACGGCGGTGCAGTAATCAGTTGTAATGGAAGGCTACTTTGATGCCGGTGCCTGCACCGTTCCAGTGGTGCCGTGGTAAAAGGTTCTGAAGAGGAAGAAATAGAGATTGAAGAGCCAAGAGAGGGGGTGAAGAAGAGATAAAAGAATGGGCAAAATTGTCATTTAAAAAAAAAACTTTAGTCAGCGCATGTGTTGACCACGTGCTGTTTAGTTTAACTGTTTCTGTTTAAGGTGCCTAATTTTCGTAAGTATGGGAGTTTTAGTGATTAATTTTGAAGTTGAGGGTAGAAAATCGCACACCGTATACAGTAGAAAGGATCCTCACCTATTTATCCCAATGGTACCGGGAGGAAAAAGGGTTAACCGGAGAAGCAAAATTAACCCATTTACCCTTTGTGATGCACATGGTCCAGTACACTATAAATACGGCCAATCTATTTCCCTTTGCTCTCTTTCGCGTATCCCCCCTTCGATGCAAACCAACAACCACCACCTCCACCACCCTATTCCGCCACCGGCCGCCGCAACCTCCACCGTCACCCTATAACCTCCCCCCGTTCCGCCCTAATCGCCGCCAATCGCCACCGCACCACTCCGCCGTAGCCGCCGCCGACGGTTGCGACAATTACAGGCTGTTTATCGACCATTGCGCACCACAATAAAACAACGCCGTCAACGCCCAATCAAGCTTCCGTGGCTAGGTTTGTTTCGTAGTTTGATCTCTGATTTCTTAAATTACTTAACAATTACACGCACACGCATAGAAATAGAGAGAGGTTAGTTGTTTATTTACCCCGTTTTACCTTTCATTTAGCTCCAGCGTTGGTGGTAGGGGTTGCTTAACCTGTAATTTCATATTTATTAGTACCTGCATTAGTCTGCAATTGAAGTTAAGGTTTATTTATTCGTGTTTAGCTCGTTTGGATATAATGTAGTTTGTGTTTGTGCGTACCATGAATAAATGCGGTGTACGGTACTGGACGAGGTCTGACTCACGCCAATGTGAATTATGATCTACTTCTACTTACCCAAAAGGAAATATTACTCCCTCTGTTTCATAGTTTTTCTTGGAGTAGTTTGACTTTCAAACAAGTGCTTTTCTGATTACTAGTTAGTAACCAAGTTTAGTTCAATGTTTACATGTTCAAGCTCAAAAGTCGTAAGGGGACAAAGATTATGAAATATAGGGAGTAATCATAAGGGCTAAAGATGTTGGTTCTGCATCGAAGCAGCTGATTAGTGATCTTCATTCTTTTGCCTCCAAAGCAGTTCTACACTCAACAGCCTTAGGCTTTGCACTAGAATGGGTACCACTAAATAACCAATATCGCCAACTCGAGTACCCAAAGGAAAAGCAAATGCCTGATAGAACTAGTTAAAGAATCTGTTGAATCACAAAATCATACCTTTGTTGCAATGCGGAGTTGGTGGCAAGTCGAATGCGTTTACTTCTTGCATGCAGCTGTGATGCTTTTCCAGATGTTACAATGATGCAGCGATCAACATAGTAAAACAAATTCCTGTATGATCAATGAGAGTCGTGGTCATTTTCTCTTTCTTTGTTCCTGTCTTTTGCAGCTCACAAGCGTCGCACTAAAGAGAGCTTAACAAAATATCAATGGTTGCAAACACTCCATTGCCCTGACGTACCTGCTTCAAGTAATTTCAAACGAGAAATAGTTCTCAAGAAGAAAGAAAAATCATCCAACAAATTGTAGATATAGCTCAGATACCATATAAATGAACACGTAAAAAGTGAGACTGATAGTGTGTGTGTGTGTGAGAGAGAGAGTTATTGGCAGTGCCACTATCCTTAATCAAGGGGATTGGCAATGGTCTTTTTCCTTTTGGATTGTTGAGTTCTAGTCAAAGTTTTAATTATCATCAAGATACCAAATTAGTAGCTACTTCCAGGCCTCCCACATAAGAAGACGGACTAAAGGCCATATATGAAGTTGAAGCATTCAACTATTCTTCGATGGCCAGTTTCTTGATGTCTCTGTTTACTACTTCAAATGGATTTATGGTTTAAATTTTCTTGTACTGTCTGAGAAATAAGTAGGCCCTGACACTAGGTAATTCACTTTTCTGTTTCATAATCTATTTAATTTCTATGTGCTCGTCTCAGAAACCTAGGAGAATTTGCCTTGGTCAGTTTCCATTGTTGATGAAGAATGCTTGATCTTTCCTTCTTGATGTTGTAAAAATGTTTTTAGAACTGTAAATTTGTTACTTTTGTACCGGGTGAAAATTTTCATCCCCTGCATTTTCTGTGCTATCAGATTATGATCGTTTGTACTGAAAACTGGCATTATTAGCAGTTTGTTGTAAGAGTTACATACCCCTTTTATGACATTAAGTTTTACAGGTATGAGGCTCCTGTGAGGCAGGCCCTTTTGCTTGGCTCTTACTGCTGCTTAGCATTCGAGTTTTTCATTATTGGTACGTAAGACTAGGAAAAAACTTAAAATGCTCAGTCTCATACCACCAGTAGAAGAAATTTTATGTGGATTTAAGGAAGGAGTATTGTCGATGGATCCTAATTGCGCAGTAGAAAGATTATCAGCGTCTTTACAATCATGTGAGCCTTTTGGTTTAACGGATATTGATTCTTCCAAGAGATTGGCTGCGCCAGATTCTACAGGAACCAGTGTTCATGTCAGTGATTTTAACTCTATTAATGTTGACGAGTCTCCTGGACAGGGTACAAGTGATGGAGATGATGATGTTCGACTTGACGATTCTTCTCCTGACATCGAATGTTCATCTCCTTGGAGGAGTAGTCACATGACTAAAGTACGCCGGAAAACTGAGAAAAAGAAGGGTATAAGAAACTGCAGTAAAACAGGGAAGAAGAAGAAACCATTGTTAGATTTGGTTTTCTTAAAGGTTGCAAGAAGAAGAAGAAGCTGTTTACAGAGAAGAAGCTGTTTACAGAGACAAACTCGTTCCTCTATTTGGGGATCTCTAGGGAATGTTGGTGAAATTCTTAAGCAGAATGCAGGGCTTGATGTAAATAAAATTCGGCATAAAGAGTCACTAAGAACAAGTAGTGGTCAGGGAGGTCAAAGTTCACAGTGTAACGGAGTAGAAAACCGTGTTTCAACCGGTCGCATCCGTTTGAGGGTCAAACTGGGGAAAGATGTTGTTCAAAGTTGCCTGATGGATGCAGCACCTGTTATTGACAATAACTTTGAAAAGCATTGGGGAGTCATGACAGAATTGCCTAAAATTACGAAGGACATTGAGAGTAATTTGTATGGAGCAGCAATGTCATCAGAGAGCATGAGGGGAAAGTTGGCTGCAGAGAGTGGCGATAATCGTAATGGATTCCCCTCCCAGGAAGAAGTGGAAGTACCAGCTGGTAACAGTTGCATGGATCCAGAAACTTCACCTGATTCAGAAGTCATCAACGTGATTTCAGATACTCAAATTAGTGGAAAAGCCATTGAAGATCTGCATGATGCTTTGACTTCCTCCCAAGATTGTGTTGCTTCTGGAGATCTTACGAGTCTGCCGCAGACGAGCAATGAGAACGGGAAGGAGTGTAATAAACCCCAGCAGGCTTCTTCCGAGAATAATGGACATCAGGGTAAACTGAGAGATTGTTTTTGTATGAGTGAGGATTCTGCCATTGGGAATGCTTCTGGAACCACATCTGGCAGTGACGGGGTCTCTATGGACTTGCAGCCTAAATCAAGAGCGAATGACTTTGGAGTCTCCATTGAGACTTCAAAAGTTGAAAGCTTTGTTGAAGGAAATCAATGTTCCAGTCTTGGTGTTGGGCTCGAGTCACCAGAGTCACAAACTTCTGAGCCATTGGGTTATTGTAATGTACCAAAGGGCCGAAAATTTTCCAAAATTTCACGATCAAAGGGAATGAATAGGAGCGGAAATGCTTGTAGACCTGATGAAAAGCAAGCAAATTCTGTTGATAAGCACAAAGTCAATGAGAAGGATGACAGCAGTCTGGTTACTTGCAATGTGGAGAGTGATCCAGTAGCAGGTCTTATGCTTGAAAATTGTCTTCCCATTTACTTAATATTTAAAAGTCATCTTGCTAATTTTTTCGTCAATGTTTCAGATATCCCCTGTTTGGATGACTGTGATAAAACCATAAGTGGAGGCATATGTTCAACTGGGAATGTATGCAACTTGGAGATGGTGCCAAATGGGGTGGGGAATCAGTATGTCCCACCACGGAATGCTTGGGTGTGTTGTGACGACTGCTGTAAATGGAGACGTATAGCGGCTGAGCTTGCGGATTCCATCGCAGAAACAAACTCCAGATGGTATGTCGTCATGTTCATTTTACTTGTATCAATAGAACAATGGCTTATCTTCAGCACGTTTCAATTTAATTTTGACCACTGGGAACTTTCTCCCTTGCTGTCATCTTCTTAATCAGCACTATTGGTGGCAGCTTACATTCGGCTACTTACTAATACTATAGGAAACACGCTCGGGGAAAAGAGTTATTCCTTCACTTAACATATTAATCACTTGGCATAACTTACCCTATTACCCGCCACATATCTGCCACCATCACATGAATTGCATAAATTTGTCGCATGCTGAAATTGGTGGTTAAGGCTTGGACAACAGTTCCCATATATGTGTGTTTCATGTGACTTCTCTTCTTGAAGGATCTGTAAGGATAACATGGATAATGGCTTCGCTGACTGCTCCATCTCTCAAGAGAAGTCAAATGCAGATATAAATGCAGAGTTGGAAATATCAGATGCTTCTGGTGAGGAAGATGCACGCGATGCCCACCGCTTGAATTTCAATAGTGTGGGTCAAAAACAGTCAACAGGTATCTAATTGTGCCAGCAGATGATATATGTATGTTCCTTGCTTTGAACTTTGACAATGTTTGTTGTCTTGCAGTTCCTCAAAAGTCATCTTGGAAGCTAATCAGGACAAATTTGTTTCTGCATCGTAATCGGAAAAATCAAGCTATTGATGAGGTTAATGGCTAAGTGGACAAAGTTTTGAAGCCTGAGTATCATTGATTTTTTTGGTTTGCCTGTCTCTGGCTGTGTTTTCAGCTGTGTATTATTTTGAGCTCACGATCATTTTATTCTGGTTGTTAGTAGTTGCAATCGGCAAAACAAACTTTGCAAACTTTTTATATTGTAGATGCTTCTAGAGGGTGGGTTTTAAAACTAGTAAGACCTCGATTATCACTGCTTTTTAATATGACCTCAAAATTGTGTTTTATTCAAGCGAGAACTCAAATTTAACAAAAGCACACAGTATATGGACTCCTGTTGGGACTAAACTCACTGAGGCTTTATCTCAAGGTACTATTGGCTTTCACATCGGTATCATTGTCTTTTTTAATTGTCCTTCTTCATCCTTCCTCCCCAATCTCTGCAACCATAGAATCGGTTAAATACTCCAAGCATTAATCCATCGTTTCAAACCTCTCTCTTTTTGGTTTGTCGGTTTTGACTTTGATTCACATTGCTTTTTAGAAGCAATCTTAACTTGATTGATTTTATCAGCGGCACCACTGCAACCCTAAGCCACCACGTCGCCACCATAGCACCACAACCAGCAACACCACCTCCAGCACATTACAAAGCACCACCAAGTCGCCAACGACCTGTGAAAACAGTCAACACAAGACGGAATGCAATGCCATAACCACCACCAGAGAGTTTTAGCTCCTTTCAAAACCAAGTTAACAGAATTCTTATCGATCTCAAATTTTCTATTTCCTTCATGATTCTGAACCATATCATGGATCGAGACCCAAGTCCGACCTCAGCCAAGATGGTGATATATACGAGTGTGTGTGTGTATATATATACAGTAACTAATCACTTCAAATTATTTGTTTGTATTTTAATTTAGTAAATTTCGTTTTAGATTACACATGCAGCAAAAGAAACCCCCCCATAGAATTGGTAATGGAACACAAAAGTGCAAGAGAGAGATCCGGTGGTAGTGCCTGATAAGAAAATTCATCATAAGCTGATTTACAGAATGCTGTAATGGATGGGAATCTTTCCATCTCTCTTGTTTTTATCTTTCTGATATAAAGGGAGGTTGTAGGTTTGCAGGCGTGACTTGGTTACGGTGGCATAGAGAGGCTGCAGTTGAGGTGGGTGAAGGAGGGAGCACGGGTAGCACCGTTGTGGTTGGCAGCAGTGGGGATCGACAGAGGAAGAATAAAGAGCAGAGTTGGTGGAAAGGTTGGTGGGTACGGTGGCGTTGATGGGTTGGCTACGGTAGTGATATGATGAGAAGGAAGAACAAATCCAAAAGGACAAAGAAACAAAAGAAAAAAGAAAACGAAAATGGAACAAAGAGAAGATAAGAGAGTTATTATTTTCTTCTTTTCGTTAGGTATAGAGACAAAAAGTCCGTGGATGGAAGTCTATATTGGGTGTGCTATTGGTAAACTTAAGTCCTCGATTGAAAAAAATTGAAATTTAGGTTCTTCGATTGAAAAGCTGTGATAGTTGAGGTCACACTAGTTTTAAAAACCCTTTCTTTTGTGAAACCAACATGCTCCCTTTTGGAATTATTGCTGATATGCATCAGTCATTTACTTCTAACATCTGAAGCCCTTTAGATTTTATTCAAATTAGTTTTTGTCTTACAGATGTTTCATTATATTTATCAGATAATGGTTTGTCAATGCAAAGCACCTCGAGACGGCCGAATGGGCTGTGGCGATGGATGCCTGAATCGAATGCTTAACATTGAATGCGTAAAAGGGACGTGTCCATGTCGGGAACTTTGCTCAAATCAACAGGTTATCTAGCCTTTTCTAGCTTAGTGGTTTTTGTATTGTATAATGCCTTTAATTAGATTTTACTGGGCCATTTTTCTTATAGTTTTCTGAATATCTGCTTGCAGTTCCAAAAACGCAAGTATGCCAAACTGAAGTGCTTCAAATGTGGAAAAAAGGGTTATGGGCTTCAGTTGCAAGAAGATTTACCCAAAGGACAGTTTCTTATTGAATACGTTGGCGAGGTAACTGGGCACCTTTATTTCCAATATTTGGGTTGAAGGGTTGGAACAAAATGGAACAAGAATAACAGACGGGGTTTGCTGGTTGGTTGTTATATACAAGATCACGTTTCTGCTGTCTTTTCTTATTTTCAGTCTTACGTATCGATAGCTTTGTAATTGGCTTGAATGCCTGAATTCTTGGTCTACGATATTGACAAAAAGCATCCACAGTTACCAATGACTTACTACTTTCCTTTTATACATCAAAAATGTTAAACTCCCTGCGAACATATTCCAAGTTTGTAGTAGTGGTACTTGTCTGTAGCATGTGTATATGTGCATATTCTTCTGTGGAATTGGTTTCTTCTCTGTGGTTCCAAGTTTGTAGTTGTGGTACTTGTCTGTAGCATGTGTATATGTGCATATTCTTCTGTGGAATTGGTTTCTTCTCTGTGGTTCGAGTTAAAGAAAAAAAGGAACTTTTTTCAAGGACTAACATCATTATTTCTTTTGTCGCTGTGCAGGTGCTTGATATGCATGCTTATGAGGCACGACAAAAGGAGTATGCTTTGAATGGTCATAAGCACTTCTATTTTATGACATTAAATGGCAGTGAGGTATGATTTATGTAAAGGACATTCATATTTCTTTTATACAATATGTGGTCTTTTAATTTGTCATTCCCGTCTCATACATGGATTGTTCTTTCATAATTTTCTTAAACTCCTAAAGTAAATCTTCTTTACCGGAAGGAGAAAGTTGAAGTGAGTAGGATATTTGCTTGTTATGTATTCCATTTACATTTAACCATATGGACGCAAGGTCCTAGCAATTGTAATATTTAAGTTTCAAAATTCCCTTTCCACTCCCCATTTGTAAGTTATCATTGTTAAGTATTGGCTTTACCAATACTTCTTATAATTAATAGGGCCCCAAGGCTGCCTTTTTTTTTTGGGTTGGGGTGGGGAGCATTTGCACATGAAGTGTTCCACTAAAAGAAGAATAAATTAGCGGCTGTGGTGTTTTAGTTTTATCCATTTGATTAAAAAGTAAAGTTGCTGATTGTTATTATTATTGTTTACTGTAGTTTCACCTTACACTCATCATTCTTGCTTATCTTCCATATTGTCCTCTGTTCAGGTGATAGATGCTTGTGCTAAAGGAAATTTGGGTCGTTTTATAAACCATAGTTGTGAACCTAATTGCCGCACAGAAAAGGTGAATTACTTTGTGGACATATTTGTTTTGTATACACTTTCTGTAGTGCTGGAACCAATTTGAATGCATGTTAGCAAAGGCCAGTGTTTTTATCTGGAAATTGTCTCCCCTTGTGCAGAACTTGTCGCTTTATCTTGAATTTGTTACAGTAATTTTTTGATTCCATGCTTTGTTCTAGTGGTTTTTCTATCTTAATTTTTCTTGATTATATATTAGCATGATAGCTTTTGATGGTTAATGTCTATATGTTGAGTTATTTAACATAAGGAACACATTCATGTTTTCAAGCTATTTTACTGATAAAGAAATAGTGCATGTTCGAGTTAAATAGAGTGGACTAAGAACTTAGTTGGGTACAAAAATTCGCAGAGAACTTGTTTATTTTCCTTCAGGTAATCCTTTTGTGGCAGTTGTCGTCTTTTGATATGGTAGGCCATTTTTTCAGCTTTGGGCTGAATTTTCCTTTCTAGCTCTACGAATAATTTTCAGCCTTAAAAGCGCTAGAAAGTTGGGAACAATAGAGATTAAAGGCTTTATAGCTCCCCTATTGTAGGTTGTATTATGTTAAATCGTTTTTCTCAATTAATAAAGTTTTACGATAATTAAAAAATGCGATTTTTTTGCGAAAATTTCTCCTTGCCAGCTTCTTTTGGTCTTGGATTATATAATGCTTGAAAATCTGATAGTGGATCAGAGGCACATGGATTCAGGGTGAGGGGAAAATGCGGGAAAGATAAACTCATATGGAAGAGGACTCTCTGTCTCGAGACGTTGTAGCTCATGAAATATGTTTTTTCTGGCCTTTCCCAGGACTAGCAGTTTTACTGGCAAACCAAAGGCCTACTGTCATGGGTATAGTAGTTATAAGAAAGATGTTGACTTTTACGCATTCAGTAGAGTAGCAGAGGTTAGATAAAAAGGGTTGGGCTTCCTTTTTTTTAATACGGTAATAGCACATCTTGGTAGTCGTAGTAATTAATTAATAGTACTATTACTAGTTATGCATATTGGATTAATTATAGCATCCTGGCATTTTAAAGAGATATAGAACAAATTTGAAGGAAAAGCATGACTGTAAGCTATGGTAAGATACTCCTGCAATGTACTTGATCTTTCTATTCTTTCGCGTTTGGTGTTGCCAGGTTATGTTGGTTATGAAGTCATTATTCCCTTTTTGGTTTTTGTGTAGCCTTTGCGTGCTTGGTTTCTCTTTGGTTCTACAATTGCCACTGTTAATGTATTACGAGGAACCATTAAGTAAAAACTATGCTGAGAGAGATTTCAAACCATCACTATAAACCATGAGGAATTAAAAAAAAAGAAAAAAAGAAAACCTGAAGGTGGCTAGCTGAGGGCAAAACTGTGAATAAGGGACTTTCGGATATTCCGCAGCTTGTGAGGGTTCCACTTTTCGTAGCAGCCCCTTAATGGTGTATTGATTTCCCTTTTCATTATTCCAAACTACATGGAGCAACTATTGGAACAATTTAGAGTTTCATGGGCAAACTCCGATTACTATATGCTCGATCTATCTTATTTACATGGTCTAACATGAAGGTTCTTGCTTATATGTTCTCTTATTTATTTGTTCTAAGATGAAGTTTCTTGCTTATATGTTCTCTTATTTATTTGTTCTAAGATGAAGTTTCTTGCTTATATGTCCTCACTTTTGATTTTATATATTCTGTATCTCATAGACCCTACCTTTTATTTTTGGAGCCTTATAACGATACACTGAAGTTTACATATTTATTCCATATGTTTCCTGGGATTTAGTTGTACAGCTTGGTTTTTTTTCCAGCTTCCAGGAAATATAAACATGTCTACGTAAGGGTAGCATTGTCTAATTATTGACTCTGTTCTTTTTTCTCCCGGAACAGTGGATGGTAAATGGCGAAGTTTGCATTGGACTCTTTGCAATGAGGAATATTAAGAAGGTAGCTTCTTTGCACACTTCACTCTTTGGCTATTTTGTTGAGAAACTTGTGTTATGCCGGTTAGACTTGAGATGGACTATTGAAAATATGATCTATCGCACTTCAATCACTCAATATGTGGGAAGGTGAACTTAATAAACACGTACTCAAAATCTTAGTAGCTGGAAACTCATATGGTGACGCTTCTCTCTTTGAAACTTGCTTTTGCGATCCCAAGTCAGGAGCTCCACGAGATCGCGTCCCAAGCTAAAATGGGAACTCAATCCCATTAGCTGGACACAGATGTATGGAACAAGTGAGAGAATACCTGAAAACCAAGCCCTTTTCGACTCAATTCCTTGTCTCCCTCTTCCTTCAAGTCCTTTAAGCCTCCTTTTCCGTTGTTGACTACCCTCATCGAGAGAACAGAGCTTGTCAATCAGTGCACTCTCTCTCTCTCTCTCTCACACACACACACACACACACATTTTTGGGTCTAACCCTATTAAATGGGAGATGTGCCGCCTAGAAACGTATCGAAAAGTGTGCAACAGCAGCAGAACTACTTTTACCTTTTGTTATCTCTAAAAAGCAAAACTGCCTTCTAATAGCCACTCGATGTGACAGCTACAAAGTAACAATTCACTATCGCTTATGGTAAATTCAAGGAAAGATCTATCAAACATATGGTAATACTCTTTATGCCTTTATTTATTTAAGCCCCTCCGAACCTTAGATTTTTCCAGGTGCTTACGCTCCCCCGCCCTGTTTGTGCAACTAAGGTCAAAATTGAGTTGGTTGACATAATTAATCACATGAGATCTAAGTTGTTCAGCTCCATTTTCTTAGTATTCTGTTTTTGAACTAGAAAGTTGACTTAGTTTAAAAATTAAATAAATTAACAATCACATTGTTTTATCTGCGAGATGGTCAAGAAATTTCAAGGTTATATAATGCTTTGTTTTGTGCTTTATAATGCCTGCTGGAGAATATATGATTAAAAACGAGGAGAAGGAAGAAATAGAGGATAAACTCTGATCAATGGCCCTTGGAACCCCATGCTGCAGAGAAAATTTAGTGATAGACATATTTAATGTACTTCACAGGTGGAACGTTAACCTTTTGAGTATTGCAGTGAATGATTTCAGTTGACAGGCTACGACAAGCGTTGTTTTACTTTCTTGCATCATCTACCTACTTGAAACTTTAGTCAAGCATTATAGTGGATAGTATCTAATAGGTTTGTAGTGTGCACACTTTGCCATGCATGTTATGTTGGAGATGTTTAGTGGATGTAAATAAATAGCAAATCTGCCTTCCGGTAGCAAAAGTAGTACCAAAGCATAATATGTTTGACGTTTTCCGGTCGGCGCAATCTGGGCTTATGGTCCTATATGATAAAGTTGTCTTGGAAGAAATTGCATTTTGCTTTCTATAGATATGGATATGGATTCTGTATGCCATACAAATCTTTCATCCTTTTTTGTATCTTGATTTAGGTTTTTGCTTCTCATACCTGTTTTATGTTTGTATCAGGGTGAAGAGCTGACATTTGACTACAATTATGTACGGGTGTTTGGAGCTGCTGCTAAGAAATGTGTCTGTGGATCATCTCAGTGTCGGGGTTATATAGGCGGTGATCCACTTAATGCTGAAGTAATCGTACAAGATGATTCAGATGAAGAATTTCTCGAGCCTGATATGGTCTTTGAAGATGGTGATAAGAACTTGCACAACATAATATCTGCTACTAGTTTCTCTACTGGTACAGAAAGGCAAGGTGAGGAGAACCTGCTTAACATTGAAGAAATGGAGAAACATCGTAGGCCTACTGGTCACTTAAAGATAACCAAAGAAATGCAAACTCCAGAGACATTTTTGGACCTTAAGGATGGGATTAGAAAGTCCACGAAGAAAAACAAACCATCCAAAAAACTGGATACTTCTTCCAAAGTGGAGGGCGTGGTATCATGTTCTGTTCAACCATCGGAAACTTTGGTGCAGTTAGATGATGTAAAGAGTGACATCACATCTGCTGCTCAGGAATCTTTGAATGGCCCATTATGTGCCGTCCAAACACCTGAGTCTTCTTCCTTGACCACTGTGCTCAGCAAATTGCCACCGGATACTAGTGATGTTAAGAGGAAATCCAAATATTACATAGTGGACAAGCACGCTGTTGCGGAATCTGCTCCTCTTATTAGAAGTTCTCTCTCGTTACCTTCCGTGAAGAAAGGGAAGTTGAAAAATAACACTGTGAATGCCAACAAACATCGCGAGGTGGACAACAAATCACCTGCTGTACCCTACATAACTAAAAGACTAGTGGAATCATCAAATGACCGCTTTGAAGCAGGTACATGATTTATTTCATATTTACTGATGGGGCGCAGATAGTTGGTAGTGTTATTGTTGTAAAATTTCCCTATAATGATTGCAGTTCAGGAGAAACTTAACGAGTTGCTGGATGCTGCTGGCGGTATAAGCAAACGGAAAGTAAGCAGTTACTCTTTGTAAATATCAGAACGTGTTTGTGTTCTAGTTTCTTTCTTGTTGAGATATGCAAGAAGCTATATTTTGTGACTCTTGCATGTGCAATTTTTTTCTGCTGGAGAAAACTTTAGAAATAACTTTTTTTTGTGGATGTCGATTTTTGAAATTATTGCAACTGCATATGCATTGTTATCACAACTGAATGGTACTGGCCAGACGAAACGCTTCAACTGTGAGCTGGCCACACCACCAGTCCGGTTCTTAAATTGGATGGCAAATGCATTGAACCGCCATGATGTCTGACTGGGTGGTTGAACCGGGCTTGCGACTTTGACGCTTGTACCTGTATACAATAATGAAAAGGTGGACCCTAATTAACGTGGGTACAGACTCTCAAATATCTGGTGACTAACTTCCAAGACCAAGCGCCTTACCTCTTTGCCACTGGACCAGTTTTATTACCTGTTTGAGTGCTAACAATAGTTCTATATATTCTCATCTCACTATCGTCGACATCTTACACTACTTCTTTATTTAATATTTTTCTAAACTTTTGGGGCTTAAAAACTAAGATTCCTGTTAAGTTTGTGGTACAAATTATTCTTGAATCTGGTATTTGTCTCTAGCAAAAAAAATCCCTGAGGTTCATCATACATTCAGTTTTTTTTCTTGTAATTCCTTATTTAATTTGATTGACTTGTTTGTACCTCCGGTGGAACCCGCGATTAAACCAGTGAACCAAACCGCTACCTGTCAAGTCCCGTTAAGAATGAATGTTTCACTCATTATCTTTTAGCTTTTAACGGATATATGTTTGGGGTGCTATTTTGCTATCTGATTCTGTTCTTTTTCTTTGTTCTTGATTCCACTTACGTGATGGTTTTGTAGTTGGGTTTGCTTTGCTTCACTTGTTATTGTATTTGCAATTAGCCGATTATTTCATGCTTCTGTCCCTATTTGATATTTGTCTAGTCATATTGACATGATTCTGTTTCCCTAGGATGCATCGAGAGGCTACTTGAAGCTTCTTTTTTTAACTGCAGCTTCAGGCGATAATGGCAATGGGGAGGCAATTCAGAGGTTATCTTTTATCTTGCTTTTTATTAGTCTTCAGGTTATTGAAATTGGTCATGGAACTCTTATAACTATGATTATTGTACTTACTTTTACGCTGATGTGCAGCAATCGAGATCTTTCTATGATCCTTGATGCACTCCTGAAAACAAAATCACGAACAGTTTTGGTTGATATACTCAATAAGAATGGTACCTTTTCGCGATTTTGGCATAGCATGCAATTATCATCTTTTGTTACATTAATGGTAGTTGGCTGCCCTCTACTCGCGACAATTATGATGGTAGGATTTCCTGCTTCATTTTACAGGTTTGCAAATGTTGCACAACATAATGAAGCGATACAGAAGGGAATATAAAAAGATTCCAATTCTCAGGAAGCTACTCAAGGTGTGTTTTTCAGGATTCTTTGTTTGCTAAACAAATTTTTCTGGTGGAATTGTGAAACTAATTCATTGGAGTAATGCTGGTTTCCAACATGCCAACTTTCCAAGATTTTCTAGTATTTGTTAGTGAAGCTGGGAAAGGTGGGTTTGATGTTTTACAGGAACTACTAAATCTTGCTGAAGGCTTGAAATTATCTACTCCTACCCTTATATGAGCTGGTTGGGTAGTCAACCTAATAGGAAAGCTGGCCAGATTGTTGAAAAGACTCTGTTTGTGTCTTACAAAACTTGGATGACTGGTTTTGAGTCACTTTCCTTCTAAGTTTATCACAACTATCTAAAGCCTTCGTGTTTGTGGTTAACATGTTGGTGTATGGTTTGTGATCCAAGATTGAATTTTGATTCCTATGTATTTTTGGAAAGAGTACAGCATGTACCTTACGGTTCTGAGTTTGCAGATCTTGGAGTATTTGGCTACTCGGGAGATACTTACGCTGGAGCACATTGCTAGTGGTCCCCCATATCCTGGGGTGGAGAGGTAGGAGCAAACTATCATATTTTGATTATTGAACTGCTCTTTTTCAGTGTTTGGTAGTATTACTTGGTGGAAGTTCTGAAATTTGTTGTATTAAATTCTTAAGATATGTACATAGAACGCTAGTATCGTTTTCTTTTTTCAAGGTATGAATAGTTTGGGTTTTTTTAACTGACCAATCTCCATTAGTCTCTAATCCTATCAGATTGACCTAAGGAAGCCCTATAAGTTGAAAATCGCTTACTTTTACGCTTCAGTGCAATGTGACTTATCCTAATAGCAACAATTATTGAAGAAAGTTCGCAAATGACGATGACCCTTGTAGACTCGAAATGTAGACCCTTCGTGAGTTCCAATTGAAGTTTGGTAGCGTGCAAGGAAAAAATTAGAAGTAGATGTTTATTCATTTCAAGTTGAATTTGGACTTAACCTAGCCAACTGCTTTCCGTAAACTTGTATGTTGTAAACCTCAAGGTTTGTAAGCTTGTATATCGAATCTGAATTTAAGTTATCTATCTGAAATGTAATAGGGTGAAAGTTATGGCTGGATTCAATGTGGAAGCTTAGGTTCATGCAGTAATTTTGGTTTGGTTCTAGGTTATGGTCAGTCTAGAAACAGGAATCAGAATCAGACTCTTTGCCTATTTGGCTTGGTTTTTGGTTTGATTACACAAGTTTCATGTAAAATAGCTATAATCTCCGAACCCGTTGCCGGAAGACCGAGATGGTCACTCCAATACGGTTTTTTTTTCTTCACCAATTGTTTTTCAAACAAATATTGAAGCACTCTTTTATTTTGCTGAGAAGCATAAGAGTGATATGGTAGACAAAGCAGACACAATCCTTTTCCCCTTTTAACTCATGGAATAGATCATTAAGGTAGAGGAGTTGCCTGTGTAAATAAAAAATGGAACTGAGGTAATCTGAGTTATACGATTTCTGTTCTGTATGCTTTCATTTGTTAAGGGTCCTTGCTATTTACCTTTTGTACCTGAATTTTGGAGAGCGGCATATCTGTGTTTTCCATGTCCATATACATGTTTTGTAACATATTAGTCGAATCTCTCCTGAAAGGAATAAGTGTAACAAGTGAATGCATTGTATCTGTAGCAACCTATGGCAAAGTTGTAAAATGGGTGGCTCAGTGTAACAGAGGTGGAAATGATGGATCCTTATGCTTTAGTTAAGTTAGTACTAGCATTCTAGGCTTATATTATGCAGATATTTTATTCTTCTCTTCAAGTTTTTCAATCATCTTTCGATGCCGTAAACTCTTTATAAGTGTATATGCATATTCCTGAAGCACTCCGTTTGTTTTCTTTCCTTTTTTTTGTTTGTGCAGCTTTAGGGAGTCAATTTTGACTTTAACTGAACACATCGACAAACAGGTACTTGCTTTGACCTTCCACCTGATGCAGAATTTTGAGGATTAGGCTGTGTTTATTCATGTTGGTGAGATCAATGCAGTATATGCAGAAACATATCTTACTGGTTGCTGTATTGCCAGAAGATGTCTTCTTTATTGGTGTCCTTTGTATGCTCACTTTCCAGGATGTAACTGGTTGTGTGGCAGCATTGAATATCGTTACATATTCTCACACTATTACTTTCTTAGCTGTGTAGGTAATGCAAAGCTATACCATGCCGAGTACTTCGGTTTTCTTGTCATTGCCTAATAGCCTTGGTTATATGGCATTAAGTCTTATTAGATGTCATTCTAACATACTACTTTCTTAGCTCTGTGGGTAATGCAAAGATATGCTATATTAAGTACTTAGGTGTTCTTGTCATTGTCTATCATACATGTGTAATACGTTAATTTCAATACCGTTGGATGTTTTGGTACATAGTACCTCTGTGCCTGCGAGATCTTTTTCTTCCCTTTTCTTGCTCTGCTCAGTTTCCGTCCGGCATTTGCTATTGTGCAAGTTTAAATTAAATGATCCCATCCCACATGACAAAATGGCTCTACGAGATAGGAAACTGTACTTATGCTGCACTTGGGCTGGTGGGAATTCCATGGTTTGAGTGCTCCCCCTGCTCAAACAGAGGGATTTTGGAGTTCAAGTTTCATTCCAAATACAAGCATGTGCAGCAAATCTTCTAATAATTTGTTCACAATAGGCCTATACTTCTTATAACTGTAGCATATTGTGTAGAACATAATCTGGTGTCCCTTACAAAAAACTTTGTGCTGTTTGTTCCTCACTATTGTTATTTTCAAATAACTTTTATACTGAGCTGTTAGCTGATGTCCTCCTCTGTGTTCCTTAATTTTTTCATGAATCTATCTTCCTTTGTGTACTTTGATTTTGACTGCACACATTTTTAGTGGCTTAAGATTATGAATCCCTTTTTTTGTTGCACAACAGGTCCATCAAATTGCACGCAACTTTCGGGATAGGTGGATTCCTCGACATCTTAGAAAAAATAACTTCATGGACAGAGATATTGGCAGGTCAGAATCTCACCGCAGTTCGGAGGTTGATGGTGTCAACCCATCAGTGGTTGCGACAACTCCAGTTGGTGCTGGTATGCTGGAGGGTTGCTCTACATCTGGTAGTAGTTGTGTCACCAACGAGCCAAAGGTTCGCAAGCGTAAAAGCCGATGGGATCAGCCCGCTGAGGTAAAAAACCCAGATGCAAGATCTCCTCTGCCCAAAGAACCAAAAATGGATCCTTGTTTGAAGTCATTTTCAAGTCCTCAACCTGATATAACGCAAAGCGTTGATGAGGACGCTCCTCCTGGATTTTGGCCTTTAGTCCAATCTAATGCTTCAACTGCTGCCACTAGCCACGAAAGTGGCGGCGACGCCAAATGTCCTTTCGAGGTTGTGATGGGGCATCAGCAGGAGAGATATGTTTCACGGTTGTCCGTGTCATATGGAATTCCGCTATCAATTGTTCAGCAATTTGGGGTACCCCAAGAAGAACTGGTTGAGAGTTGGGCTGTTGGTCCAGGCATGCCGTTCCTTCCTTTCCCGCCATTGCCGCCATATCCCCGTGGGAAGAGAGAGACTCCACCAGTGAATCCACCAACAACGAGTCTAGCTGCTGTAAAAGATGATTCGGGCCCTGGTATTTCAGATCAAAACCCTACAAGCACAACTGGTGCAAGCCCACAGGGTTTTAGAACTCCGTTTGCAAACAACCAGCAGAATTTATTACAAGCGGGGGGACCCCCCAATAGCTTGGGAAGGAAATATTTCAGGCAACAGAAGTGGAATCATTCCAAGATGCCGCCCCCATGGATCCGGAAAAGGGTGTGCAGTGACCCAAAAGGCTCATATAGTTCCGAGGTAAGTGTTGGAATGGGGAGTTCTGGAAATACCTTTTCTCAGCATCCACGGCACCAAAGTTAGAACTCAACTTCAAGACATATTTGGTGCTACTAAACTTATTATTTTTTTTCCCCCTTGTGTACCAATTCTTTGTTAACCGTCTCTTACACAAAATGGATGACCTTTTCTGAAGTCCTAGTTCTCGAATCACAGTTTTTATAGGTCAGAATGAAAGTTATTCCTATTTGATTATGTGCTTGCTTGCGTAAGGATATTCACACCTCAAAGAGGTAGCATTCTTCATGTGTTCATTCTTGAATTCAACTTGAAGCGTTGTGGAATCAATTGACCCGTATCTCTTGCTGGTTTCCCTACTATATTCTCTTTCAGTTACTCTTTCCGTGTTTAACATTTCTTGTTTGTCGTCGTTACATTGCATGCAAAATCACTGAGCAGCACAAACTTGCTGCACGACTGATAACAGGATTGAATGCTGCTCTCTTGAGCTTTGAAAACATCCTACTATTTCCTTTGTAGCAAAAAGCATGTTGTCTTGAGTTTAGCAAGTGCATGAGAAAGAAACTCTAAATTAGACTGTGTGGAATATAAAGCCCCACACCTTACTCCCCGCCAGCAAACCCTCAATCTTGTTTCAAAAATTGGATGGAATCCTTGAACATTGTTATTTAGAAGATGGTTGTCCAAACTTGCCATGTTAGAGCCTCTGTTGCATCTTAGGGAAGCCTCATCCATGTCTTGTGTGTCTCTCGATCATTCACGGGATAGATGAAAGATCAATTTACTATGTCAATTGCATCTAGAGGCCTGCCTGCCTTGCAGTTATTACATTTCCAGGCCGTTAACTGAATGCATTTTGATGCTTCAGTGTTGACTTTTGACGAATTTCTCCTAAAGAAAGATTGTAGTCGATCAGCATGGGAGTTGTTTTTCCACAAGGATTTGAGCAACTTACTGGGACAAAGGTGAATAGAGCCAGTCCTGAACTGATTCAGGGCTTCGCTTTATTGAGAACTAAACATCAAGCAGCCATTCGATAGTCTGTTTTGTGTCTGGTAGCCAAGTACATGAGGAGAAATATTTGGCTTGAGTCATGTTTGGAGAGCGAGCAAAATATCAGGCGATATTATCTATCGGCATGCACTGAACAGGTTTCTGTCCTCCCGGAAGCAGCGGCTCCGCTTGGTCTCACCGCCTTCACAGCTGCTTTGTCCGAGTGATGAAAGAACCTACCGCCACAAGCATATATCGGACACACGGTTGGCAAGATTTTAAATCACAACTTGAGCTTGATGGGATAACTGGTCGACATGATGAATGAACAGTGCTGCGTCAACAGTTCTTCATTCAGTAGATAGAATATAGAGTGATAGTTCTAGTTGTTCAGTTCTTTGATAGTCCTGCTCCTGTTAGTTCAGTTATGGTTCCGATTGTACTTGTAATGAATTTTATAAAATCACGTATCCTCGGCTACTTTGCCTCTCAAAAATGACTGACATCTTCTTTGCACCTTTCTGGTCAAATCAATTACAACCAGCCAGCCCCTCCCCCTCTCATCTTCAAATGGTCGCGACATGTGAATGAGATAGCGCGTTGGTCGATCCAAACAAACAATCCATACGCTGTGACCCCCACACGTGTGAGTGCGCACGGACAATTCGCTCCATCAATAAACGATTTGTGTGTCGAAAGTTGTTCACCGAGCAGTACGAAGTGGTTTCCGAGTGGATGGAGATATTAACCTGATCTACATAAAAACAAAAATAAAGTATGGCAGTGCAGGATGATAGGCAAACGGTAGTCTGTGAAGAAACAGATCTGCCAACATTGCATTTTAAGTACTGGAGGATAATAAGCAAAGTCCATTCAAAATACACAGCGGTTACCTCAGTTAAGAAATAACTAACGCGCACACAGATCCTCTCTTACTGCAGACAAAACATGCATACGAATGAGTTCACAAAACCATGTAACCATTTTCACTTTCTCGCTCCTCCCTTCCCCGCTCCAAACTGGAAAAGAACTTCAATACAACGGTAGTAGAAATGACGTGGTGCGTCATTAGATCTCATCCATCCGCTGACTCTTTACTGAGGGGAAATCTTTCCCACTCGTTAGAACCCACCAATTCGTTGTACCACGCCATCTCTATTGCCGTTGCGTCTCGTTTAACATAACACTTCATGCAATTTGCTATTTACAATTGGTAGAAATCCGAAATTTATGTGATGCAGTTGTGATGTTTGGATGCAGATAGAAGTTAAAGTTGAAGAGAAGAGAAACCTTGGGGGCACTGCTTTGAGTTATGAGACAGAATGGGGAATGTAATAGGCTCACTGCTTTCAGGATTTGCCCAGGCCGTCGAAAAACTGTTTGGCTCTCCGATTGATTTTCTTGCTGGAAAATCTTGCAGGTAATTTTTCTTTGAAAATCCATAAAAACCAAACCTTGACAATCAAATTGGGATAGCATACTCGTCCCTGTTTCGTGTTTTCCGGTGAAGTGGTTATGTTCTGAAATCTCTGCATTCGGGTGCAAGTGTCGCCAAAAATGTCCATTGGTCGCAGATTTGCTCTATTGCCTTTGTTTCCATCTAACATATGCAACTTTGATGGTTAAGTATGCATTGCCAAAATTGAACTCGAGCAATTAATTTATTGTTTAGAAGCACTGGGGTGGGGGTGTGACATGTTATTTTGGAGTCTGATTTCAGAAAATCACGGGAACAAAAAGGCATAACAGCGATGTCCTGCTCCCTCAAAAAAGTTTTGAGAGGGTTCCTTTCAATTTGTTATGGTGCTTTTGGTTTAGAGAGTTATAAGAAAGTGAAATGAGGTTTTTGTAACCATATTGGTGAACCTCGTTAATTTGTACAGTATTTTGTTACATTTGTGTTAAATGCACTTCATGTTGTTCGATAGACTATCAGTCATTTCTACCACTTTACCCTTCTTCCGAATTGTTTGTGTTATATCTTGTGGTCTAAACTTTTGCACATTATCGAATGAGCCTATTGCAAAGAACATGGCTGATTTGGGGCCAATTTGGCATTGTTTCTGTTATTATCACTTAATTAGAGCTAGTTTGGCAATGCTTGTATTTAGTAACGCAAAAGTGATAACGCTAAAAGTAGCCTTCTATCTCCTTATGCTAAAACTTAGACTACTACTCTTGGTCCAAAACTCTATGACACATTTTGTTGCCAAATACTTACACATTTGCTTTTGAAGATCAAAGCGCTTAAACGCCACTTAAAAAAGCACTGCTAAACTGTGTCTTATTCGTAAATGGTTCAGCCAAAGTTATTATGCCAAAAGCGACCTTTCCAATATCAAAACAAGTAAAAAAACACAAAAGTTGTTGCCATTAAAAGCTACAAACAACTGTGAGCATCTCAAAAACACTATCAAACTGGACCTTGGCGTGAGAAAATTGCTTATGTGGTTAATCAGTTACATGAAAATAACCTTGTTTAGTCTCCTATTAAGCATCTTAATATTAGATCAAACTTCTTTCCTGGTGTATTATACTCAAATTTGTGCTGAAACACTTTGTGTACATGTATGATTTTTTTTGGGATATGGATCAGCTCAGTGTGCGGATCAACATGGGATTTGATATGTTATATCGAGAACTTTTGCGTTGCCAATCTGCTAAAGTTGGCCACGGCAGCAGTTCTGCTTTACATCGGTTAGTTTTATGAACTTTTCAACTCAATTGTACTTGCATTTGACATTACTATATAAGTAAGCTACTACTGATGTCACAATTGCAATAACTTTTGTCTACGCAATGTCTGCTTTTAAATGGTCTCGTGGTCCGCTTTTGTGTACAATACCTTGTTTTGGCGATAGGAATCACCTTTCAGGTATTAGATGTAGGTTCCTAAATACACCTAGGGGGGGGGGGGGGGGGGATGAATAGGTATTTATGCAGATCTAAGTAGAAAATTCAAATCTTAACTTACAAATAATCGTAATCAAAGAACGACACAGAGATTCATACTAGTTCGGCCCCACCTATCTATATCCAGTCCCCGAGCACTCTACCCAAGGGAGACCTACTCGAACCTTTTACTACTCAGCTAGCTTTAGGTGTTGCCTCAAACCTCAATACAACTCAAAAAAACCTTTTCAAGGTTTCCAACAATTACAATCAAGAAAAGCTTACAATTGAAATACTAACACAATTTACTCTCCTCAACGAGTAGATGTTACAATGATAAACAAGTGAGCTAAACTTTCTTAGGTGGAAATATCTTATCTTAATCTTAAAAAGCTTAACCAAGAATTTTACTTGACATATATGAGTCTTTCACACAAGAGGTAATAAAGAAGATGTATATGTGTTGAGAGAATGAGCTTAGAGAGATTTTTGAGAGATATAAAAAAATTATTTGAGAAACTCCTAGGTGTCTCTTTTATAAGCAAGGAAATATAACCGTTGGAGAGCATTTAACCGGACATGACAGATAAAAAGATTCTAAGAATTCATTCAAATGATTTAGAACTCATTTAAATAATTTGCTATTCGGCAAGGTTGGATCACTTCTGGAGGAATCATTTGAATGAAATGGAATTCGTTCGAATGAAAATGAAATTTTCAAATAACCTATTTTGCTGCTGAAGGAGTTATTGAAATGAATTTGGGATTTATTCTAATGAAAGCATTTCAGACGAAATTTGAAATTGATCACTAAAGGAATCATTCGGATGAATTTGAATTCATTCGAATGGAAACAATTTGGATGAAATTTCAAATACACTATTTTAGCTGCTGAAGAAATCATTTGAATAAATCTAGAATTCATTCGAATGAAAACAATTTGGACAGAGCTTTAAATAAATTATTTTAGCTGCTAAAGGAATCATTCGGATGAATTTGGATTCGTCCGAATGAAAATATTTTTCTTGGCAAAACATTTTTTTTCTGGTTTTAGCTCTTTTCGAATTTTTGTTGATCTTTAATAAAGTTTAGCTTTGAAAAAGTACAATAATAAAAAAAGGGGGAACTAATCTAAAGTTCATAGTCTTCAGCCAGGGAAATATCCACACAGTTTGCAATTAATTGGTTCCCTGAAATATACTTAATGCGTAAGTTAGGAAATAATTAGTTAATAAATTGAAGTCATGAAAATAAAGAATCTAGATTCGAGGGTCAACAATCTCTCTCTTTTTTATGATGACAATACATTGATGTAATATAGCATAAATACAACAAAAATGCTCCTCCTAGAAAAAAGCTATCAATAAGTAAAGCATGTTGGGCATAAAGGCATGGTATACTATTTCCAAAAGATTTACTAGAGTCAGCTCAATTACAATGTTCTCTGCCTTTGTCAACACAAAAATAGGGGAAAGAATAAAAGATAAACAGCTAAAGGAAGCTAGCGCCAATGGCGGCCGCCATGGGCAGGAGGGGGGGGGGGGGTGCCGGGGATCAGTATCAGGAACAATATCGGTAATTCTAACTTCAATGACTTTAACCACACGCGGTAACAATGGCGACGACAGAGTGAAAGGAACGAAAGGGTTCAAAAAAACACTAGGCGGCGTCTTCACCACCATCAAACTCCAGACGGATGATGCGAAAACCATGAGATGTATCAAAGTTCTGAAAAGCAAGAAAGTGGTTCTGCTTGGTAGTGATGCTCAGGGCAAGTTCAATGCGCCGATGGTTGGCCTGAATAACATCATCAAAGTGTCGTTGAACAATATCGGTAATTCTAACTGCAATGACTTTAACCACACACGGCAACAATGGCGACGACAGAGTGAAAGGAACATAGGGGTTGAAAAAACACTAGGCGGCGTCTTCACCACCATCAAACTCCAGACGGATGATGCGAAAACCATGAGATATATCAAAGTTCTGAAAAGCAAGAAAGCGGTTCTGCTCGGTAGTGATGCTCAGAGCAAGTTCAACATGCCGATGTTTGGCCTGAATAACAACATCAAAGTGTCGTTGAAGCCTTGCTGATAACAGATCAGACGATTTATGGTAGCGGAGTGGTCGATGGCAAAGAAGGATAGGATGTCGTTCGGAAGGTGAATGTCAATCTTATTTAATAGAATTTGGTTAGTACATAGAAGTTTGAATGGCAGATAGGTTTTGAAGGAGGGTGGAATGATTGGCGGTGACGGTAGCAGCTAGAGTAGAATCGAGAAGATGTTAAAGGGAGGAAGAGATATTAAACAGCTGGTCTGGGAGAAAAGAAGAACGAGAAAGGAAAAAGAGGAAAAACTTAGCGAAACCATCAAAATCAAGGTTGGTAAAATCATTCAGAGGGCTGTCAGAGGGAAGAGGTGGCGCAGAAGAGGTGGGAGCGGAGGGTGAATCAGGGGCAGGAATGGAGGATAGAGAAGGACGCCGAGAGCCCCGAACAAGGGAAATCTCACTCATGTGGCGATCAGTATGAATGAAAAGTTGGGCGAGATGGAGAGTAACAATGTTGATGCAGAAGTTGGGAGGGACATGATCACATTCGGAGGCAGAGGTAGGAAGGGGAACATGGAAGTATTCAAACAGACGGGTGAGAAAAAGGCCGTGGGGGAAGAAGGCATTGCTGTGGTGAAGTATGTGAGTCATCATAATGGGACGAGATCTAGGAAATGACCTCGAAGTGCGTGAGAAGGATGATGTCATTATAGGTGAAAGCTGCGAGGAGCCAATATAGGAGACAATGTTCCAAGATAAGATTAAATATAAAATACGTGTTTTATGTAGGAGATTTGAAAGTTTTGATTTAGTTTGGAGAGGGGAAAGATGATTGGGTAAAGGTATAAGGTTTGGATTTGTTCAACAGGGGAAAAAGACCATCTGTAGCCTAGGTGTTTTCGAGGTATAGGATGAGACGGGCTTGATTTGTAATTCCAAAAATGTCAGCCAGTTTAAGTAGAGAAAATGGAAGAGACAGTGGGGGATATAGGACATGTTGTCATCGAACATTCAAATCGAGTGAGGGTAGGAGACGGTTGGCAAGATAAGGAGAGACATACAACCCATTAATTCAAACAAAGGGGAGATACGGAGTCTAGTCAGGAGGTCGATATCACTAGGAGTGCTAATTGGGTGACTAGAAAAGTGGGCGTAAAATTTTTCCTGGTCGGCCATTGTGTCAAAGAAATGTGGTAGGTGAAGAGGAACACTGGAAGGGGTACAAGGACAGGAGGTTGGTGGGCAGAAAAGGGAAAAATTAAAAGAGGAAGGAGTAGAGGTAGAAGGGATACTAGTACCTAAAATGGTAAAAAGGGCACCAGTGGACTTCTCTTAGTCTTAGTAGTCATTTTTACCGTTAAGTTTTAAAAAAGTTTTCTACAATATTCTTTTCTACTTTCCCTTTCATCGTATATTGTCTTCCATTGCCATGGATTTCATCTTCTCGCCGCCCGAGGTCCAAATGTCGCGTCCATCGTCATCAAGATAGCGATAGTGACTCTAAAGCCTTCCCTGCTTCCACCAGCCGTGGTGCTCCCTCTCACCGCCAACCATCATCCATTGCCACCACTACTGCACCAACAAACCCTGCTTCGCCCGCCACTGCTCCCTCAACCTCCACCGGTGCCTCTACCGTCCCAGGTACTAGTATCCCTTTTGTCTCTACTCCTTCCTCTTCTACGTCTTCCCTCTTCTTCCCACCAACCTCCTGTCCTTGTACCCCCTCCACTTCTTTGAAACAATGGCCGACCAAGAAAACTATTACACCCATTTTTCTAGTCTCTCCATTAGGGCCCCCTGGGATATCGACCTCCTGACTACATCTCTCCTTAACTTACCAACTGTCCCCAACCCTACTTAATTCAATTTTCTATGCCAACATGTCCTATAATCCCAATCTCCCCTTCATTCTCTCTACCTATGTCAATGAAATTTCAAAATTTTTTTGAACCCTCTAAACTGGCTTGAACTTTTGGATAATAGAAACCAATCCCGTCTTGTTCTGTACCCCAGCAACACTTCCCTTTTCCCCTGTTGAACAAATCCAAACCTCATACGATGACCCCACCATTTCTTCGGTCTCCAAACCAAAACGCTCAAATCTCCTATCTAAAACACGTCTTTTACATTTAATCTTATGTTAGAACGTTGTCGCCTATATCGGTTCCTTGCAGCTTTCACCTATATTGACATCATCCTTCTCACGCACTTCCTTCGAGGTTATTTCCAAGATATTGTAGCCATTATGATGACTCACATGGTTAACCGCAAAACTCACAGCATTGCCTTCAAATAAGATTGACATTCATGACCTTTTGAACGACATCGTATCCTTCCTTGACATTGACCACTCTGTTACCATGGATTGTTTGACCTGTTATCAACAGGGTTTTAATGACACTTTGATGCTGTTATTCAGGCCAACCGTCGGCACTTTGAACTTGCCCTCAGCATCACTACCAAGCAGAACCGCTTTCTTGCTTTTCAGAACTTTGACACATCTCATGGTTTCACTTCAATCGTCCGGAGTTTGATGGTGGTGAAGATGGCGCCCAGTGGTTTTTCAACCTCTCTGTTCCTTTCGCTCCATCGCCGCCGCGTGTGGTTGAAGTCATTAAAGTTAGAACTACCGATGTTTTTCCTGCTTTTGATCCCTCCTCTTCTGCCCCTAACGGCCACCGTCTGCGCTAGCCTTCTTTAGTTGTTTATCTTTTATTCATTGCTTTCTCATCATGGAGAAAAGGTTTGCCTCTGATGGAGTCATCTCAAGGGTTTCCTAGGGAATCTTACTTCCATCTGGACCATCCTTCATAGGAATATATGTACCATTTTCTATGACATGCCACACATATATATCTTGCTTCTAATAGCTTCTTATCTCGTTCTTCCAATAGCTATAGTTATCATTTGTCAGCAGAGGTGGTCGATTGGTTGCTGATTCTTCTTCCATAGCTGGATCTTTAACTCTTGACGATAAAGTCACAATTGAAAAATTAAAAACACATAACAAGACTCTGATACCACTTTTAGGTTCCTAAATATACCTAGAGTGGGGGTGAATAGGTGTTTATACAGCTCTAAGTAGAAATTAAAATTTTAACTTACAAGATAGTCGTAATAAAAGAACGACATATATATTGATATTGGTTTGACCCCACCTGCTTACACCCAGTCCCCGAGCACTCCACACAAGGGATACGTACTCGAGCCTTGTACTACTCATCTAGCTTTGGGTGCTATCTCGAATCTCAATACAACTCAAAATTCCTTTCCGATGTTTCCAACAATCACAGTCAAGAAAAGCTTACAATTGAAATACTAACACAATTTACTCTCCTCAACGAGTAGATGTTACAATGATAAACAAGTGAGCTAAACTTTCTTAGGTGGAAATATCTTAATCTCAAAGATTTTAACAAATAAGTTTGCTTGACACTATCTGAAAAATGAGGCTCTCACGCAAGAGGTCATTAACGAAGATGTATATGTGTTGAGAGAATGATCTTAGAGAGATTTTTGAGAGATATAAAAAAATTATTTGAGAAACTCCTAGGTGTCCCTTCTATATGCAAAAAGATATGACCATCGAAGAGCATTTAACGAGACAGGACACATAAAAAGATTCTAAGAATTCATTCAAATGATTTAGAACTCATTTAAATAATTTGCTATTCGGCAAGGTTGGATCACTTCTGGAGGAATCATTTGAATGAAATGGAATTCGTTCGAATGAAAATGAAATTTTCAAATAACCTATTTTGCTGCTGAAGGAGTTATTGAAATGAATTTGGGATTCATTCGAATGAAAACATTTTGGATGAAATTTTGAAACGACCAATGAAGGAATCATTCGGGTGAAGTTGAATTCATTCGAATGAAAACAATTTGGACAAAATTTCAAATAAACCGTTTTATTAGCTGCTGAAAGAATCATTTGAATGAACTTGATATTCATTCGGATGAAAACAGTTTGGACAAAGTTTCAAATAAACTATTTAGCTACTGAAGGAATCATTTGGATGAATTTGGATTCATTCAAATGAAAATGTTTTTCTTGGCGAAACATTTTTCCGATTTTAGCTCTTTTTCAATTTTCGGTTGATCTTTATGAAAACTTAGATTTAAAAAATTACAACAACAAAAAAAAGGAGGAACTAATCTAAAGTCCAAAGTCTTCAGCCAGGGAGAGATCCACACTATTTGTAATTAATTTGTTCCCTGAAATTATATTTAATGCATAAGTTTGATAAATCATAAGTTAATGAATTGGAGTCATCAAGATAAAGAATGTTGACCCGAGGGTCAACATCAGGCAACATTGTTCTCTGAACAAGACTAGCTATTTCTGTGGAGGGGGAGAAATGATTAGGCTCACAAGCTTCGCGAGCACGGCCCATAGACGCCGAGGATCATTTTGTATATTGGTTCAACATTTTGTTTGTCATGGTAATAACAGGATATAAATAACCAAAAAAATTGAGGAGATAACACTTTATCCTAGTCAAATCAAGAACTCTTCATTGGTCTATCGAGCTACTAACCTTGTTTTAGAGGGTCAGTTACCTCTATCTTCTCTTGATTCTAAATACCTCAAAGAAATTCCAACCGTACGTATAGAAAGAGCAAAAAGCTCTCTAGTGTATGTATGTTTTTGCATTACCCAAGTATAAGAAAACCATTTTAAAATCGTGTTGGCTCCGTATCGTAAAGCTTAGTGAGTAAGTTTCACATTATTTAATGAGAAAAATGCATGATCTTTCCACCCGTACAGTTCCATTTTGTAAAGCATCAACTTGTGATTGGTTGGTGCAAAATATAATTCTATGGTGCCAACAAACCCTTAATTTTTTATATGAGCGGGATTGTTGCCTTTTCTAATGACCCGGCTACCGCTAAAACCTTCCCAGCGTAGCAGGTTTGAAATTAGGATGATGCTATGTAGATGAAAGCTAACTTAAAGACGTCTAGTCACATAAATTGCATAAAATAATTTCTCAAGTTCATCGCAGGGGAATGTTGAACTGGAAAGCGATTGATGTCTTGGATATGGTTTTGTAAATGTTGTCTCCCGCATGCACCATCGGACCTTTATAGTTAGTTACTCGTCAACGAGTTTAGGTAGGATTAAGCTAGCCTTCTAATTAACAAGATGATTGTGCCCCTGTTGCTCTCACATAGAGGTCATCAATGAATACTCCCTTTCCACACGGGGGAATCTAAGACATTGCAAAGTTGGAGGAACTGGAAGTCCTCAAGAAAGCCAAGCCCGAGGAGAAGAAAAAGAAAGCAGATTGCCTTTTGTACGTAAAGCAGACCACATGAAGCTACTTTTAGCAAGAGCTGCTACCAAACTTGATCGAATAGTAAACATATAGAGAAGTTGACTGATCAAAAGTAAACATCTCATTTGGTTTCATTTCACCTAATCCAACATATCAAATTACAATGTAATGCTCAAACCTAATCCACAGCAAACAGATACTAAACAATATGAAAGAAAGAATTACAATCCAAATAACAAACAAATCAAAGAACGTGTATGCTTCATTTGTGACTGCTATAGCCACCCCAAAAACCAATATATATCTTGAAAAACTGCAATAATGGAGAACATTGATCTCTAAAACTCAAAGACTCCATCAGCAAACTTTTGACCCTTTCACTGATTATTTCCAGAACCTCAAGAATCAAATCTATAATCAACAAAACCTTTATCTATCTCATCACAACTTGGAACTCCAACCATCACGGGGAATTTGATCCAAAGCTATTACCCCTACAATACCTTAGCTCCAAAGAAACCTGTCTTTCAATCCTAAGCTGCCTATAGAAGTTGGATATAAACATATCTGCTCTTTTATCAATATCATCCTCCGATGGACAACTTATAGTTCTCTGAAGGCTATGCGCAGAACCCGAATCCTCGTTCAACCCCGTGTCGTCCGTGCACGCTGCTGTCAGCCCCGGCCGGTCTTTGAAGCTCAGCCGGCGCTTGCTCGATGAAGCTCCGATGATCGACGCGAGCCGCCACCGGTTGAGGTTGAAATTTAGCAGGAACTTCACCTTATTCACTGCAGTCCTCAAGCGGCCTAATACTGACCAGTTGTCTGAGCCCATGTGAGAAAAGAGAGAGATGGCAATGAATGTGGTGGAAGATGGTTTGCAGAGGGTATGTGGACTATTTATAGAGACAGATGAGGGAGAGAGTACGTTTGAGGAAGTTTCATTGGTTAGGTCAAAAATAGAACAAACGTGGGGAGGAGGAGTACCGTGTCAAGGAATATATTTAGTCAAAAGTTTGATTGGTTCATCCTTAGTACAACCTTCAGCAAGCTTACATCATTGAGGTCCAGTTTAAGCTACTTAATTTGTTGAATATGTGTAGCTAAAGATCAAGTCTTACACTGTATATCCAAAGTGTGTCGCTGAATGCTATATAAAAGTGTGGCTTCAGGGTGTGTCGTTGAACAAATTTTGGTTGCTACTCGGATTCTACGAATATTCCTCCAACCCTATATATATTGACAATTAATAGCCATTGTATGTTTCTAGTGGCTTTTCTGCTAACACTTTCAGCGATTATTTATAGCAGCAATTTTAAGCGTCACTAAATCACTAAAAATATTTAACGACCATTAATTGTCATTATATGAAGGTAGGAGGAAGATTCTTTCGAACCAGGTAGCTGCCAAATTTTTTTCTTTCTCATATAACCCCTGTTTAGAGGTTATAAACTAAGAAAGTATGGCGGTTTTAGTTTATAAAGGGGAATTTTAAGTTCCATTAATTTATTCGTAGCAACACTGTTTGTTAACCATATTCCTTTTTATTTCATGTACTTGGCATCCATGTTTTCATTTGTGTGTGCGTGTGCGTCTGTAAAATGTCTAACTATTGGTCTGTTCTTTTAATTTCAGAGAAAAATGAAGCTTCCTAGTAAAAACACTTTTTAGTCAACTGAAATATGGGTAAAGTGGTAGACACTAGAAATGCATGTTTGGTAGGTTGGGGTTACGAAACAAGACAGACTTTTGAAGTCTGGGATTAAAAATCTCTTTAAATATTGTGCAGTCCTCTTGTTCTTTTATCTGTCGTTCAAATTGGGAGTATGTGAATGCATTGGTCGGACCCTCTGCAAAGTGGTGTGGGCCTGCTTTGCGACCTGTTTCTCCATTTGGGAGTATGGCTGCTATTTCTTCTGTTATAAGCTTCCTCTGATGAAGCGAAAACACCGACACCGTCGCAAGGACATCGAAGAGTCAGACATTTGGAGTACAAGAGGAGGAGGAGGAGGAAGCATTTCATACCAAGTACCATTAAAGCGCATTGAGCAGAGGAGATCACTGCCTCGACGATGGACGCATCATAAGGGAGATCGCCTAAGGAGGTCGCTAAGGCCGAGGAGTCACCGGACTCGAATAGGGATTACCGGTGATCTTCGTCATTGCCATCACAATCGCCATCGCCATCAACATGCTAGCATGGTTAATGACATTACGGTGACTCGAACATCCATGTTTGCCCAGAAGGGTTCTAATAGCAAAGGGGTGAAGATGCACAGGAGGAGAAGGCGATGAGAGATCTCTTCGTTTAAGGAACCAAGTTTACTTTTTAGCTTTTAATCATTTGTCAAAAGATATTTAGATCCAATTTATACAATATGTTTGAACTCTTTAAGATTGAACACAATTAGTTGCTTTGCCCCAACGTCACCTATTATCTTAAGGATTACATGTATATAAGATTTCCTCGGGTTTTTGGGACATCCAAAAAGGTTTAAACTGATACAAAACATGAAATTGAAAATAGTGCAAGCTTATAATTTCCTGACCAAGTGTTGTTGTAACATGTCCAAATAGACTTTAATGGCATCAGAGTTGGGGGGGAGGCAGGGGTAACGAGAGGGTAGAACAGAGACAGACAATTGATGTGCCTGAAAATCAAGAATAAGAAAAAGCACAAATTGCATCTTATTCTGGATGTACCCAACTCTACAACTGTTACATTTTGTCAAAACTAGTATACGATTCAGCTGTATGGTAGACGCTCTTTTTCAAGATTTCATGTGCATTACAAGTCAGAATATATATAGAACTGTATCAGCTATAAGTTAGATCTCGTCTTTCGTTAAAAAGATGCACCAGTTAGGGACGTAAACCAGAATCTTAATGCCCAGGCCAGGCCAATCTTTTCGAAGCCTCCAAGAAAAGGATGGGTGCTGATATAGCTTAACGCCGGTATCTGTAGCGTTTGAAGTTGAAATATACATGCAAGATACCCCGTTCGAAGGTGCACTTGAATCCTTTCTTGTGCGAATATTCCCATTCTTTGTTGACAATCCGGAATGCCTGCATTACAAGCCCAAAATAACTTATTCCAGAATGTTCAGAGCACTTCTAATGGCACAATCAAGCAAACAACTGAAGAGAAGAACTTACAATGTCCTCGTAAGGTGGCCCTGCATGGAAACTTATAATGCATGTCTCTGCACTATCCCCGTCTTTCTCTATGGTATATACAGGAGCTTTCGTCTTGTCAACAAGATCTGGATAGAATATGTTGAATTTGTAGCCTTGTACGATCTTGGGCGGTGGATTGTCATGGTCATAGTGAGTCTGGTTGTATTTGTTCCACTCATACCCAGTGTGAACACGATTGAAATACTTCGGCTTTCTAGGACGGTATTTGTCATGCCACCAGTACACCTGCATTGATGATAATATTGCTTAGAAAAAGATGCTAATGATTGCCCACAGGGGGGAAACAGCGGCAACAGGTCAACTATGATACCTGTGAATCGAGGTTAACTTCATCACTCGAGCCGAATACAGCATCACCTTCTTCCACAGCTCCCATAGCTTTCATGGCCTTTATCTCCAAGTTATCCTCCGATGGTGCTGGCTTTGGCGCCATTGCTTCTTGCAGCCGCCGTTGCTGTTCTTCCGAAACAGCCATGCGTTTCCTTTCCTGTAAATTTGCCATAAGATTGTGAAGCATGTTATCTTATGCTCTATATAATAACCACATACAGAGCATAAAGGAAAAAAATAGGAGAGAAAAAAGTGAGAAAGTTACCAGCATAGCCTTGTCCTCTTCAGGGTCGATTGCTTCTTCATTTCCCTCACCAGAAAACAGCTCTGGTGAATATGATCCAGCATCTTCCACCTCCGGCATCTCTTCATAATGCATCAGTTCAGGGGAGAGAGCTTGAGCATCTAGTAGAAAAAAGGATTGTCAGCTGATCTATCCGAGTAAAACAATCTCTCCCTCCCCAAACCTGCAAAAAGTTAATAATAAGAAGAAAAAAATGACCAGGACCATACCATTAACATCATGGTCAGTATCTTCCTCTTTGGGTGTTAAACTCTGATCCCTTTCCAAGTTTTCTTCATTCCCCACTCTTTGCTCGAGGCGTTCTAAATGCTTACGCAACACCTTGGCATGAATTTCCTTCAGGCAAGCCTGTAATGAGGCAAATAAAGTTAAAATTCAACTCAAAAGTTTGTTAGTTCCAGGGCATTGAGATGTTGGACAAGGAGTACCTTTGCTTTGTAAATATGGAGACGTTTAAGAACAGCTTCCCAATATTCAACCACCTTGGCTGTGCCCGACCGCATCTGTGACTCAATCTGGGACTCTAGAGCTTCCAACTCACCATAATTTTTCCCTTCCAGGAGATCCTCGACATCTTTTTCAATACTAGAGTGCAATCCCCTATCCTCACCAAGCAACTCATCAGGTGGTCTCTCTCCACGTACTTTAGCTCGGTCCAATGCATCCTTTTTCCGAGCTACAGCTAACTCCCATTCACAAACCACCAGAAGTGCCTGATCAAATCCATATCCATGAGGTTTACTTGATAGCATATATAAGGGTAAACCAACTCGGTGTGTGCATGGTTTCGCAAGCAACTTCAAGCATTAAATTAGTAATTTTCAGCAATTTCCTATCAAACTATAAGAGGTCTAGTTCATAGCATCAAGCTAACTGCGTATTGGCTCTTCTAGGCTGGATTCGTTGCTTAAATCTGATTCCTTGCTCACATAACACTCCTATTATGAGTAAATATTCTCCACCAGAGAACAAATAAATTGAAAAGAAAGGTGACAGAGACCAGAGTTACCATAACACCAATAACTCTAGCGAGATATGCTTTGCACGTTTTGAAACATGATAGGCTACCATACTATCATGCACAAAATTGACGATCCAAATATTACCTTCGAATTTTTTTCCTTACGCGAAGAAACATTAAAGAGACAGGTATATTCAAATAACTGAACCTAATAAGAAAACAAATACTGCTTTTAAGCTATTGAGATAGGCCAATTTAGGAGTGACTAGAGAGCCCCGTCCCTCTTCAGTGACATCTTTTCTCATTATTAGCATCCCACTGACAAAAGATTAAATGTTTACTATATGGCGCTTAGCTGCAGGAAACTCCTCATATGGCAACGCTTCTCTCTCGGAAACTCGCTTTTGCGATCCCAAGTTAGGAGCTCCATGGGATCTCGTCCCAAGCTCATATGGGAACTCGATCCCGTCAGCTGGACAGAGATGCATGGAACAAGTGAGAGAGTACCTAAAAATCAAGCCCTTTTCGACTCAATTCCTTGTTTCTATCTTCCTTCAACTCCATAAAGCCTCTTTGTTTGTTGTTGCTGACTACCCTCCTCAAGAGAGCAGAGCTTGTCAATCGCTGCTCTCTCTCTCTCTCTCTCGTGTAAACTATATTCAGCAAATGGTAATACTCTTTTACGCATTTATTTATTCAAGCCACTCCCAATCTTAGATTCTTTCAGGTGCTTACGCTCCCCCGCCTCCGTTCCCGCCCTTGCCCCTACCCCCGCCCTATGTTACATGGACTCGGTGTCGGTGTCCGGATCGGGTACGTGTCCGAGTGTCGGACTCGGCTATTTTCGAAATTCTAGGATACGTGGACACCGTCCAAAAGTTGGACACGGGTACGGGGACACGTCGTACATAATATATATTACATTTATATTCCTACTATAGTGCGCTACTAAACACCATATATAAGTACATAACTAATTACTATAGTATACATAAATATTCTGAATAGAATGCTAGGAATGTGAGGTAGAGCATCAAGATATGTGTTAAATTGGACTATTGGAGAGGGTTGGCAAAGAAGTAGAGGTGTCATTAAAATTTATGAATTTAAAAATTGAGCTGCCATTATAAAAAAGTAACATATTTTAGATTTTTAACATAGTTGGAGATATTGTACAGTTAAAAGGCTGAAAGAATATCTAAGAGGCCATGCTTTGCATCCCATCCCAGGGATCTGTGGTACAGCAGTACTGGGCTTGTGGCAGATGAGACAGCAAAAAGGCAAAAAAAAGGTTATGGCTGATTGAAAACAGTCGTCATTTCAACTTGCAAGAGTGCAAGACAAGTTTGTGCGTCCCTCGAGGTGAAGTTACAGAGAAATCCTTCTCTCTCCCTTGTGCTGCTGCTCCTCCTCTTCCCTCATCTTCTGCTTCTCCTTCTCTTCTTCTTTCTTCTGCAGATTCATTTTTTCCTTCTTCATTTCGACAGAGACATGAGCCGTGTCCGATCTCAATCCAAAGGGTCCGGTATGGCTCCCGTACCCGTGTCAGGGTCGTGTCGTCTGGACACCGCCCCTTCACCCCAAAGTGAAGGGTCCATGTAACATAGCCCCCGCCCCCGCTCCCACTTTGTGCAACTAAGATACGGCGTATGCATATGCAATTATAGATGAGTGATTTTCGGATCCTATATTATGGGCATAAAAAACTAAGACAAGTTTTTTTGAAGATTGGAAGCTCTCGTATGCTCCGATAGACCTAAAAGCGTTCTTAATGAATGCCAAGCCTACATAACCAAAAGATCCTAACTTAAACCCCTTCGGGAATAAAGCCAAAGAGAGATAAACAAGTAACTCCACTCCATTTACCCGACATCATTTGGCACATCTAAATCTACCCTAAATGGACGGATGGCCTATAATAGTACCCCAGAACCATACTCCGAGAAACAAAAACTATCAATGAGTGGAAAAACCGAAAAATTTTGTGGCTTCAACTGTTGGAGGATGCAATCTAAGATATATGTATATATATATAACATAGACTAAATATCCTACAAATCCTCCACCGCAAAGAAAGGAAAAAGAAAAAAAAAACAACAAAGAAGCGATTATGGAGAGTGGAAAGAGATGATACCTCCCAGTACTGTATATGTGTTGGTGTTGCCCTGTCTAAATCAAGATGCATTTTTATGTCCTCGTGAAGTTCTTCCATTTCTTTTACTGTCAAACCCTGTATTGACAGATTAAAAGAAGTGATTTAAAGTGCAAACACAAGTCCTCATAACGATTGCATTTCTAAGAATGACACATTAATTATGTAAATGCGTCCGGAATATTTGATAAACAAACTAGCATTTTATTCTGTAACTATGTTCTCGGAGCCAAAATATCACTCCCGGAGTATGCTCACGAGTACACAGCACAGAAAGTTGATAAATCATTAGAACGAAAAAGGTAAAAAACTCGTGTGAGCACTAGTGTAAAAAATTACGAACCTACCCAGCAGAAAGAAGGATAATTTTGGAAAAAAAAAATAGTAAAACTTTTCTCATAATAGGCTGATGGATGATACCTTGAAGACCATATATGGCTCGTTTATTTCGATATCAAAATCATCTGACGGTTCAAGATGCTTAGACAGTACATCAATTGCTTTTATACGTCCTTCCCGCAACCGAATCTCCGACCTAACTTTACTTTGATCGAAATGGAACTGCAATCAAACATATGTTAGCACCTAATAGAAACAAAGACACCAAAGAAAGGGCACGTATGCAGCAAGAGCAAATGAAGAAATCAATTGATAGATGGAAAATGAAGAGAATCATCTAAGTAATTAGTTTCGTGGTTTTTTAGCCAGGGCACCTCCTTAAAGCTTTGGGCTTCTTTTATAAACAAGAATTGTTCTTAAGAAAAAAGGAAGGTAGAAGAAATTAGGATACACAGTACCTCTTCTTCTTTCTTCTCCCAGTCTTGAAATTCAGCCCGAGCACGCTCTCTGGCAAGTAAGGCCTGGGAAAATACAGAATAAAGTCAACACTACAACAAAAACATCAACCAAATCAATAAAATTTAAATGAAAAAACTATGATAGGTCTTCTAAAGCTGAGTTATCGAAATGAACAACTTTGAAAAACTTACCATTTCTTCCTCATGTTGTGCCTTTTCAATTGCTCTTTCCTCCCTTCTCTTTTTCACTTTCTCAATCTCAGCCTGAGATATAAACGTAAATAGGGATGAGACTTCATCCATAAAAGAACAAAATGAGCAGTAATAAAGCTCATCATTGCATAAAGCTCCAGGTCAGTAACATGAAATAATTGATGCTATGCAGACAATGTACGAGCTTCGAATTCTAGAAAGCAGTTTGCAAGAAATGGTTAAGACATCCGGCAAAAGTTCCACAAACAATAATCACAAATGGTCACATCGAAATAGTTGTCAGGAAAGTAAAATCTTACTTACTTTTAACCTATTTCTTACGTATTTGCAAATAACATCCTCTTATCATTTTTTGTAGATAAAAATGCGCAAACTGTATTAGAGATAACTATGTGTCATGACCACTAAAAAGATTACAATGCTCATCCTATACTTATTATCTGTCAACATCCTTTATACTATAGATGAACAATTAATTCTTCTATAGCTGAACAATTTCGAAACACGTTCTTCAACACCGACAGTTAAACTTCAATAATAACTTTAAGAAAGAGAGAGGTCCCAGCGTATGAAGTCCAGAAGTACAAAAGTGCTAGAGATGCACTTTAAGGAAAATATAACTGTTAAAGCTAATACTCTGACAACTTCACCCAAATGAGGGGGAGGGGGAAGAAAGAGGAGAGAAAGATTAGCCAAGGTATCATCTCAATGATCATAATATTCCAACTTAAAAATCCCGGGTAGAGCTTGGTAGGAAGTTGTTAGAATTGTGGATACCACATTCTTCTTTACGGATAGATGTAATAGAGACCTTCACAATATACAAGGATAATAAGAAAAGAAAGAAATTGACCTGCAACTACATACCATTCTTTCTCTTTGCCTCTTTTTCTCAGCTTTAATTGAGAACGTGTCAAGTGGCACGCCTTGAGTAACATCACGCTCAATCTTCTTTCGCCACACAAATCTGCAGATCCAATATTTCAAATTTATCAGCCTAACTAAAGCTAGTAATGTACATGTATAAGTTTCTTTCATATATTAGGCTAAATGTAATTTTGGAAGTGCGCTTTTGCAAGCTCATTGCGCGTATGTTAGCATAATCTAAAATCTTAGGCTAACCCTCACTAAAGTACTGCAAGTTTTTTCCCTTAGAAACTGATAATATTTATTCCATATGGGGCTTCAATGAACTAAAAAAATTGGAACGTAAAAGAGCAAGTAAGAGAAAAAAATGAAAATTTCTGCTTCTAACTTTCTAGTTTCAAACCCTTTTTCTCCAAGGTCAAATAACTTCGAAACAACGTATCAAATGCACGTCAGAAGACTTGTTTCAATTCTCTTTCCTTCCATTTTCAACTTTTCCTTTTGTAGTCAAATAAATCCTTAGAATGGGAAGTTTATTCTTCCTTTTGAACAGGAAAAATGCAAAGACAAACACTTCAAAATTGAGAACTCTGGACAAGCATGCCAACCAAAAAATGAAAGCAGTAGCAATTACCCATGCATTATCTCATAAGACTCACCCCTTCTCTTTCTTCAGAGAAGTGAAATGCCACTAAGTATGAAACGACGCTTTTTCATGAGGTTAGATCCTCACATACAAGTAGACAAGCCCAATGTCTCAGATGTGGTAGAACCATAACCTCACGGTACAGAGAAAATGTGCAAGTCATCCCACTACATCTGATGTGATCAGGAGCGTATGAACAAACTAAGGGGATTGGAATTGCAATTGGGGATTTATGGGATTTGTTTACTTTCACGAGGGTTAACTTGGGATTCCATTGTATTTACATTGAGAATTGTGGATTAGTGTTATTTAAGAAATAAGTTGTAATCCCCTGTCAATTGTAGTAAACTAACGGTTGAGATTTGAGAGTTTTTTCGAAGAAAGCTTGAGTGCTTTGTCTTCTATGCCTGCGGGCACGCCAATTACCTGCAGGCCAACTCCTTGCAAGGAAGAAGCAAACGGTCTGCAAGCTGGTGAATCCCTTAGGAGGTGACAAGTAAATGGCCTGCGGGTCAGCAAATCCCTTGTGGGAGGGTGACGCAAATTTATCCTTTTACTTTTCGATTTTCGTCAGTTTTTATTTTGCTTCTAAAAAAGCACAATTATAATATGACAAAGAAAAGGTATTCTGTTCTTTTGGTTCTCAACACCCAGAAAGAAATGTTGCATCAGCACCGGTCATTTATGGTCTTGCTAAGGACCGTCATAGCCACCATTCAAATCAGAAATCTTGGCAACAACTGCAGCTAACGGTCACCATCACAACATCACCACTGTCAAACGGCACAAGCCATCGCCGGATTGCTTTCTTTATCATCTTCTCGTCATGAAGACGACATCATCGCTGTCGTAGAATCTTTTGCCATCACCACAGCCCGCCAGTTTCGGAGCCATCACCACAGGCTAACGTGAAGAAGTTTAGGTTTTGGCATACTGGACTTAGGCCTCCTCTGCTTTACTCCATTTGAACAATCCAAGTGTGTGTTTGACTTTTCACATACTGGACCACTTTTATTTTAATTTTACATCGGCCCACTTCCCCTATAGCGAAAGTCAGCCAACGTCCATTCAGCCTAGTTCTCTTGGTCTTTTAAGCCCAAATTTAGAAGAAAAAATAATAAGAAGAAAGAAAATCCTGAGTCCCTTTTTCCCTTAAAACCAGCTTATCCTGAGTCTTTTTTTAAAAACCAGTTCACTTCCTTTTAAAGTGAAAGCAGCCCAATAACTTTAAGAAAAAAACCAAGGGGAACCAGCAACCTTTAAGAATAAGACTAAACTTCCTTTTGTTTGAAAGACCGGCCTACTTTCTTTTGTAATGCTACTTCTGATTAAATAACCATGGAATGAAACACTACCCTTACCAGATCCAATCCAAATATATTAGCCTCCTCTTCCACCAGCCAAGCCTTGGACAAAAGAGTAACAGAAAAAGAAAAAGAAGAACCCCCAAGATAGATTATGAACTCTGGAACTTTCCGTTTGGAGGAATTGCAGCTGTTTAGGCAATACCCAAGGGCTATCTCTTGAAAGCTTTCTGTTTGACACATAACATCACAATGTCAATCATTAAGGAGCACAGGTTGACGAAGGAGAACAGGATTTAAATGCCATTTATTATCAGTCTGACGATGATCTGGGTTACTATACTGTTGAGTGGGCGAGTAAAGATCTTCTCCCCTTGTGTGACAAATATTTGTGAGAATCTTCCGATGTTCGGCATAGAATTGCAGATTTACCGAAGGTATGTACTGAGCAAGCTGAATTAACACGAAGGATTCTGGGCAAAAAAGTTGTACAAGAATCGTTTATCTCGCTATACAAATCTATGAAACTAAGTTTTACAACGCAACGAAATTATAGATGAATTTGAAAGATACTACAGTTGAGGAAAGAGTTGAGCAAATTGTTGAAGACGACCTCAAGGATTCTAGAGCTGAACTTTTCGAGTTGAGTTTGAGACTGTACTTATTGTTACGGAACGTGTTCCACCTTTTGGACTTGAAGCACCAACTAAAATAGCTAATACAGGCATAATGGAGTGTGATATTGTTCCTACACATGCTGAACCAGAAGATTTGGAAACACGGACCGAGTTCAAGATTGATGATGTTGTTCAACTAGAAGAACCATCAAATGCAGTCAGGCCCAAAGAGAAGTTCCTAATAATTTTCCTGTTCCAATTTCCGAGCATGGCGTTGTGATTGATGTAGAGCACATTGACTTTATTTTTTTTTAGGCAGCTTATTTGAATCATCACACAACACGAGATCTCTACTTACTATCTCGAAGACGAACTTCACTGCAAAGCAACTTTCTGATAATCATGACTTGCGTTTTTTAGCTGACTTTTTGTGGATCATTATCCTCCCCCACATTATAAAATTCAAGGTCAAGCAATTCTCAATGTGGAGAGAATGATGAGGGCACATGAAGAGAATTAAGGGGATTGAAATTCCAATTGGGCATGTATGGGATTTGTTTAGTTATAGACTTTACAATAATAGTTGGCAATTTAAGGTTATTTAAGTATTAAGTCCTAGCATTAGGTTATTTTTGTCTTTTAGCATATTACAAATTTCTTGTTAATTAAATTCGACGTTGTAATTCCCATTATTTGTTGGCTAATGAATGATTGAGGTTTTGAGTATGTCAAGAAAGCATCACAGCTTTGTCTTCCTTTACCTATGGGCACGCCAATTTTTTGCAAGGAAGAAGCAAACAGTCTGCAGATTGGTGGATCTCTTGCGAGAGTGGCATAGAATGGCCTGTGGATCGGCAGATCCCTGCTAGAGGGTGACAAAAAAATCTATCCTTTTACTTTTTAATTTTTCGGTGCTAAATTATGATGGTCTTCGTATGTAACTTGACTCTCGTCTTGTTGATCAATAAGCATGTCATGCCATCCCCAGGAGCACCTATTACTCTTATTCTCTGGCAAACACCCTGTTTGCAGTTTCATATAGTGCATGCTCTATTTTCATCAATTGTCATACCCCAACACCGCATGTGATGCCCTTCATCCTAGCTCAACGGGATCAAACTTGTCATGATTGCAGAGCAAATGTTGGTCATTGTCGATGCCGCATAAGTGCATAACATATTCAATCTTAACTCAACTGAAATTGTGATAATAGCAGTGTTGTTAGGTCTGACCACCCAGGCACTACATGCAAGGAATCAATTACTATAACTTGTGAGCTAGGCAACCACCAGGTAACGTATTCCCTACCTGTTCAGGCCACCTGAATATATTAACACCAAACAGCATGAAGAATTCAGAATAGTATGTTAAAATCTGTCTCCCTCCCTCGTTTTAGCAATATCAACTCTAGATCGAGACAGAAATTCCAAGAAAACTCTACATCAGACGAGAAAAAATCCAAGTGATGACCATATTGTCACATAATTAATTTGTTAAAGGTGCAGAACAGGCGACGTTCAGGGCCTTGTATACTAAATGCACAGCAATTTTAGCGTCAAAAGCTTACTTTACTCATCACTGGCATGCTTCTTCATCTTTAGTTTTTACTCCTTGGTTATGCCACGTTTCTGGCTGACGTCCAGATACTTCTAAATTTTTTTGTAAAATTAAATTTTCAGTTTCTTGTTTGATGTATTAGGCTTTTTGAACACCCAGATACTTTTACTGGTTACTCCATCCCGTCCATTTAACTTTTGCAGAATCCTAGGATAAATTTTGCTACATGTAAAAACTGAATTCAACTCAAATGACAATCACAGATTAAATAAATCATTTTGCAAGTCAAGGTAGGGTAAAAAAAAAATTGAGCAGAAAAAGTCGAAGTTTGGATGTACTATTATTTGTTCTAGGATTTCGCACAAGTTAAAGGGGAAAATTCAATGAAACCGTGGACTAAGATCGAACTGCATTCCATATACAGCTACTTATTAGCGTGTGTATAAATGTAATCTATGCATACATATAGACGAATTAAAGCACAGCAATATTCACTATTCAAGGATATAAATCAACTTACGTCTCGTTGAGATTAGCATCGCCGAAGGGATTGGAGTCGTTCGAATAGCCAGAAACCGTCTGCGACTTGAGCTTCTTCGCCACTTTCAAAGCCTAAAACCGTCAAAATCAATATCATCCGAAACAACAAAATCGCCAATACCAACCGAAGAAACCCTAAAACCACGCGGAATTGCAATTAAACACCAGATTTTACCTTCTTCTGGGCCTTCTTGGCCAAATACTCGGCAATGTCCTCTCCCGTGATCTTTCTTGACGACGAGGAAGCCGACCGCTTCCTTCTCCTGTCGCGGTCACTGCCATCGCCGTCGCTGCTGTCACGGCGGCGCTTGCTGCGGCTGCGTGTGCCAGAGTGTCGCGGCGGCGGGGATGCGTCACGGCTGTCGGAGTCGGATAGTGGATCTTCGGGTGAATAACTTCGTCTGCTCTTTTCCTTGTTGCTTCGACTGCTTCCTCCCATGCTTTGTTGGGCAGGTGGACTTGGTTTTGAGATAGAGAGAGGTCTGATAACGAGGGCAGCAGCTATGGCGGCCAAACAGTGGTGATTCTCTGCTGTGCAAATTCAAGAAGAAAGACGACCTTTCTACGGGCTGATACGGTGGTTCTTCCTACTTAAGAAGCCTACCCCGCCCCGATTAGGAGTACAAGCAATGGCAGGAAACTATGTGGCAATTCGCGCCGCCCCAGCAGAAAATGACCGTCGGCTCACTTTTATAGAAATAGAAATACGGTAGATATATGGGCTCAAGTTTTGGAGCCCGAAAAGAATTAAGACCGAGGACGTACATATTTTGTTTAAAGGTCCGCTCGGCGTAAAAAAAAAAAAAGTCAGCCCGTTCAATTTTTATATATTTTATATACACGCATAGTATGCGTATTTTTTTTCTCTTTCATCTTTTAAATTATCTCACCTTCCACCACATAAAAAATATACACTCTCGAAAGACCTGAAAGAATTATATTTTTCTGTCCTTTATAAATTCTCACTTCACACCTATATAGTTGCACGGCTTAAGGGTATATTCTCTGACTTCTCTGTCTCTATACCTCATTTTGGTGCATCTGCCTCTAGTTTTATCTTTTCATCGTAAACGTTGTAACACATAAATTGACACGAACATCATGTCAAGCTTTTCCAGACCAAAGGTAGGTTGTGAATCAAGCATTAAGCCACTCATATTAGATTCCCAGTGTGTTGGTGGGCCGCGGTGAAGGATGGATCGATCATGGTGGTGGGTTTTCTGGGAGGTCAATGGGCGAGAGGAGGATGACGGGAAGGAAGAGAATGTGTAAGTGTCGATGATGGTGGTGTTCAATTTGGTTGTGGGTCAATTGGGTTCTCTATACTTTTGTTCATGATCATGACTAATGCCAAGGAAAGTGGGTTCGCAATCGACGTGGAGGTGCCACAAGGAATGCAGTCCGAGTCAGATGCCAAGTGTGCTGATGTGGGACACATCAAGGGTGGAGCAAGGGCAGAGACCAAGAGCTTCCCTGACAGAGCCTGAGGGTGGCAGTGCTGTGAGGGCGATGGTGCAGGGTGAATACACGACGACAGTCACAGTCCGATGCTTAGGTCCAGAGTCAAGGTCATGTATGTTTCTCTCTCTAGAATTCCAGAGGATTTGGATTCTAGAGTGAGAAAGTGAAAATGGCAAATGAGAGAGTTCTGTCGGAAAAGAAATCCAAAGTCCACTATTTATAGGCAAAAGTATGCATATGTCATCAATTGCCACATGGCATCCCCTGGGAGTAACACGTCACCAGGGGGCCAAAAATAATGATTCTCCATTGGACTGTCGGATCGTATATTCACCCGGCCTGCTCCTCACAGTGTCGCTCTGTCTGTCTAGAAAGACTGG